>JBAMYA010000018.1:3740476-3765164 GCA_037176975.1 Arrhamphus sclerolepis
TTTTTTTTTTTTGCAGACGAAAGTTGTTGTTATTGTTATATTATTGTAAGTTGTTATTGTTGTTATATGTGTATGCATGTGTATATATAACGTTTGCAGCTTGTTGCACTGAAACCTACATTCATTCCTTTAAAAAAAAAAAAAAAAGACCCTTATAGAGCACTGTGTCCACTGTTTATGCATATTTCAACTGCACACCACATTAGGAAACATAAAATGCAAACCACAACGTCTTCCTCGAAAACACACAAAATCATGAGCAGGATACAATTGCCAGCTTCCTGAAGCGTCTGCAAATGTTATAACTCTTTAATCTTTGCTATACAATCTGACCTACACAGGTTCACATGAGTGGTGTGACGACATATAAGTCACACAGCAGAAGCAATATTGATGAACTCCAAAAGAGATTCATGTATGCATTCCTATAAGCTCACGCAGTCTGTGAACTGAGGGGTTTTAAATCTTGGGAATGTGAGTGAGTGTGTCAAATTGCTAACTAAGAGGCAGGAGGGACAGAAATAACCCTTTGGGCTTGAACAAATTGTGAAATACCAGAGATCAGCATGCAAAGTGTATCAGAAGGTATTTATTTATGTATTTTAACCCAAAATTAATATACTATGTGATACTATGTGAAATCTGACATTATGGTCTACAGAGACTTCTAATTTATTACAACTGGTCAAAATCTGAATATTCACATCATAAAAATATTCATGACTTTGAGTAAAATTAAGCATGAATAATTATTAAGCTGTTTCTCTCTCTGTGTGCACGTTATCAGTGTGCAATATTAGACCACCTCCACACGTTCCAGTTCCAACCTCTGCCATAGGTGCAAGATGCGTGTCCTAGAATGGTAGAAGCAGAGCAGGCTCTCCTGCAGTCTTAAGAGGTGACGAGGCCCGTAAATCTGCACTGAGGGGGTGGTCTGTGAGGCTGCCCCAGCCTTGGCAGGACCCCTGGGCCCAAATTGAAAACAGACGTGTTTGGAGTTCATTCTCTGAGTTACTACTGTTCAATTGTGATTTACAAGAGTGTGTGAGATATGGAAATCTCTCACGCAACTCTAGATATGGGCTGAGTGAAAGCACATTGTGAAACAGGCCCTTCCGCCCTGTGGGAAGAACTAATCTGTAAAGTCATGCTACCCTGCCATTTGGCCAGGGCTGTTTATTCAGTGTTTTCATCCTTTCAGCCTGTCATCGTCTTAAACAGGGGGAAAAATATCCTCTTTGGCTAATGGAAAAACCATGCCAGATAGGCAAGAGAGTCGACATTATTTTTTGAAGAATGATGATCAGTCAGTTGACGGAGAAAACCAGCATTTATTCTTGTTAACTGCATGCCACAGTCAGACAGTAGTTGTGCCTTGTCCTTCTTTTTCTAGCTCCCCTACCTTGTTATTTTTTGTCTGCTCTGTTTGTCTTTATGCATTGCCAGTCTGAGTGGCTCGCTGTGCACCTGTGCCTCATCACCTTCATTCTCCGTGCAGAATGGTATATCAGTCCCATTCAAACACTCCACTCTTCAGCAGTTTGTCAGTCGACTAAATGTGGTGCACCACGAAGCCAGAAACTTAAGCTAAGTAGAAAGCAATTCCAAGAACTGGGTTTAATCTATGTTTTCTGTCTGCCTCGGGATCCACATGGTACTCATCTGTCTGCCCTGCTTTGCTCCACAGAAGGAATTCTGGAAGGACTCGGGTCTGTGCACTCAGCTCAGCTTTACATTGTTGAAGCCATGCAGGATAACTAAAGACATCAATCTAATTCTCTCAGTTAATCACAAGTGAAATAAATGTACTGAACTGTTCCCATTCTCTACCTAAAGAAGCATTTTGGAGTTAAAACAGTCCAAGGATTATTATCAGACGGTAAGGAGTGTAAATTTGTGTTATGGGCTAAAACGACATGAACCTAAGCAGTTCTGAGTGAAAACAAGATGTGTGTTTGCAGCAAAATGTAAATTTATGATATCACGTGGGATAATCCACATAAACTGCTATTTTAAGCTTTATTAATTACTCAAAAATGTTATTATGTTTAAATAATACTGTGGATAGGGTACCTACAAATAAACAACTTTATAAGTGTACAGAAAGTGTATAAAAGGACTGTTTGTCCATTTGCAACCACTTTATCATAAGTCTGTATTAGTCTACAACTGAATGTCACACAAACTACCATCAATAGACACAAAAAGAGGTGTTTTTGGCCTCAGCTTCTAACATTTGCTTCATGACATTCAGCATCATAAGTGCTTTTGAACAACCTGCTAGTTGTTCTCATAACTATTAGAGGTTTCCCTCCTCTGTTGTGTCTGAACCACAGTGTCTGTTAGTCAGTTTCCACAACTGACTTTTTCATTTTATATTCATATTTTGTTCATATAAAAGGTAAACGTCAGTATAATTTTTGAGACAAAAATAAAGAAATTCCATACCTGCTTAGTTTTTCTGTATTTTTTTGTAATATTTTGGTCAGTTTTAGAAACTGTTTAAAAATTTCCATGTAAAAACTTTAGTTTTGCCCTTTGCCCTCAAACAGCTGGGTCAGGCTCTAACAGACCCCGGTGATGCTGAATGGGACTGAAGGGGGTGAAGAAAATGGATGGATGAATGAAAATTTTGTTCTTTTTTTGTGCATGCTAAACTGAGTGGCAGTTCAGTAAATGTTTAAGAGTGTTTTATGACTAATTCTTCTCAACAGATGACTCAGGTAAGCAGAAACACATGTTCACCTTTTGGTTTTTACCAGTTTGTTTTTATACAAGGTGTTGACAGCGGCACACCTTCTGTCCCTAAGAGGCAGATTCAAGACATAAGTGTTCCTCTGGCCTGCAGCCTGGCCTCTTGCATGCATGTTGCCTCATATGGGTCTCTGTTGAATACACACACATAGATACGCAAATCCACATGCATAAGCCCCTTTCCTTTAGACAACACCTGCTCTCCACATGAACAACTCGAGTTAAGTCATCTCTGTTTCATCCCTTCCCCTTGTGGCACAACTTAGCGTCACAGGTGGAAGGCTTAAATGAAACACTATGAAAGAGTGACCTGTAACCTCACAAGAATAAAGGACAGCAAATGATGTTGAACAATCGGACCAAGACATAAATCATGAGGCATGAAAGCGTAGGTGTGATGCATTTGTCCTTCCTCCACTATTATCTGCAGATTTCCTCTGTTTTTCCCCACCTCCAGCATTAAAGACATCTATCTTCACAAGGGCACAGTTACAAACAGTAGTAATGCTTTACTGGTCAAAAATAAATGCCTAAGCATGTTCAAACATAAACACAGACACGTATTAAACCACAAGGTAGTTAGACAAATACACAATACACAATTATAGATGCTAATAAAAGTGTAACCTCCATACAGACTATAAACTTGTGAATTGTAAAATTGGTTTTAAAATGAATAAATAATAACAATAATAATAATCGTTTTTGACAAAAGTTGAAAGAAATGCTGCATGTGTATATGTATGCTTCCCATAAACTGTCTCCCCTCAATGTTGTGGTTATGGCTCCACTAAAGCCAGTAGCTATGAGAAGATTAGGAGGGACTTCAGATAGATCCAGAATGAGCCCTGTCCTGAAGGAATTTTGTTTGGCCTTTCATTAGGAGGAGATTAATTCTGATCATGCCTTTTTTGCGTCTGCTTATTTTTCCCCTAATTATCACTGCCAATACAAAAGTGAAGGACAGCTGATTATCATGCCTCCCCTTGTGACAAGTCGGTGTCTCATCTTACTGCCTCCCTCTCTGGCCTCTCATGCTGTCTGCACGTCTGTAACATATCCAAACCACAGTATAAATCATCTGTTCCATGAAGGGAGTGATTCATAGAATATTCACTTTTTTATTTTTATTTTTTCTAAGACTTTTAGATTTTCAAGTGCAAAGAATGACAAGTGAAAGTTATATAACAATGAGTTATTTTGGAAAATGTCAGGAGTTGACTGATTATCAGTGTCGATGGTAATCGTCGTAAAAATGCTTTACTGTAGGTAGCTAGGCAATATTCCCTCACTGGTTCTACGTCCTGACTATCAACACTTTATTTGCTCAAATAGTTATTTATCTGTCCAATAAAAAGTTGGATTTCGTTTCAAGATAATGCTGAAAATCAAGAAAATATATAACACAACTTTGTATAAATGTAGACATTTATACAGAGTTTTTGTGTTGGGATTTGTGCTATACTCATTTTTTTATGAAGCTCAGACACTCTAGATCCAATATGGACATGCAAATGCCAGTAACTGTATGCAAAAGTAAAAAAAAAAAAAAAAATTCAAAAAGAGGAAAAGAAAAAAAACAACAACAATTCAATAGAGTTGGACAGTTCCATTTCAAGGAGGCTTAAAAATAAAGTAACACAACAGGAGATCAATACAAGGCATGAAAACTGGTCAAAAAGAAAAGAAAATACAATCCCAAGTTTCGGAGAAAAAAACAGAACATATTTCAACATATTTAGGCCTCAGCAACCCACTACCCTGTAAAAAACAAATAAACAATTAACATCCATCCAATTAAAAAAAATATATATATATATAAATAACTAAAACAACTGTTGAGTATATGAGCAGATGCATTAATGATAAGACCCATATTGGGTTTTTAAGAACAGCGTAGACTCTAATTCCAGCCTTGTTTTAGTAAGAAGCTCTGCAAATTAAAAATGTCTTTCCTTGCATTCAATGTGTAAACAGTTCATTCAATTTTAAAGAGACAAACACCACTAGTTTAGTTTACTGATCAGAGTTTGACAAAGTTTCCCTTCTGACCAACCCTGCAAGAATATTAGAAAAATGGTGTAAAAAAGATCTGTACCTTCAAACTTCCCAGCATCAAAACCCCCTCTGACACAGCTCCATGCCAGGTTCATTAAGTGCCCCATTTCACAGAGTAAAGCCCCACGCGTTAGTGTTTTTATGAAGTTAATATATTTGGTGTGCTTGAACCTCACACATGTTATTATCATTGCACCCTGCTGTTTGAACCCCCTATACACTTTTTATGATGAGACTAAAATGAAAAGAGCTGTAGATGAACCATGGCATTTTATTAGAACACTTTTATAAAGCATATTGTGTGTGTGTGTGTGTGTGTGTGTGTGTTGGGGCGGCATAAGATTTTTTTATGTTTTCTTTTTTTCTTTCTTTTCTTTTAACTGTCTTTCACCTGCTTGGCTACAGAAAAACACACAGTGAATGTGACAAAGATGTATGGCAGTCAAGTGAGGAAAACAGAGCCGAGAGAGCAAAGCAACAGTTCAGACATCATCTGGAAGCATTTTGAGTCAAAGAGGAAAGCAACTGTATCTCTGAAATTGGTCGTGACAGGAATCTCTGAGAGCACAAACTGTTATCTGACATATTAAATTCAGATCATTATTTAAATGCAGTTCTCTTTAGCTAGCGCATGGCTGGTGGTAGTGATTGTGATCACAACTAATTTAAATACGCCAATGCTGATTAGCCAGTTGCCATGAAAACATGAAATTTCTTTTCTGCAGAACTCTACAAAGCTTGAAATGCTTTGATAAAGACAGGTGATGTAATCAGACATTGGCTGTGGGTAATGTATATATTCATCCTATCATATGTCCATTCATCCATTCATCCAGGTTTGGGTTGTGGGCATTGGGGCCTAAACAGAAAGCCTTAGACCCCCCTCTTCTGGAGGGAATCCAGGAAGCATCCTAACCAGAGGCCCAAACTAACCAGTACTGCAATGACCTGCCTGTCGAGCTTCCTCTCCATTCTTCCTATACTTTTACTTGAACTCCTCCTCCTCACCTCCCAACCCCTAGAGAAGTATGGGCTCACATTTGGAGGTGCCGATTCTCATCCCCATTGCTTCACACTTGGCTGTGAACCGCTTCAGTGAGAGCTGAAGCTCATAGCTCCATGACACCAGCAGAACCACATCATGTGCGAAAGGCAGTGATGGAATTCTGAGGCCCCCAAATCAGACCCATTCCAGTCCCTGGCTGCATCTAGAAATTCTGCCCATAAGAGTTATGGACATGATCAGTGATGGAGGGCAGGCCTGGTGGAGTACTTCTCCCAGTGGAAACAAATCCTACTTACTGTTGTACTGAATGGCTTAAAACAGTGGACCCAGTATCACATACTACCAGAGAACTTCCCACAGATTATATGGAGTGGCATGGTTGAAGTCCAGTACATCCAGTACATGCTCTAGGACTCTATGGGAGACAAGTTCTGGTTCAGCATTCCACTGCCAGGACAAAATTAAAATTGTTGCACCTGAATCTGAGGTACTATAAACAGGACTCTCTTCACTAGCACTTCATATGTAATTGAAAATGTTTTTTTGTTTTTTTTATGTTTTGCATATACAGTAGATATGCATAAAACCCTAAACTGCTGAAAATAAACAATACAGGGGGTAGAAAGAGGAAATGTATTAAACAAATGAAAGGAGGATTTCCAGTTATGATTAAACGTGAAAAGACTGCCTCTTCCCACAAATCTGTTGACATATTCATTGCTAAGACAGGGTGGTGGCAGATTGCACAAAGAAAAAATACAAAGGCAGTAAATCATTTAGGGCCTTGTAAATGAGTAATAAATCTTAAAAATCTGTTGAAGAGGGACACAGAGTCATTTCAGTGTTTTGGTTTGGTCTCTGGCAAATGTATCAAACAAAAAGTCAGATATTAATTAATCAAAGAACACTGTAGTAATCAAAAGAAGAGAAGATGCAGGCATTAATCTGTTTCTTTACAACAACAAATATGAATATGGTGGGATTTCAGCATCCACTTTGATGAAAAAAATATCACTTCTGGCCAGTCAATGGACATTTTCAATAAACTATACGTTAATGTTTCAAATTTATTGTCAAAACTCAAACATCATAAAAAGGCACAGAAAGTAAGGACATTTGTGTTTGGTGGGTTATCTCTTTGTTGTAATAATGCTTCTTGGCGTTATAGTGTATACAGTTGGAAAGCCTGATTTTTTTCCCTTTTAAACAGAGACACATTTGTAAGAAACACACATTTATTTGAAGTTGCCCTAATGCCGTCTGGAAATTAGAGGCCATATGTTCCATATAAAAGGGGATGTCAGAAAAAGGATGCAAAGTGGGCATCCCAAGAAGACCTTCATCTTGTCAGCACATAGTAGGCAGTCCTCAGCATATTTGCAGTCAAGGTTTGCATTATGATATGCCCGACGGTTCTCTGCCCAGACGATACCACCCAAACGATACTGGACTCATAGGGCTCCCAGAAAAGAAGCCCTTCACCATCCGGTCTGTTTGCGCTGGTGTCAGCAGCACATGCGCTGAAACCTGAATATGTGGTTGAATGTTATGTTCAGTGATGAATCCAGATTGTGCCGATGGCACTTGGATTGGAGAGTCCAAGGGTGGAGATGATGTGATTGCTGCATAAACACGGTGATGTCTATTGGGGGCATTATATTGCTAATATGTGTTGTTTCTTCAGACTTTTGTCATCCAATCCACCGAACAAGAGTCAACAACAGAGCTTTCTCAAAGCTTTCATGGGTGCAACCCACATACTCAGCTCAGCTGCTAATCCCACAAATATATGTTCCTCACAAATGTGGCTCCATTTAAAAGAGAAATAATCATGATTTCCAGGTGTGTAAGATTTATTTCCAACAAGCATTGTTGTTGTTGTTAGAGCAAAGAAATACTCCACCAAACACAAATTTCCTTATTTTTTTGTCCCTCCTTTACATAGTGTGTCCTACGATTCATTAAATCAATTAAATCTGAAAGTAAAACATAATATGAGTGAGAATGGCATGTACAAAAATAAAATGAGAATATAACATTACTGTGCAAGAAAGATAACTACAAGGTTCTTGACTAAAAAAAAGGAAAAAAAAAAGGAAAAAATTGATTAAAAGCTACTGAAAAATTACAGGGTGTAAAATTGACATATTTATACCACAGAAAACAGCTGGTATCTTTTCTTCATGCATTTACGCTTCAAATTATAAACATGAACTTAATTAGAGGTTATGTAAACTGTCCACTGTTTTGACTCAGAAACTTTAAAAGGGCTCATTTTAGAACCTCTTTACCCTTTAAAGCCACTAAGGTACAGCATGTTTTTATAAGCAAGGCCCTGCTTTTTCTGATACATGAGCAGATATGGTGAGTGGTTAAGACTGTGATCCTTAACAGCTGTTCCTGCATTAGATGGGATTACTGTATTCCCTTGACGGTGAAGCAAAACGCTGGTTCACATTCTCTAATGATGCTGATTGCACCACCTCTCAAACTGACCAGAATGTCAAGTTTGCCTAGCAACAACTAAATACATATTTTGTGAATAAAATATCTAAAAACAAATGAATACATCCTTGAATTTGATCATTTTAGCACACATCCATGATATATTGCCTTAAATCTTAAATAACTTTAAATGTGATAACATATGAGACATCAAGCGGTCTGAACACAGGCTCAGAAAGATGAAAATATAAACAGGTTAAGACAATGAAGGAAGATCATCTGCAGTTGTTTATTTTGGATATGTCACTGTCACTGTAAGCATGCTTTGCGGAGCCCAAACCTAGCATAATGACTTGTACAATGTCTACAGAAGGTTTTACTGAATATATCTAATTTGGTTCAAACACACTGTCTGTAAAATAAGTCCCTGCAGGCAGTGACATTCACTGAAAGAAACCAAGCAACACAAGAAACTTTAATCTCTCACCTCAGACAAAACAGAGGAAGCAGGGTCATCCTGAGCTCTGGTCATGTGTTGCATTTTATAGCACTAACACTCACATGTGTCAGCAGGACCCAGGAAGAGATGCTTCAAAGAGCCAAACAGAGCAATGGTGTGTGACACTTCACACACACCTAAAATCCTGCTGCTGCAGACAAATCTTTACTTTTCTTCTTTGTACAATTGCTTCAATGGTGAGTGCAGTCTCAGGACTTGAAACGCATTGTTTTTGTGAACACAAGTACTTGTTGTTTTTGCATAAAAATGTAAAACATATTTAGTGAAATTTCCTAGCTTTAATTGTGTCTGTGCATGAGTGTACAGTGCATGTATGAGGGTGTGTGTTTGTTTGCAGCAAAGTTATTTATAGTTAGAACTAATGTTGTGAGGCTCCATCCCAAGAGATCGCCAATTATCATGGAATTTAAAAAGCAAAAGCTAAAACCAAACAGTCTAAAATGGTTCTAAGAATAGACTGACCTTAGAGATGATGCATTCTTCCAAGTTAAATGTAATCATACCACTAGAAGACTGGAAAAAGAGCTTTTCTCTGTTCAGGAATGCTTTTAGAGTGTTGAGAGAATGAAACTGTGTATAGGCAAATGTTTCTGCACTAATAATGGAAACTAACCAGTGGAAACTAATCGTGTATAATAAATTCTGGATGTAGCTTTACATAATAACGATCCATGAGGGTCTTGAGTTATAACAGAGGGATAAATCAGATAGCAATATTCCTGTCCTGCCTCAAAACACTAACAAACTACTAACTGATTCAGTTGCTTATCTGGTGCCCTGGCAGATAAACCTACAACAATCTAAAGTAAAAAAAAAAAAAGAAATGTGTAAAATCTCTAAGTTGTGTCAATGTGTGAAGTTGGCCTGCCATGAATTACCTAACTTAATTATACAAAAAAAATAAATAAATAAAATAAGTGAAAGTGAAACTCAGCAAAACTAAAAAGAATTATTTCAAAATTGTTTTAAAAATTATTTCTATAAATAATTATTAGATTGAATAAATGTGTGGGAAAAGTGGATAAAGACATCATCAAAAGTGAGGCCAGCTGATGATAATGTTTCTCTAAGGCTCTGCTGGATGTATCTGGCAGACAAACATCAAGGCTCAGAAAACTGGAGCTCGTGGTTAGTCTGGATTTGGAGTTGGAATGTGATTCCAGTTCATGGTGAGCTTGCACGTTTGCGTGTTATACTGCAATCATCTAAAACCTCACAGACTCACCGCCGGCTTTATCTGCATTCAACAATGGCAATAAATTAAAAGGAGTTGTAAGATTCTAAATGCTGACCTCTATTCATCACAACAGCAAATAACTGACAAATAAAGAGAAAAAGAGAGAAACCGTAAATAAAATAAGACAGATGGGAATGAAGGCATTCAGTCATTGAGATTTAAAGAGGCTCACTCACGCAGGTCTAGTGTGCCTGCCTCACGGCCACTGCACTTCCTATGCTACTGTAAACTCCAGACACTGCTGGGCCTTTGATCCTGGAATAGCAGCAGGCACCATTAAGCCTATAAAACCAAACTACCTGCACACACACGTACAAGCAAGTGCAGGGATGTGTGAACAAACATAAACAAATGATTTAAGTGCAAGTCATTTCTGATTACAGTTTATATGATGTATTAACTAACATTCATCTTTAAAGTTAGTTTCAGTTCCGGGGATGCTAATAGCTAATAGTAGAGGAGCTCTTACTGCCGCAAGATTCTGTTTCATTTCCATTACAGTGATACAGCTAAAACTAATTATATGAAATTGTGACAAACATTTCAAATGCTGTTATATCAAATATTCTGCTACCTCCAAAAGTATCCCTGCTTCTTCTTCTTATTGTAGAAAAGAAACAAAACAGATGGAAACAAAAGCCAGGTAAAAGAGGAGTGAGCTCTTTAAGGGAGTAATTTAAAAACTAAAGAACAAGTCATCTGTTAGACCATTTTATGGTCTCCAGCCCCGGTGGTAAAAACACAGTTGGTAGGATATGAGGCAATATTAAGAGAAACTTGACCCACAGAACAACTTAAAATTCTAAGGAAAATGTTTCTCTAAGAGAGGTAAATCATCCATTGAGAGTAAGAGAGATATATGCTTTACGTCAAAGTAAAGGTCAGCTGGGTGTTCGAGCAGATCTTTGAAGAACAAAGCAGGGGCAGAAAAAATTGTTAGTATGTTGAAATGTGTTAAATGACAGGTCAATCTGACATGTCTACAACCTCCTCATTTCCCCTTTTCTCATCAGGTAAGGTCAGGGCCATTACTGCAATTATTTCAAGTACTGCAATCAGCGATTCAAAAGGAGCCCCAGCTGCATTAAAAGCCACTGTTGGACTATTCAGCTGCCTAATTTTAACCTTTAGAAGCAACTCCTAAAGAGTTCATCTCATGGATGCCATTGAGCTAACCAAAGTGAGAGCAAGAATCACTGATTTTACTGCTAAACCTCCCCTTAATTAATATCACGCCAAAGTAACATAAAACAGTGTGTAGATAAGAGATTACTGGAAAAGAGCTTTCAGCGTGTTGCTGTACTTGTGATTTATGTTTCATTGAAAAAGGAGTGGTGTTGTCACAGCTCTTTCCATCATTCATTCTATTTTTCAGTGCGTGCACTTCCACGTCCTGTTGGTGATAAGCTGTGGAAAAAAATTCAGACTTTCTCTCAGACATGAAATGTCATCATTCAAGCATTCTGAGTATGTTCTGAGTCGGACTTAAAAACAATGAATACACATGAGACATACCAATGAGATGCATGATTCAGATCAACTAGCTGGAATTAAAAATTAAACAGTTACAGTTCTTGTCTGGCCTTCTTTAGGTATCTCAGGCAGATTGTCAACGACCGTGTCCGCAGTGACTTTTATTTTGTCTTTGGAGATGAAGTTCATGGCCACTTGTAAGAAAGTATCACGCAGTGTAGATATCAGTAAGCAGGGAGCTTACACTAAATCTCACAAGTGAAGAAGATCTTAAGATTTTTTTTAACTTCCTTGGGATCTAAGGGAAAAGCTCTTGACCTCCATGGAATATTCCACCACGTAGCTGGGGCTTACATCACTGAAAGATGGACACGGTTATGTCACGGTTATATTTTCTTTAGACCATCTCTGGATGTCGCGCAGAGATTCCAGGAGAGTTGGTTTCCCATAACTGCTTGTCAGAGCCCAGAAATGCTTAAACACAGAGATGTAACCCTCTTTCTCTCTAAAAGCAAAGCCAACAAAAGACCCCTAATGTGAGTCATTATGTGAAATCTGCCATCCCTCTCATTTGTCCATTGCCTGTCATCTTAGGCAGGTCTTTAAAAGAGACCAAATTCAGCCTCTATCCACAAGTTCAGCTGGGGCCAACAACTGCTAATTGGTTTTGATCAATCTGTTGTACTGGCACAACTGGCTCCAGCTCCTTTTCTCAAGCAGGGGGTACATTTCAAAGCCAAGGGTCAGGTCTCAAGGGGTACACGCTCTACTTGTCATCTGAATAGTATGGATGTATAATCAAACGCAGATCTCCACGTGCAATGAGACCTAATATACATCAAGCATTGTTTTAGCATTGCATGAAGGTCTCACCTGTAAGCCTTGCTTACAAGGGGGGAGGGGGGCGTCCAGGTTTCAAATTCCAGTCAAGGTCATTCATGTGTCCTGAGACCATTTCATATGACTGTTGGAATCACTTTGTCTGGCCCATCTCATCAAAGCAGTCTGCCTCAAGGGACTTTGCCAGGTGCTTAATCCCCCTAACGAAATAGCTGCAAAGGTAATGAAACTTCCCCCCCACCATGGGAAAATGGTTGTTGCTTATAATCCTGCTAAATTCATTTCAACTTTAAATAACTACTTTCTTTGACTCTTACACGTGCAGGATCACAGCAGTTATATTTCTGATCATATGAAGATTCTAATCTCTGAACATGTAAGGTGCAGTTTCTGTATGTCAAGGTTTCTGGCATTAATGGTATGGCATTTGAAAAAAGTCTGCGGTGTCTCTGAGGTAATAAAAGGGACCGCTGAACAAGCCAGAATGACACCTAACAGATCAGGTCTTTATAACCACCAGTTAAGAAATGAGAAAGAGACCTGCCGCAGCCTTAAGTCCCTCTCTCTCAGGCCTGCAGTCCTGACCTTCCCAGGGGAGCACGTCATTAGGGCCCATACAAACTTTTGAAGTAACGTGTCCAAGGAAAGGCCAGGTATGTAGGGCAATAAATTATGACTTTAAATACAAACACAAAAAGTGAAAGAGTTCATGACCCCTGACGTGGAGATGACTACCTCTTCTGTTTTTCTCTCCTCGGATAGTTACCTGCCAGCCATAACTTATTGCGTCTTACTACTACAATTGATAAGAATGAGAACTAAAGGACACTTATGAAGACTCAGTAAATCCTTACCAATGATTCAAGGCAGCTGTGTCAAACCACTTATTAATCATGACATTTAAAATGAAAGGAAATAAATTCCTTTGACCTTTGTCATTAGAGCTAGTATCTAATCAATCTGTGAGTCACCACGAGATCTGTAGTAAGAACTGCATAAACATTTTTAAGATGTTGCTGGGATAACACTCGAAGGTTGTTGCAAATTCTGTCAGATTGAGTGTGCATGCAAATGTTCTTAAAGTCTTTAAGGGTGCATACCAAGAAGAGTCTGGTATTCCAAGAGTTTATAGCTCCCTCTCATGTCTAGCAAGTGAGTGACAGCGAGGCAGGCAGAGGGTGTTCCTCCACTGCATCTCGGCCAGGGACAGCTGACTGGTTCGGATCTAATTGCTCTAAAGTGAGGTCAGCAGGAGGCATTTATCTAAGCAGAGTACACAGCGACAGTGGAAGATGCACAGAGTCAGCCTGCCAGGATCAGGGAAACATACATGGGAATTGACAGAGGCTCCCAGCTCTTGCTCTGCTTTATTGCATCACTGGACGTAAGACTACGGCATTAGACCTAAAGAGTCTGCAGATTAAAGTTTTTGCTGAAACGGAACACACATCTGACAACTCTTGTCATCACTCAGAGCACATGTAAGTCATTAAAATTTAGGGTTTTTTTTTCTAAGTAAAACTGTATATTTTGTTTGTTTAATGTATATATGGTGACACATGGGAGATCATAGACTTGTGGAGCAATCAACAGCAGCAATGAGGCAATATTTCACTGTTGTAAGTCCATGACAGGGAGCAACATGTCTGTCAGTGTGGACCAGCCAAAATTATGATTTACTATTTAAATGTAGTATACATAATAGTATAAACACATAAAACGTGAAGCCATTTGAAAATTGTTTAAACATTTGCAGGAGCTACATTGTGGAACTGGGCCAATTCCAGCACTTGCTTAATTGTTTTTGTCCTTTTATTTTTTTTAACTTGTATGTCTACCATTGTCTACCATTTAACAGATATTAAACTTCTTCCTTTTTTTTTCTTTTGTTTTATAGCAATGTCTTATACAACATTTCCTAAACTGGATTAAGACATCACTTATTGGACTACAGTCTCAAGAGCATGGAGTGATTAACAGGCACCGTTACAGAGGCCTAACAAGAAACATCATCTCCTGATACTGTCAGCCAGCTTCTTTGTGAGACTTCTCACCATCCAAGCCAAGCAAACCTTACAAAGTGTTCTCCACAAGCGTCCTGTCAAACAGCACCAGTAGACATCCCTGCTCCAGAAACAAGGACCCGGAGGTCAAAAGTCAGGGGTCAGGGCGTTGCTGGGATATCACACAGCTCTCTGTCTCGCATTTCAGTATGTTGTTCATTGACCCCCACTGCATTGTATTATAATGCGCAAATGGATACTGGCATGGAACCTTCAAAATCTGTTCTCGGGACTCTACCTGCATGCACTCTTTCTATTTGGCAGCGTGTGTGTTGTCTACAGTGACTGCACTCCAGAGCAACTTGCTGCCATCATGAACTGCTCCAAGCACGATCGCCACACGAGGAACTATGATTACATGGAGGGAGGAGATGTGCGTATTCGACAGCTGTTCAGTCGCACACAGTGGTTCCTGACGATTGATGACAATGGCAACATCAACGGGACTCAAGATCCCACCAACTGCTACAGTAAGAATTTCTATTAATAATTTTAAAATAAAACATTCATAAGCTACATGACATGTAAATTTTGATTGACATTGATGTACATGTGAGCTTTCAGAATATAAAACTTCTTCTTGAGACCGTAAAGAACTTTTGTCCTGACAGGGTTCAGAATTTGCCACAGCTGAAGCTTTGTTAATGAGTCTCTGAGACCAGCTAAAGTCAGTGAGGTAAAATAAGGCAGGTGGGGGCTTGGCTTGTTGATACCAAGCACGAATGAAGTAATAGGTGGAGAGTTAAGGCCCCTGTGACCCCGTACTGACACTGGCTGTGACACACATTTAAGGTTGATTTACACTCCCCACAAACATAAGCAACTGGTATTTAAAAAAAATACATTTATTGATCAGGATCCAAGATTTGCTAAGTTTATGATATGACAAGAAGTCTCACTCATAGTAAAGATTGTTTGGGTGGTTATCGTTTCCTCCTATCTGACTGTGCGGAGGCTGGAATGTTGGCTTGAAGAAGAGATGCCTCATGGAAGACGCTTGTGCAACAACTGTCAACAAAAGATTGAAAAATTAGTACACCCACATGTGGCTGAAAGTCACACGTAAAAAAAAAAAAAAAATGAAGCAAATTTAGGCAATAATCCTTTGATGACGCCTGCCTTTTGTGGATGCAAAATAATAAATCAGTGGCTTGTATTTTTGATTGCTGTAAACAAGAAGCAATTGCATAAAACCTATTTCTTCAAAAACAAAAGAGAAACAAAGAAAATAAACAAAAAGAAAAAAAGAAAGAAAGAAAGAAAAAAAAGAAAACTTGTTTTTGGTTTCTGTATCTCACATGCCTCTGTAACAAAAGCACTACTTCCAGTAAACTCATTATTTGCTTTTTTCTGTTTTTATCTTTGAAATTATCAAAATGATTTTTTGTAGCCCTTTTTATGCCGAAACAAGTACAATCACATGAAGCATAGATATATTAAAGATGTGTTTACTTCTAACCAAACAGAGAGCAATAATTTCTATAACATTTTAAGAGTAGATAAACAACAAACAGGAACTCAGCACTCCTACCAAGAAGGGAATCAAAAGTTTTAATGACAGCAAAGATCTGTGTTTTAGCTTACAGCTCACTAACAAGTCACTCTTGTTGCAGACGTAACAGAGCAAGGCAAAAGTTGGAAAGTTGGAATGGTGTGATTGTTGCCATTCATCTCTTTGTCCATTTGCCTGCTTGTTAAATTTTTTAAAAACATACAGAAACTACTAAGCCCAATCTGATGAAGCCTGGTGGAGTGCTGGAGGATGGGTACAGGAAGAATCCAATAAATGTTGTTGCAGATCTGGATCACTTTAGGTGACGCAGTGAACCACAGCATTGACCTTGGTGAACATTAGCGCCAGTGGTTTTCGACTGGTGAAAGTTCAATTTCTGTCTAATAAAGTTTTCACGTGACTGTGAAATTAAGTTATAAAACTTACAGTTGAGTGAGAAGCTTTGCCATTTTTCTGCCATTTATATGTTTTATCGCCCTTTGACTATTGCAAAGAACTTGGGCGGTGAGTATTAATACAAACTTGAACAACAACAAACCATTCCTGGAAGGCTATCTGCAGCATCCGAGACTGCTTAAAAAGCTATTTGTGTTAGGGTCAAACAATATGTGCATGCATGTGTTTCATCTTTCTAGGTCACACTAAAAGTCTGTAGCTGTTCCTGTATGTACAGTGATATTAGCTCGATGGTGGATAACACTATTATTAGAGCTTAACATGCAGTTCCATCAAAAGTTCCTCCAAAATAGGGATCATTACAATAAATGGTCAACCGACTTTGAATGTATCAGAAGCTTCAGATCAACTCTGAAGCTATGATAAATAAAATGACTCAAGAGAAGAAGAAGAAAAGAAGCTGGTTCACCTTCTATGAAGTCAAATACAAAGTGCAAGCAACCATCTGTTTGTGATTAAGCAAACACTAAAATACATGCATGCTCAATGTCATTCTGACAAGCTTTGAGTTCTCGCTTTTTTTCTTCTGTCTGTCAAGTGAGAGAATATCTGTGATCAAATAATGAATATAAAAACAAATCAACAAATCTCTTATTTCACCCAATAACTTTGTCATCTGGACATTGTATGTTTGTGTTTAACTA
Organism: Arrhamphus sclerolepis; assembly: GCA_037176975.1. Lineage (NCBI taxonomy): Eukaryota > Metazoa > Chordata > Actinopteri > Beloniformes > Hemiramphidae > Arrhamphus > Arrhamphus sclerolepis. Next base: position 3,757,486 of record JBAMYA010000018.1, read on the forward strand.
TTTCAATGATTTGTTGATGAACAACTTTATGGACCTTTGACATATGGATAAATGATTGTGCTCTGTGTACCTGCTAGATGTTAAATATCGTCTTTTATTCTAAAGTCCAGCTGCAGTGAATAAGTATTACTTATCCTATAATGATTGTAACTACTTGTTTTGCCTTTCAGCACACTATGGCTTCATTTTTTCCACTTGTAACTGAAGCGCAAACCCGTGAGATATTACATGCACAGTATTTCAATTTGTGGTGTGTGTTTCAGCAACTCAAATAATATAATTTATCCATTAGTCACGCAATTTTTACAAGAATCACAAAACAAAATAGCTGCGCTTGATTGCTTTTACCCTCCCACAAATTTGAAGACCAGGCTTAAAATGTAGCGTGCAAAGCTGATGCAAGGAGGTCGTTTTTTTTTTCAATCCCTGGGGAGTGAGACCTAATCTGTCTCCCATATGTGCAATGGCATAGGCTGTGGTTTGTGTAATGGCCACCCAAGCAAGTTAACAAGATTTGAACAAAGCCAGAGAGACCACAGACTGATTAATCACAGGAACTTCCATCTCGTTTGTTAATGAAGACGAATGTTGAGTTCAGAGTTGGAGTGAAGAATGGATGCTGACAGTTTCTTATCTGTCCTGCTATGTGTATCATTTTCCTAACAGTCTGACTGTCTGACAGGTCTCCTGGAGATCAGAACTGTGTCTGAGGGGGGCATACTGGCTATCAAAGGTGTGAAGAGTCAGTATTACATCTCAATGAACAGGGCTGGACAGCTGCAAGGCAAGGTAATATTCTTCCTCAGTGAGAAAACTCTATGGTGTCCTTAGCCAATCCTACCAATAATAGAAATTGTGTTCCAAAACTTTAGCCATTTAAACATCCATTTATTTAATCAAGATCAAAAACTGGCTGGAAAAGCAAATACTGGCAACATGAAACTGCATTGCAATAATGGTCTGATGTATGTCTATTACAGAGGATCTACAATGAAAACTGCAACTTCAAGGAGGTTTTCCTAGAAAACTACTTCAATGCTTACTCCTCTACAAAGCGGACTAGAAATGGCAAAGAGATGTTCATAGCCTTGTCTCAAAAGGGAAGGCCAATGCGTGGGAAAAAGACAAGGAGGGAGCATATAGCATCTCACTTCATCCCAATGAAATGCAAAGAGGAAGAGAGAAGAGTAGAGTAAAAAAAACAACACAAGGACTAAGTTGCAAACTGTGTATGATTAGAGACACATATATGTTAAGTCACATGTAGCCTCAATGCCTACATCATGCTCCACTCTCCTCAAGTTATAAATGAGATAATTTTCGATAATATGCTGCTGCTTTCATAGCAGAAAAAAAGCATGAGATGGATACATAACGATACTCAAATCAAATTTAAGTAAGATTTTGAACTCCCAAAATATGGAAATGCCACCAAAGTTATTCATTGTTATTGCCGTTTTGAGTTAAAAACTTAAATTCTTCGTTAAACAGTGGAGCATTTTTGTACAAAACATGAAAATGTACGACTTGCAGTCGAGACTTTATTCTTTTCCTAAACTGATCCACACTCTGCCAGATGAAGAGACAAATAATCAATAGAAAGGTCCAGAATGGAGATTTGGCTTGACCAAGAAGTGCTGAAGCAAGCTGGACTTGTCTTTTTTTTAATGGCACAAATACTTAGAGTACATATAGGCACAATAAATCAAACTAAAAAATTGAGAGAAGAAATGATAGAACTAGTAACAGATCACACATGAGAAGCTATTTGTGAATGATGTGTTTTGATCTGTCTTTCCTTCCTGCATTGAAGACAAGACTCTGGTCAAATGCACTGTGCTGCTCCCTGACATTTTCACTATCAAAGGTGGGATTTTGAAATGCTAAAATACTCTCCTGCTGCTGAATAGACATCCAGATTGAAATACAAAGTGAACATAACAATGTCTACGCTATACAAACTTTTTCTGAGGTAGTACTCGCGCACACAGAAAGATGACGTTGATTTGTGAAGACATTTCATTTCAGTTCATGTATGTTTTACTAAGCATGACAAAGACAAGAAATCTATCCATTAGATCCATTTATTTTATTGCAAATGATTAGATACTAAGTTTACAAACATTATTCCAGTATTTGCTATATCTATCATTTATTATTGTAAGATTTTTCTTCATATAAAGCTGATTTTCTGTATGTTAAAATGTTAAGATGTGCATTTCTTTACTGTATTCATGGATTTTCCTCCACTAGAGGGTATAGCAGACCTCAAAATAACCTGATAACCACAATCTTATAGAGTTCCTTTGGTTAAAATGTCAAGAGGAAACTATCTAGATACACTTCCTAGAAAAAGACAGACACATGGACATCCTTCACAATTTGTTTTTGTAATTTTGTAATTCATAAGCATTTTCTGTTTGCTTTAGTCTGATGACAGAACTGTATTCTGCTTACACACTGTGATAAAACTCCTGCACACCTGTATTAGCAGCATTCACTCGAAATGACCTATTTATTTTGTATATCATCAATAACAGAAGTAGTTTTGTTATTCCGTCACAACTTTTTAAACATCTGTAATCTCAACTTTTGTTTGCTCTCATTCTTAAAAGTTTAGAGATTTTGATATTTTTGTTTCAAATCACGATACACTTTAACTGCACAACTCCTAAACCTGTCAACAAAAATGCATTACCGATGAAGAAGCTATGGTGTGTAACACTGAGATGCTGACTGTGTCTTAAAGAAGATTAATTACACGGTATGTGAATTTATGCGCCTTTGAATAATCTCATGAGCATAATATAAGAGCATTCAGTCTGAAGTGAAGGGTGAGATGTGACATAGCTAGAGGAAATACCTATTTATTATGAAGGAATGTTAATAAATAAACATCCACCTGGTCAGTTTAGCTTGATATAGTTTAGATTTATATTGTAATATATCAGGCAAAAGTAGAGTCGGTGGAGAGAGATACCGCAGACACATTGGCACGGCACCTACATATGTATATAATCATATAATTACAACTTTACAGGCTCAAAAAAGCACACCAACATAGAGGACAAGCTTTACCTTTTGTCTGGGTTCACATCTGGCTTAGAGAAACCCCTGTCGGATAGAGACAGTCAAATTGAAAGAGTAAACCTCTGAAATAGGTTTGACCCAAACAACATCTGAGCAAGGTGAAGGCTTCTGCCAAGTCACGCAAAGTGAGTCTTAACAGATAATTTGTAACATGCTCAAAATGTAAACACATTTCATACTCAAGGCTGTGTATTCCCAGCAGGACGAGGAGAGACTGAAGCCAACCAGCACGAGAGAGAATTGTCACAGACATGAAGCTGGAGACGTAAAAGAAAGAAAGAAAAAAAAAACACAAACAAACACAAACAAACCGTGGATTTTCACAACTTACGAACTGATCCAGAAGCATTCATTCTGTTTCTTAAAATGCTCATGAAATTATTTTGCTATTTAGAGCAAAATTATGAAAAACTGAACTCTACTGTTACATTACAGTAAAAATAAAAAAATAAATAAAAATGCCTTGTAGGACTGTCACTCAATAAATGCAGGTAAGCTGTTTAAACTGTGTGTCTAAATATTTTTTATTTTGTATTATTAATTATTATGTGATGTTTATTTTTTTCTCAAGTGCAGCCATATTTTTGGGTTAAATGTTGATGTCAAATCATGATTCTAAAATACTTTACTTACTTTGATAGTCTTCAAAGCACATCACTTGAGAGTAACATTATTGTCAACATATGTATAGTTCTTTAATTCTTCGATTTTTCAAAAATCAGGTATAGTGCTACTGTGCAATTTGATGGACCTCTAGGGATGAAAAATAATTCTATAACAATGATTCACTGTTCGTTGCAAAGCTTTGCAACAGAAGTATTGCATTTTTGGGGAAGCATAAACACTGAAAACCACATGTGCCCCATATTACAAGCTCCATGTGCAGACAAGGGCAGTGTCTACAAGAGGAGAAAGTCTGCATCTGGCTGTGAAACGCAAATCTGGGAAGAGTTAAAAAAAAAAAAAAAAAGGTTGGGGGGGGTGAGAAAGAAAGGCATGCAAAGACGAACAGAGAGAAAGGCTGGAAAGTCTCGTGCGATGTGGAGAGGTGGTTCTGGGGCAGAGGGAGAGTGGGGAGGCCCTGAGGAAGGGGAGGGGGACACGCAGTTGAACTTGATACATTTCAGAGCTGTAAACCTTCATTTCCCATGAGGAAATCTGTTGTTATGCAACCTGGGGAATTCTTTGTTTGCAGCCTTTAGCACGGAACCCCCAGAAAAGCAGAGCACAGAGAAAAGAAGGTCAGGACCTCCAGGAGCTCGTTTCACACTTTCACTGAAGGTGAATATAGTCAATGCAGCAAGAAAACGTGTTAAAACTGAACTTAGATCACCTAAGATGTTATTACATTTTAAAGTTTTTATACTCACCTTAAAAAAATAAAAAAATAAAATAAGGCTCAAAAAACCATTTGAGGTCGACCATAAAAAAAAAAGGTTTGGAATAACAGATTCTTCTTGCATTGTTGACATTTAAGGCCATTTGAGTATGGTGCAAAAGAAAACCATTTTAGACCACCAACAAGGTTACCAAAAACCTCAAATGCCAAAGCAATAATACTCATCACTGCACATAATTAGTGCATTCATCAGTGTATTTATTCAGCACTGAATTTTAACCATGAACCTTGAAAACGTGTCCAAGCGTATTTCCTGTTATAGTTAGAAAAAACCTAATAGTTCATCTCAAGACAGAGCAATGTAATAATTCATCACAATAATTTCATAGCATAATCATAGTCATGTAATCCAATATCTTGTCCTCACCATGTGACCCCACCAACACGAAACTAAATGTTGTTCCCCAGCCAAGACCGCATTCATTTAAACTAGCCAAACATCAGACTGAAGTCAACGTGTGTGTGTTTTTTATGCGTTTATATATCCATGCACAACAAGACCTTTCTGTCGGTGACTCTACAGGTCTGTAGAGGTGGTCCATTACATTTACTCAGCTGTGGTGTTTTTTTTCATGGGTCATGTCCTAAAAAAATCTTAATAAGTGCAAAGCAAATGAGTCACACATGTCTTTACACTTGGTAAAGTAACACAACTCTGACCTGCCATGAATCTTTATGACAGGTCAGAGTTGAATCTCCATCTCCATCTCATTAAATCGCTTCTTACGTTTATAGTTTTTTTTTGCATGGACCATTAAGTGTGTTTGTTCCAGTAAGTAAGCGGACAGGATAAGAGCCACTGAGTCACAGACTTTAACACAATGTGCAGTAGTATGTCCCAGCTGTTGCTACAAATGCATCTTATGACATTTGGCGAAGTAGGAAAGTTCAGCGAATTGAGATCTAAGCATCTGAGACAAAATGCCCTACAAACTTCTATTATTATGTAGTAGAGTAAACCCATTATTTGCATTAAACTAACAGTGAGATGAATAGGAAAATACTCATAAAGATGTTTTATGACACATTGCTGGGAAGAAAAGACAAAGAGGCTGTACTTTTATGGAACAAAGGATCAAAGTGACAGTTCTGATATATTCTTGGTCTCATATGAAGTACCATGTGTTAGTTTTCATTGCCAGATTTAACTTCTTAAGTCAATGCCCCAAGAAATATTTCAGCAGGTCCAGGGGCTGTAGCTTGTTTTAGAAATATCAGCTCCCATTGTCAGCAGAAATTTACTTGTGGGAGCTGTTCATCCATTTGGCAAATAGACGATTTGTAAAGACGTGACAAATTAAGAGTTAACTTTGCTTCAATTATGGGCATAATCAACAAATTTAAGACTGTGTATTATTCAGACTTATTCTAGCTACAGAAAGTCACTTCTTAACTGACTATGCCTGCAGAGATGACAGACAGGTCAGACTGGCACAAAAATTGCTAAGGCAGAGAGACTGTGATGTAGACTTTGGAGCAGAGTGGAAATGGCTGAATATCTTTGAAAACTTTGTGAGATGTAATATAATGAGTATTTGTCTGGAAAATGTAAACAGGACAAATATGATTATACACAGACATTACGACACAACCACGAGACTCCATAAAACAGATCTAAGTAAGAGAAATTATGTTGTGCAAAACACAGAGATGACCTTTGCTGTATTGAACATGGAAATAAGCATCAGTGAAACCATTCTAGTGTTGAAACTGTTAATAGCCAAATCTTTGCTAAATTGTCAGTCTGACATTAAATTAGACTAAACCTTTAGGAAAGGTTTAGGTCAGTTTGGATTACTAAAATCACTTCTTTTTGCTAAATGCCAGAAAAATTTGTTTGTTTGTTTTAATTACATACTTCAAAGTCAGTAGTTTATTTTCATTTCCTTAGTACATGGCATTGTCTTTAAATTGTCTGACTGGTTTCTGGTTTCCTTCCACAAGCTTCTCAGAAGAGTTTGCTGGAACTTTTGTTCATTCCTCCTGGCAGAACTAGCAGAACTGAATTAGTCTTGCTCATACATGCATTTTCAGCTCTGCCCATGAATTTTCCATAAGATTGAGATCAGGGTTGTGTGGTGCACACTCCAAAACATTGACTTTGTTGTCCTTAAGGATGCTTCAATATTTCAACATAATGTTCTTCCCTCATGATGCCATCTATTTTGTGAAGTGTGCTAGTGATGAACGTGTTCCCTTCAGGCATCTGGAAATTATACCCATGGATGTCCACAACTCTCTTCCTGATATTGTGGCTGATTTTTCTTGTGTTCCACGAGTAAAAAATGGAACTATGAGATTTTGCAGATATGTTTGAGCTTTACATGTTAGAAGTAATATTTTGAATTCCATGAATTGAATTCAGTTGAAAGGAAGTCAATGTAATGTAGCTAGAACTAGTGAGATGTGATCTCTATATCCAGTTATCGTGGTGCAACATTCTGTAAAGCTGAAGGTTTTTTTTAACATGACTGAACCATTTTAATGCCATTCCTCTAATAATCTAATAATAAGAATCTTGTGGTCAATAGGGTCTAGCCTGCATTGAGATCCAAGACAACAGAAACAGATCACCATGAGAAGATCATTGGTGACTTTGACCAATGCAGTTTCTGTGCTGTGATGAGGTCTAAATCCTGATTGAAGCTCATAATCATTAAGCTAATTTGCAATAATTTTCTCAAGAATTTTGTAAATAAAAGAAGGCTGGAAATAGGCCTGTAGCTAACTATATCATCAGGTTCCAAAGATGTAAGTTTGAGTTTAATCACTGCAAATCTAATAAAAACAAAACCTCCTGCATATCTTGTTATAAGGATGCATTGACAAGATCCAGGATTACAGAACCTATCATGGGATTAGTTTCTTTAAATAGCTTAGAAAGAATATGGTTAGCTGTGATGTCTAATGTAATACCCATTGTTAGTGAGAGATGATAAATTTACTATTTAGTATTCTATTGATAAATTTAGTCATCAAGTCATTAGCAGTAAAATCTGATCAATGCATGACTATGGAGCTGTAAGTTCAAGTCAGGATGGCAAAAGTGCTGAATAGAAATTTGAAGGTATTCTTATTTTCTCTAATTAACAATGAATAATAGGTTTTCTAGCTTTTTTGGTGTATATTTTTTCCATGAGCAGCCTTCATGCAACCTTGCTGATGGCTCGACTGAGCTCCTCTGCTTTAC
>JBAMYA010000018.1:3765672-3776995 GCA_037176975.1 Arrhamphus sclerolepis
GATTATTTACAGTATATAACTATGAAACTAACTTTTCAGGGGGTTACAGAATCCTGGGTAAAGCAGAGGAGCTCAGTCGAGCCATCAGCAAGGTTGCATGAAGGCTGCTCATGGAAAAAATATACACCAAAAAATGTCTTTATATTTCTTTCTTTCTTGTTTTTTTTTTTTTTTTGTCTGAGTGGTAGCATTTGGAACTGCCAGGCTAATAGAATAATGGAAAAATAATGTATCACTAACAGTATTCTTTGAATTTAATCTGCATTATTATAAACAGTAACAGAAACAGTCCTAAAATGTAGAAGGTTTTCTTTCTATCTTGAACTAAATTAAAAATTAGGGGGAAAAAAGAAATGATCCCATCTGATACAACAACAACAGTCATAACTTGTATTTCTAATTCATGGTCATGAATTAGAAATGCAAGTCACTATGTGATAATAGTACATAATACTAAGCATACACATGAACAAAACAAAACAAATAAAAAAATCCTATAAAAAAAAAAAAAAATCTATCTCTCGTGTGCAAGGTAGAGTCTGGTTTAAGGTATTTGACCAGTACACAAAAACTGCATCTTCCTGCCAGGACTCTCAAATCACCATGGCACATAAAACATTTGGCAGATTTCTCATTGTCTGAAATCTAAAATGTTGAAGGTCTCATTTGAAACACATCTGCAAACCATGGCAGTCTGCATGCAAAAGGCTGTGTGTGACAGCTTAGGTATTTTTGAAATGCGACTGTTTTAAATCACACCAAGAACACCTGGCTCTAAACAAGACCAGTGCACGTTAATATTTTATATTACCCTTTCCTGAACTCATTTGTGGACAACAGCATGGTTTCATGCCAAAAAAGAGATAATATTTGCTTCGAGGGTATTGACAGAGAAGTACAGAGAAGGTCAGTGGGAGCTGCATGGTGTCTGTGTAGACTCCGAGGAAGCATATGACAGGGTGCAGAGAGGAGCTGACGTATTGTATGAAGCCCACTGAGGCCCACAGGCTTGTACAGCAGGCACTAGACATGATGGGTGCATCACTTCATCCACCTCTCACACTTTTATTGTTCTTCTCTGTCTGAATTCAGGAATGGCGTTAATGGGGAGGGATGGGGATTTGGGGGGGGGCACGACATCCAACATCACAGCATCACTCACAACCACCACACATCAATCAGCAACCACCATACTACTACACTAAACCAATACCAATATATATTATCAAACATCACACTCTACATCCACTGTCTCACATTCACACACACTCTCACATATGCATAAGAAAACTTAAATTTGCTGCAAGATCAAATTTGATATAAAATAAAAGGGTTTTAGGTTTTTTTTTTGTTTGTTTGTTTTTTGTCAGTCTTGGCACTAATCCACCACATATATGCAGACACAAAAAAAGACATTTCCCTTGCAGTCCAATCATTATGCCCCTTAGCAAATTGAAGCCCCCCCCCCCAAAAATCATCTCACTGATGGGTGGTTTACTTCAGGCTACACAGCTGTTTAGTCACAATCTCTTTTACAATTTGATTTCAACAAATGTTTAAGTGATCACCAATCATGATCATTTAAGATCTTTTTCTCCATCTGGTTCCCCACTATTCTGCCAGTTTCAAATAATGTGTTAGACAGTTCTTTAACCAATTTTAATAGTCTCATCAATCTCCTTAGATGTTTTCTTAGCTTGATGCATGCCTGTAATTTGACCATTCTGAAACATCTTTTCCACACTCTGGATGGATGTAAGGATGGAGGATGTGGAAGGTGTGTCTTTCAAGATGCTTGTTTAAGAAATGGAAAGCTACTCACTGCATCAGTTAGGGTTAAATAATATTGTTGCCAACTGAAACATAATCGTCTATGCAGTAATTATCCAATGGGAGGCTCGTACACATTTGCTTAGTTAAATCCATGTGGTGACTTTTTTCCCCCTGTCAGTGTCTCCTGTTCACCAGACTCTACTACGTCGCTTAGCGTTGCATAGCAACGGGGGCGCTCTCTCTCTTCATATCCGTCACGAGTCTCCGTGTTTCCGGCGTAGAAGAAGACGTAAGCTTTCCTGTGTACCAGTATCTGACACAGGTAGGCACACGTGCGTAGATTAATTCATACCAGGCTTGTCTCGTAGTCAGTCTTGTGTTTTCCACTGAGTTTGCAACACGCCATTTTCCTGTTGTTTGTGTGTGGTGACGTTTGCAGGCTCAGATACAGATGTGGAGTGAATGTGTGCTAGCAGAAGCTAGTCAGGGTTAGATGGATGAGTGGCTGCTGTGTTTACAACAGAGACAGATCTGCACTCAGACATTACAGCCAGTTTAAAGAAAAAGAATAATGCATTGTTGACTGCCTGCGATGTTATAGACTGAAATGAGTTTAGATAGTAAACAGTGTTTAACTCATCTTACATTCTCATTTATCAATAAATACAGTTCTGTTTTAATCAAAAGTACTGTATTGATTCCCTAAGGAAAATTCAATCATTGAAATAGTTGTCATGATTTAAATGTTTTCAAATATTCATTGTAGATGGTTATAGCTGTGGACAGGAGGATCTCCTGTAGCGGCATGCGTTTCAGGATTGTCTATGATGTTTCATCCTTTTCACAGCCAGCTTCAGAGGCTCCAGAACAGAGTCGGCCTTCTTTATCAGTTTCCTTAAGTCACTGGCTCTGATGCTGCTCCCCCAACAGATTACGGCACATATGAATGAACTCTCCACAACAGACTTATAGAAGATATGCAACATCTGGCTGCAAACACTGAAGAACCGAAGCTTCCTTAAGAAGTAAAGTTTGCTCCGTCCCTTTCTCTCAAACAACATCAATGTTGCATCTCAAGTCCAATCTGTTGTCCAGGTGAACACCTGTACTACTCCACCTCTTCTCCCATGATGGATGCAGCTCATGTCAGAGCTGAGGTGCCCCAACAGATAGTTTGTGATATTAAAAGAAGTTTTGCCAAATACAAGAAGACAACAAATAAAATCCCATTCATTGTGCAGTCTCACCACAAATTGGATCGTATGATTGTTTAGAAAAACCAAACTCAACCCATTTTCCTGGAAATTTTTTGCTTCTTCTTTTTCTTGGTGAACTTTGAATAGCAACTACTGACTAGATAAATACGGTTTCCACATTACTAATCTGTTTTCACGGTTGTGCTAATGTTGAATGGACTCATGCCTTATAATATTTGAATCATTTGTTTTGTCAATCTTTTTTTTTCTCTCTCTTCTTAAACTATGAATGCAGGGCCAACCTATTGCAGACAAATCTGTCAACATTTAAAGAGCAAGAATGAGCAGCCTGGATGAAGATCAGCAACCTTATTCTGGTTGCCGTGACAAAGCAGCAATCTCTAGTGATTCATCAGACATCCGAGAGCTTGCCAAGCAGCCTCTCCAAGGTCTAAAATTGGCATCACATGCGGTGCTGGAGAAGGCGCAGCAGAGTGGCAGGTTGAAGTGCTCTAAATGTGGAGGATCAAGGATGTTCTTCTGCTACACATGTTGCTCGTTAGTGGGTGTCAGCACTCAAGAAATTCCCCTGACCAAGGTCAGTAAGAGGTTGAGACTTAGCTTATTTTTAACAAAGGCTCTTGGCAGCAGTTCTAATGTCTTAAGCCAGTGTTATGTATTTTGAAGCATGTATGATCAATAAAGTGTGTTCATTGTTTAGTTGAATTGTCTTTTTGACCAACTTTATCCCACTTTGTGCTCAGCTTCCAATAAAGATAGACATCATCAAACATCCAAATGAAACGGATGGCAAGAGCACAGCAATCCACGCCAAGATCCTCGCACCTAGTGATGTCGCCATATATACTTATCCATGCATTCCTGACTATGAAAAGGACAAGGTTAGATACTTTTGATTTTTTTTATTACATTAAATAATTGAGTATATTCTGCTCTTACTCCTGTAAATATAATTGTGAGTCATAGTCATGCAATGGTTTAAAATCCAAAAAGTCTTGTTTTACTGCCGCTCCATTTCCCTCCAAACTACCTGTATGATAATCCCATCATATATCTGCAAGACTCATCTGGACAGTCTTGTGGCCCCATTCTGCAACCCCCAGGACTGAGTGTCCTGTGCTGACAAAAACAAAGTCAAAAAGACAGAAGTTATTTGGTTAACTCAGTGTACCACTGTGATTTAATAGCTTGTAGATCCACCTTTATCCACTATAAGTTAAAGTAGTTGATTGCTGTATTCTGGCCCAGGATTCTTTATAACAATGCTTCGGTTCATTGGCATTTTTTGGCATTTCCTCATACCCAACTCTCTGGACTTTGACTAGGCCATTCCAAAACCTTGATTCTCATGTTTTTCAGCCATTTTGATGTAGCTTTACTGTTGTGGTTTGGATCATTGTCCTGCTGCATGAACCGAGTTTGATTAAGCTTTAACTGCCAGACAGATTGCCTCACATTTGTCTTTTAGAATTGGCAGATGTGCATAGGAATTCATGGTACACTCAGTTGGTCTCATTCAGGAAATCCTTGTAAATCTGTGAGTAAATGTGCACATAAACCACTCTTTAACAAAAAATGTGCTCTGGATTCATAAACGTTGCATGTGTGCATTTGTGAAGTCCAATAGGGCTACCTGAGTACCACGACACTGTTATCCTCAAGCTGGTAGCATCAGTCAAAAGCGGTCGTTACTGCTGCATTTAGGGCTTTATGAAAAATGCAAGTTTTGAATGTGACAACTCAGATTTCTCACTGATTCAGAAAGCGCTGATTTAGCACAAGGGTAAGGATGAAATCAGGAAGAATGTTGACCCACTGAACATCACGAGGAATTCTAGGCTTTGTTTCCGTCAATTCAGCAAGGAAAAGCTTAGCACTGATGGCGACACGAGTAGTGATCCTATATAGTTTGCCATAGTCGCGTAGCAACTGTTAATCACAGGTGGTTAGCGTGCTCATGAAGCTCGTTAATTAGCATAAAGCTTGCCCAGAGACCACCATATAAGGAGGTGTATAAGTGCAGACTCCTAGGTGATTCATGTTATTTTAAACATTTATTCCAGCTAGACACATAATTTCATGAATCCAGCCGTGGAGGCAGCGCTGGCAAGTGCTCCACTTTTTAAATGCTCCTGGTGAGACCTTAGATTTGAAAGTAAAAGGAGCAAAATACTTTTATTTTTTTAAATCCCCATTGAACAAGGATTCAGTGGAGATATTGAATGCTGTGTCGTCTGTCCAATGAAGTATTTAGGAGGTGAAGTTAAAGCAAATTATTTGATTTTGGACGGAAAAAAAATTCTCTGTATCAGCAAAACTCAAATCAATTGCAAAGTTTCTGTTATGTGAGAAACCTCCATCAGGAATTCCACCACATCTATCAGCAGATCAATTCCATTTAATCAACCAACACAAAAACACAATCTGAAGCTTAAATGTGCAAAATGCCCGTCGATTCAGATAAGCATTTTATATTTTAAATGCATTATCATAATTTAAAATTAAAACTCACATTATGAGAATAACCATCCATAAAAGGCATTAATGCGATCAAGTCAGGGAATGACAGCAATATTTAAGCGCACTCATTCATACAAGTGCTGCACATGGTCAGAAGCAGGAGCAGATTTTATTATTACTATGAAAAGTCTGAAACTTCTATGTATTTTCATGAATGCTCTGCTCACTGTTTACAACAATCAGTTCTGCTACCGTTTCATGAATGAGGTCCAGTCACTGTAAGGTGCCCATGTTATGTGAGGTGTGAAATGGTGCCGGGCATTAATACTACACAGCTCCACTTTGGTCTCATCCTGTCCAGGATTTTGTTCCAGAGGCGTTGTGACTTATTCAGACGCCGTCCTGCCTCCATGTTATTTTTAGGCACAGGACACATTGTCCTGGCATCCCTTTCATACAAACCATGGAATTCAATTTGAAAATACTTTATTAGTCCCCAACGTTAAATTATTTAACTTAAAATTAGTTAATTAATTACTTGTCCAGTTTTCTTCTAACTGTGCTGTCGTGTACTTGAACACTTATCGTGCTAATTGAGGCCTGTACGTATGATGAAGCTCTTGAAGGTTTTTTTTTTTTTTCCCTTTCTTTTTTGACCTGGTAAATTATGGCGTCTGCAACTGTCTTGAATGCTTTTCCGTGTTTTTTGTTTTTTTTGTGTGTGTCTGACTTTCTGATTTTATTCTATTTGACGTTTTCAAGCAAATAGCTTTCATCTTGCCTCTATTTTGCTCAACCTAATTATCTCATGTTTTAAATTTTTCAGCCTTATTTCACTCCTGTCAAACAGTTTTGCTTTCTCCACTTCTCAAATTTACTCTTGTATAAATCACAGCACGAAAGAAAACGTATTTTAAACACCTTTTTTTTTTTTCTTTTTTTTTTTTTGTATAGTCTAACTTTTGTGTACTTGATATTCACGCAGTCTCCCTCGGCTCTCTCCAGGTGGTTCTGGTGTTCCCCGGGCCTGGCGCTGTCACAGTTCAAGACATGATGCAGTGTTTACGTGGCACGAGTAAGAGCGGGTCGCGGGACTGCTCCGATGAACCCTGTGTGAAGAGGCTGAAGAGTGAGGAGGTTCAAGGTGCCACACACGCTGCCAAGCACTCAGAGCTGGAGACCACAGAGGAAGCAAAGACCTTGGAGTCGAGGGTGTATCCCTTACAGAGGGTGGTCTTCATTGACAGCACATGGAACCAGACCAACAAAATCATCACAGACGAGAGGCTGCAAGGTAATCGTAAATGTCTGCAGTTGTACAGATTTTCGCAATACATTGACAAAGTATTGTAGTCAAGTATTTTTGTTTTTCAAGCTAATGACCATTAGCTGGAGAAATGGTTTTTCCAACTAATCACCATTACTCCAGCTAATGGTGATTAGTTGGAAAAAACTTTACTTCGACTGCATTTCTCTTTTACATGACCTCACCCTGTTTGTTTTTCTTTTTTTGCTGTTTGAAATGTGTTCACATTTAGGATTGCTCCAGGTAGAACTGAAGATGAGGAAAACATGTTTCTGGCGCCATCAGAAGGGGAAACCAGACACCTATTTAGCTACAATTGAAGCTATTTATTATTTTCTAACGGACTTCCACCAGCAGTGCCTCCATCAGCATTACAACGGAGAGTATGACAACCTTCTCTTCTTCTACTCCTACCTGCACACGGTCATCAACAAAGCTAAGATTTCTGCTGGAAAGTGCTGAGGGTGACCTGAGGAAAAACTGAAGTCAGAAACCAAAGACTGAACTGCAGCTTTGTATGTCTTTTTGGCGAAATAGAAACTTTGAGAAAACCGGTCGCATGCCTTGTTGTGAGAATATGGAATAAAACATAAAGGCTTAAAAATGTTAAGCACCTGTAAGTTGTTTGTTGCATTAAATTCAAGAAATATTATCCAACAGCTACGAGTTTCAAAACAGGAGAAAAAAAAAATCTTTGAAAGTTTTTAATGTAAGAGTTACCATTCTGTATTAATTACTCCAAATATCTAAAAGAGTGACACAAAGCACATTCCAACTAAAGTGAGAATACACAAAAAGTTGTACTTTTTATTACTTTATCAGACACACTGACTTGATCACAACATATTGTACTATAAGTATATATGAGGCTGGGAAAAGTAAAAGAAAAACAAAAAAAAACCCTTGGGATGTGAGCATCCTTTGGATTAAAACAATGTGATATTTTGAAAGAAATTTGGGGGGGCAGCACAATGGACTGAATTGTCCATCAACAACAATACTCTGTGGAAAGAGTTAAATTTAAAAAAAAAGAAAAGAAAAAGAAAAGCACTACACACCAGGAACAAAGCTTTATCCCAGCTTTTAAGTGGTGGAGGGAGCATCATCATCATTTGATGATGATTTGATCCGATGACAAACATGCCAGTTCAGAAATGGAAAGAAATTTTCCTGATGAATGTCAGGCCAGCAGTCTTAGATGTGAAGTTCTGGAGAGGCAATTACCCAAAGTACAAACTTAAAATGGTGAGGAGGGGAATGCAGTAACAACAGTTCGGAGAGAACTATTGTGTCAATACAAACGATACTTTTAACTGGTCATGTTGAAAAGAATGAGAATGGTTCAGAACCTCACAAGCTGCTGCAGGATTTACCTGAAGGAGTTGCATGTATTTATTTGCTAAATTTAAGTTTTACCTTTTCCTGTTTACACCAAAGGACCACTGTGTTCAATAAACAAGAAAAGGACAGCTTCATTTGTTGTGTTTTCCTAAAATTCGACTTTGATAAAACACATACTACTTATCTTTTAAGGTTTCACCATCAATATCTTCAAGACTAGATTGTGAAGTAAACTTCAGCAAATATTCAGTATTTATTTTGCTTTTACCATTTCATTAGATTTAAAAACAGATTATGATTTGCTTTTTTAAATTTTGAAGTTTTTTGTTTGTTTTCTTTTTTTTAAAAAAAAAAAGGACTTTAATTACATTTAAATATTTTTATTTACAAATCAGTACACGATTGTCACTGAGATATGCATTTCCCTAAATTTCAAAACAATTATTAGCATCTTGGGCACCGCAAAGGAAACTTGACCCAACAAATCTTTTCTCCAAAAACATAGTTCCCTGAAGCCAATCCTGGGAATAAAGCTTTTTATTTATTTTAATGACATAATGAGTGGCAACTAGTAGAAGACCTCTCTGATCTTGGCTTGCAGGTTGTCGCATGTCTTCTTGGCATCCCCCAGCAACATGGATGTATTGGGTTTGTAGAAAATGGGGTTATCGACTGCTGCGTAGCCTACACCCAAGGTACGCTTCATCACTATCACCTGCAGTAAAATAAGAAAAAGAAATATACAATTAACATCCTCTTTTTTTGTATGTAGATGATGTAATGCTAATCAGTAAATCAGAAGTTCATGCACGATAGCGCTAGATTAACCTGTTTGGACTTCCACACTTCCAGGACCGGCATGCCAGCAATTATAGAGTTGGGATCTTCTTGTGCTGCAGAATTCACTGTGTCATTGGCGCCGATGACCAGTGTCAAGTCTGTCTCTGTGGGTCATAAACATTAATACTTCAATACTGAAGACAGATGGACAATCAGACGCCTGCGCTACACCCTTTTCCCTCTGACGGAAACAGAACCATGTGTCCCAGACGGCGTGCTGGTTGCTAAGAACACAACAACTGTTGTCCGGATAACATGGCATGATTAACTATCCATGTCCACATGCACGGCTGTTCCAAGTGCAGATGAAACATGGACATGTTTAATACACAAAACTGATCAAGTAATTCTCTCCAAAGCTGGTCTGCCAAAATGATAACTGCGTCACAAGAAAATATAATTGTTATTGCTGTAATTTATTTTAAAAAGCGTTTGCCTGGGAAATCGTCATTAATCTCGTCCATCTCCAGGACCATGTCGTAGGGAACTCCAGCTTCAGCCAAGAGGACGTTGAGTTGGCCAGGCATACGACCGGCCACTGGGTGGATACCAAACCTAGTGGAGAAGGTGATCAGAATTCATTTGCAATGAAAACTCACCACTTCCTGATCAATAACGGCATGACGGCATGAGTGGACGAACTCACCTGACCCGCTTACCCTGTTCGGCCAGCATCTTCACCATGTCTGCAATAGGGTACTGGGCTTTGGCTGCACACAGACCCCAGCCTAAAACACAGATACAGAAACAAACTTTCACAATCTGAAGTTGTGTTTTTGGAATACAACAGACTTATTTTTCAAATAAAAAGGACATTGATTGAAGAGGACAATTAAGCCCACTATTTATCAGTCCCTTATTCTCTTTTGTCTTCCTCTTCATGTTCTCATATCCCTATCCATTTAAAAAAAAAAACAAAGAAAAAGAAAAAGAGTTCAGTGGTCTGAGATACATTTTTCTAAGAAATGTGGAGTGCATCTGGGACCCCTGCGTGCAAAGAACAGTTTTGCCTGTGCCTGCATAACCCCTTTTTAACCCTGGTGGTCAGGTACCTCACAGAGTTCAGCATTACCCCTTGTTGAGTTTTTGGAAGCCAGTCACCCATAACCCGTATCTTCTAATTCCCCAGACGACCAGAGCCTTCTGTTTCCTCACTGCCGTGCTTTGTTGTTGACAGTGCATGGAGAAGTTTTGGCTCTGGATTCAATAGCTCCTATGACTTTTCACTGTTCTCTAATCAAACCAGCATGTTGGACCACACAGCTGTCTTCGCGTTGGTCCGGAGCCATTGGAAAAACAACAGCAATCCTGGTATCCAAGATATTGAGAGTGGTTCATCTTGATCAGGCTGCTAAACAAATATTCGACTGTCAGACAAGTCTGGCTTTCTCGAGTTAACGAATCAATATTGCGGTCTCTATCTCAGCCATCATTTTTCAGTGTTTGTTCATCAGATGATTGCGGGATTATTTATGAGCACACAACTCCCTCTTGTGGTTCCATTGCCATCATATATTGAATCAATCACTAACATCAGTTCTGGAGCCAACAATCCCAAAGGATTCGAGCTTTTCAATACCTGTTTTTTTTTAAACACACATTTTGACAGATCAGTCAGATTCAACCTCTGTCAGGTGAAGTTAATCAAATGAGAGACAGATGCTGGTACTGAATCTGACAGGCTGAAGAGATGCAGCTGGTGTACAGAGGAGAATCCACTTATTCCCGTGATGAGATAATGATGTTACACCTTCCTCTCCTTAAATCAGATTAAACTCCTATTCAGTTGTCCTCCTGAGTTTCCCCGTCTATTTAAACCTTGTCAAATTTGCATTAATTCAGCCAGGCAAGATGTATAAATAGCAAACCGCTCCTAAACCTGGCTGTGCAGTGTTCAGAGTTCAATAACTTATATTTATGAAGGAAAAGAAAAAAAATAAGAATTCTGTGTACGACATGCAAAACAGTACCGATTAAATGCCTTCCAGGTGTTCTCCCAGTGCAGTGACGATTAAGGGCCACTTTTTGGTCTTTGCATCTGTATGTTCATTTTAGTCAACTCCAACTGTATGAGGGTCACTTGGTCAGTCATAAATTTGTAAAAATTTCTCTTGTGAACCAAGTCTTTGTATCAAGGTGGAAAATAATTATGATGGCTGACCAGACTAGTATAAAGTTCCATGGTGTTGGCCAAAATTGTGGCTGCACTGATTAATTGTGCATCGACTTCACACAAACCACCAGAGAGACTCAAGTTTTGTGGGTTTGTAGAGGCCATTAAAAAAAAAAAAAAAAAAAGACCCCATGCCAGAGAATTTGCCATTCTCCAACCAAACAAAATTAAAAGTGTGAAAGCAGTCGGGAACTTATTACACCTCTGTTTGAG
>JBAMYA010000018.1:3783560-3816407 GCA_037176975.1 Arrhamphus sclerolepis
CCCCGTTCCCAGTGGAGACTACCTCCCGTTTTGGAGAGTTTCACTCCAGTCTTTTTGGGGAATCCCTTTTTTTTTTTGGAAGGGAGAAAAAAAAAAAAAAAAAAAAAAAAAAAAGTGCGACAAAAGAAGGGTGGATCCATGAGCACTATCCGGTATGACTTTGAGAGAGTATAAACCAGTCACAAAGCGGCCCCAGCATGTTTTGTCCATTTCCCCCACACCCCTCATCTCTTTGTGAGAAAGCTGGACTGCCAAACGCCCAGTCACTTCTGTGAAAATGTTAACAGAATTTGCAAACTATATATACACTGTGTACAGTTAACAGAATGCTGCTCATCTGTTAAATACTGATGTTATCCAAATATGCCTTCAAACTCTTTGTCTGAAAAAGTAGCTTGTGATTAGGTTGACAGCAGCAAGAGCTAACAGTTTATTCTGCGAGCAGTTTATTTATCCATATGTATACAATTTATGTGAAGAATTAGGCATAACACTCACGCATTAGCTATTAATTCCCTCCTACATAATTGGCAACAATGCAAAATTAAGTTTACTGAAAGTGCTGTTAGTGTCAAACGTCTGTTCACCAGACTTTGGATGAATGCCATCAGAGATACTGTCCTCTTCCTGCTGCACTGGCTGCTGTCTCACCTGGAGACCAGTGGCAGCACAGAGACAGGTTATTTGATTTTGAGTGCATACAACACTGTCCAAATGCCACTGCTATGTGGATTGTCGCCTGACTGCTTTAAAGTCAGAGATTTTGTTCCAGAGTCCATCCAGAAAATCCACAACTGAGATTGTGGACCAGTTTAAATATTGGGCTGTTCACCTAATCAATAAGCTGGAATGGTCCAGCAACACTGATGCCATGCACAAGAAGTAGCCAAAGTCGTCCACTGGAAACCATTGAGGAGGTGGGGGAATAATAGGATATTAGCCTTCCACCCCCTCACACTGGAATGGTCCTAAGAGCCCTTCAGCACTAGATTTCTGCAGCCTCAGTGCAGAAAAAGATGCTAACACAGGTCATCCCTCCACACAGACATCAGGCTGTACAACTTCAACAACACAGGAAACTAGGGAAATCCGATTTCAAAATTGTGCATTGAGGTATAGCTCCAACCTCTGGTGTAATTCTACCATTCTTTAAAACTTTGGACTTTTGGACCTTGTTAATTTGTAAAATTCGATTTGAGTATATACATATTTAGTTTGCATATACTATATTATACTCTGCCCGTCCAGTTATTTCGTTATCTCACTCTAACTCATTCAGCGGTAACTTCTCATTTCTTAAACAACCATGATGGAAGACACATCCCGTGGTCATGAAAAAGGTGTTAATCTGTCTCAGAAGGGTCAAATTGTTGACATGGATCAAGCAAAGAAAACAACTACGGAGATTGCTGAAACTACTAAAATTGGGTAAAGAACTGTCCGCTGCACTATCAAAAGGATAGTGGGGAACCATCATCTTTGAGGAGAAAAACATGTTGGAGAAGACTTTGTGCAGCAGTCCGACTCTCCCATCATTAATACGAGATCTTGGTGAAAAATTAATGCAACTCTGAACGGAAATAAATGTTGTGACATTGCAGAAGTTTACTGAAACGATGCCACGGCAAATGCGTGTTGTAATCAAAGCTAAAGGCAGTCCAATGAAATACTAATGTCTAACTTTTTTCGTTTGTTTATTTTGGGACAGGCACCTGTGTGGACACAGTACAGAAATATTTTATTTTTTAGGTCTACCTTTGATATTTTACAGCTGTTACACCCTGAAGTATTTCACCATCCCTGTTCTGTTGCTCAATACACTTGAAATTTCCCCAGTGTGAGATCAGTAAAGTCTCATCTTAAAATTTGTTTAAGTTCCCACCAACTCCTGAAAACATATCCAAGTCCTTAGATGATGTGTTCACCAATAAATCTGAAGCTTTCTCATCTGTTATGGGCAGGTAGATAAGATGTCAGTGAAGATTAAGAGTTTCCAGGCAACAAAAATCAGCATGCTTGAAGATTTTTTGGTGGTAATATTTGGGACAATTTATCGCAATAAATAATTAATGTCAGAGTAAGAAAGAAAGACCCCCCCCCAATAAATAAATACAAAAGGTAACTGACCTGGAATCAGGGCCGTGCTAATAAGAATGTCGACCTCTTTACACTGCTTGGCGAAAAGAGCCATCTCGGCCTCAATGAACTCCTTTGACATCTCCTTGGCGTAACCTCCGACCCCCTCACCAGACTCTTTGATGTCTACTTCCAAAGGCTCAGCTCCAAATGACTTGAACTGCTCCAGAGCTGCTGGCCTGAGAGACAACAAACAGTCAAGCTTATCGTCAAAATCTCAAACCATCAACACCAAGTCTGCAGTCTCAGAAAGAACGTGCTTTTCCCTTTTCATCTTATACCTGGTGTCAAATCCTCTGACGATGGCTCCCATCGACTTGGCTGCCCCTGCTGCTGCTAAACCAGCCACTCCACCTCCAATAACCAGCACCTGTGAACAACAAAAACAGCCATTTGTACCAGGAGCAGATGCAGTCTACATTTTAAATGTAAGAGAAAACGTTATAGGGAGATGGAAATCAGTCATGCTGACTTGGAGACCAGGCAGTAGATTACCTTAGCTGGAGGTACTTTTCCTGCAGCTGTGATCTGACCAGTAAAGAATCTGCCAAAGTGGTTCGCAGCCAGAACAACAGCCTTGTATCTACAAAACAAAAATCGAAGTTACAAGAACCAGACATTACTGAATGGTTGCACGCACATAAATCTCTATGCTGATTAGCATTTGCCTTTACCCAGCGATATTAGCCATGGAGCTGAGTGCATCGTAGCCCTGCGCGATGGTAACTCTGGGCACCTGGTCCATGGCCAGCACAGTGCTCTGCCTCTCTGACAGCTTTGACATGAGCTCTGCGTTCTGCGCTGGATAGATGAAGCTCACCAACGTGGACTTGGGCTTCAGTAGCTCTGACTCAGTTATGCTAGGGGCTCGAACCTGAAGCCAAAAAAGAATGTTAATGAATAAGTGGAAAACTGCAAATTTAGTAATGTATACCCAAACTGTGCAAAGGTAGTCTAATAAGCAGAAAAGTTATCTGTACAACCTTGAGAACCAAATCTGAGCCAAAGGCTCCCTTGATGTCAGTAATGGTGGCTCCTGCATCTTTGTACTGCTGGTCAGAAAACTGGGATTCATCTCCAGCTCCACTCTCAACCTGCACCTTGAAGCCCTGTTTGACCAGAGCCTGAACACCTGCAGGTGACAGCGCCACACGGCGCTCATTCTGTACAGTCTCCTTAGGAACTCCAACCACCAAGTCCTTGTAGGGCACACCTGAGTACACAAACAAGATGGTAGGAAACCTAATGAACAAGCAGTTCATTAGGTTTCCTTTCATAAACAAACATGTGTCCCACAAATATTAAATGAAAGAGAATGGAAACTGGTTTGTTTGTATGCAGCCACACAAGCAGAGTGGAGTTGAGGTTGTGTGGCAGCATCAGGTTACGCATTTCTCTCCATACATGGCACAGTGACCTCGCCTTCATGGTGACATAATTAGCAGGTGATTGGCGATGAGCCACCACCCACACAGAGAGAGGCCTGCACTCTTGAAGACGTACTGAAAATTCAATGTTAAAAGCTCTTGGTAACTTTTAAAACTCTCATAAACACTCTGTGACATGTGCTCTGCAAACCGACTGCATAAACAACATCTCTTAACAGAATCAGCCAGACAGCAGTTAAAATTTCACATGTCACCTTTAACTGACCTCTCATGTACTCTTACATGTTAGCAACACCAACAGGTCAGAGTACTGGAGCCTTTGCCTGTTTCACAACAGCTTTGCCTATTTTGGGAATATCTAAAGCAACCTGTTCCAAAGTTTTCATGATCTGAGGAGATTTTCACTCCTCTGAGCCAAAGAAGAGTGTCCTGGGGTGAACTGTTATGCTCTCATTTCTCAACGCAGACATGGAGGAAACCCAAAGCCAAAAAGACAGCACGCAAACACAGCCAGAAATGCTGTAAGATTAAGCAGAACGATTTTTATTAGAGCTGTGTGTTTCCTACCTCTGGAAGCCTTTTGGTCCCATAGTACAGGGAAAGTCCTGAATTGCCTCTTTCCAAGTATTTTCTGATGGACCCTTCTATGGGACAAAACAAGACAGGAGCTGGTGATGGAACGCAGAAGGGTCGACATGGCCGCGTCCTCCCTGAGACTCCTGTTGGCTCTTGACTATGAAAACAAAATAGCAAAGATAGGTGACACGATGACACTGCTTCTGTACCTGTTGTCAAATAACACAGAACATTTTGATCTCCTTCAAATGGGCTCCGAATCTCCCAGCCACACACTTTGGGACGCCCGTACTGCAAGGCCTACAGACAGCAGAGTGTCATTTCAGCCCTGCAGGACACAACACATGCACTCTTAAGGCCCAGGGTTGATTACACACTACAGGCTTGTTCGCGAGATCTGGAACTGTGACGGCACAGAGGGAAACTCTGCCAAGTCTGGCCTGGTTGCTGTGAGCAGGGACAGAGGAGTCAGCAATCAGAGGTAATTCTGCAGGCCTGGAGGAGACAACTAACAGCTCAAACACGCAAGCAACCTTGTTTTTACAATGAAAACTGGGCAAACTTTTCATGTGACGACATTTAATAAAGCACAGTAAGTCATGAAATGAGATATGAGTGTACCAACGTCTAATACAGCAGAAATGGTACTGGAAAATACTAGATGTTTTGACTTATGACACAGAACTGGTGGGTCTAATTTTGCATTTTCCTATTAATTCAGTCAATGACTCACAGTCAATCAGTGTCCTCCATTCTCCATTTTCCATGAACTCATCATAAACTGAGAAACTAGTGGATGGTGCGGTTATTGTTCAGACTTGCCTTTCAGATTGTCAGAAAGAGCAGGTTAAATGTTCAACTTCCCTTCAGCAGCAGGGTCACCTGTGTGATGTCCTACCCCAAATCCCTCCGGCTTCTCTCACAGAAGGACGCACAAACCTCCACAGTCTCGATTTCGCTGCTGCTCTATTTATATCTAAATAACAACCACGTGACTGTACTCATAACCACCCATGAAGCAGATAAACATCTTCTTGTATATCTTCCTGCGAATTAAAGCCTAACACATTGAAGTGTTTAATATCTGTCATTTTTTAAATCATCATTATTATTATTATTATTATTATTATAAAATGCACGTACCGACGGTTTCACGCTAATACTTTTCGTTTCCTATGTAAGCCAACTATGTCTTAAATGTTAAAATAGTTCTCATATTAGGTGGAAGAACTATTTAACTTGTTGGATTAAGTGTAGTCTCCTTTCCTGAACGGGGGGTGGCGCCAAAGAGCCAGAGAACAAAAAGTTGGACGAAAATCACAAACGTTCCCCGTATGTTTAAGTATTAGTTGTGAAATATACAGTGAATATATATATGTATATATACATATATATTTAATAAACCTAATTATAATGATTTTTTAAATAGAATCTTATACATTCCTATTTTTAATATAAAAGTAAAGAGTTGGAAACGTCTCGTTTCGGCGCGCAGGGAAATGTTTTCGTTGGCCATCTTGTTTCAAGCGCAGCACATGTTTTTGTAAACATTAGCAGCTCGGCTGCTGTCGTCGTATTGATGAGTTTTGACCATCATTGATGGTGTCAGTCGTTACCTGGTAAGTTAGTATGCAGCATCTTTTATCTATCAGTAATGAATTGTGTTATCTAGGGTTCCAGCAGTAGACAGCCTGAAATACCAGCATAACGTCTATTTGAAGCAGCTTGGTATTTCCTCGCAATAAGAAGTTTTGTGGTTCAATTCTCAACAGGAACGTGTTTCCATCTTTTACTCATGCTCGCGTGGGTTTTTCTCCGGGTGCTCCTGCTTCCTTATACAGTCCAAAAATTATGTATGTTTAACTGAAGACTTTAAATTGTCCACCGGAATGAGTACATGTGGTTGTTTGTGTATGTCATGGGTGTCAAACTGAAGGCCCGCGGGCCATATCTGACCCGCCACTTGATTTTATTTGCCGACCCGAGAGCCTGCAAAGACAAATCATTTGATTAAAAGTGTAACATTTGTGAGGAAATTTCAATGCGACTTCCCGTTTGATTAAAAATTGACATCAACAAGTGGAATAAAGGAGGGGAACCGCTGGTTTGTGTCAAAAAATAAATAATCATGATTTACTAAACGTTTGAAAAAGACTTTACAATAAAAAGTTGTTCATTTTTGTAAAACTGGTGATTTTTGTATCAGTGTTTTTGTAAAATTTGCTTTTTATAGCAAAAATTTGTGATTTTAAGACAAAAAAGTAGATATTTATCACTTGTAATTTTATGTCAAAATGTTGCAAAAAATTTATACTTTCCAGCAAAAATAATTTTAAGTTTAAAAAAAAAAAAAAGTCACAATTTTGACAAGGCCCATTTGTGATGGTACCATAAAAAGTAAGAATTTTCAAAATTTGCAATTTTACCACAAAATGTTTCAATATTTATATATGTTTTGTGATTTTACAAGGGAAATTGGTGATTTAAGTAGTACATTTCTTTTTATAAAGGTCACAATTTTTGTGAAATTTGATATTTCACTTTGATTTTTTTTTTTTTGTAGGTAGACCTGTGAAGATACTGTTGATAGAAGGGTGACTTTACTTTTTTAAGAAATTGATGCCACATCCACTTATTGATTTGTTCCATGCCATTCCACTCTGACAAATTTAAAAAGCCCACTCTGCATCTGTTGACTATTTTGTGTAACTAATGTTCTCTGTCTGTCTGTCTGTCAGTCAGTGTGTCTTCATGAAGTCTTTGAGGATTTTGTCAGTGGAGCCCTCAGACCGGGACTCTCAGAGATGCAGGCTTGGTCCGGGCTTGATGTCAGAGCTGGGTCTGACTTTGGGGTCTCCTCTGCTGGTGTCTGTCCCCGGGGGGAACTTCCTGTGCACTGCCTGGCCCCGGCCTGACCTGGCGGAGGGTTTTCTTCAGATGGACCCCAAATGTGTCACTCCAAGTCTGATATTCCAACTTCCCACACACCTGAATATAGATCCAGGTCAGCTCACACCTGTCACCTGCCCCAAGCTTAAAGGTGTGAAAGTAACTGTTGTTGTCAAGAGTATTGATTTCAAAAGACATACCCATCCTCATGTTGTTCATGAAATTGTAAAGGACACGTTGAAAGGTGTATACGTCCACAAGGGATATGTTATAAACCTGGAGGCTTTGGCTATAGAGATCAGATATGTTGTTATAGAAAGCATCAATCCTGATACTACCAGTGCTGGAGTTATCACCTCAAAGACTGGTGTGGAGATTGTTGACATCCAGACAATCGGACATTACAGAAGTCAGCTGCAGGAGCAGCACACGGTGCCACTGGGAGGACTAGAGGAGGTCAGCTTAAACTCACTGTGGTGACCTCACTCATGTTCATCTGCTGGGTTTATTCAAACCGTTTGTTTATTTTTACTTTACCGCAGGTAAGTGAATCCCTGAAAGAGATGCTGCAGCTGCCACTGCTCTATCCAGCCACCCTCAGCTCCCTGGGTTTGTCATGTCCCAGAGGTGTACTGCTGGTGGGGCCTCCAGGAGTTGGAAAGACCGTGTTGGTTCACAAGGTGGTCAGGGAAGTTGGAGCCAGCATGGTGGTCATCAGAGGGCCAGACGTAAATATAATCTTCACACTGTTTTGCATTGTAGCTTGGGTTTTTGCATTGTGTTGAGAGTTGAAGTGAGTCCAAATTTGTATAGTTGCTGCAACAAGATAAACTAAATGAATATTGATTTATGACTTGTCTGGTCATTGGCAGCCTAATGTAAACTAATGCCACTTTTCAGTTGATATCAATATTTACCTGTTTCCACATTTAAAAACATGTCTTTGATTGAGGGACTTAAATGATTCACAGATTAGTGTATCCAACTTTTGTTTACACTTACACTGGCCTTAAACGTTATGGGAAAGGTGGAAATAAATGCTGAAAAAAGATCTTCCAAAAAAGAATTTTTCTTTTCTAAAAAAAAAAAAAAAAAAAACTGAGGGCAGAAAGGGCAAATAAAATAGTAGAGATTTTTGTCGTTTTGTATTTATTGTGTCATGCTTCTGTGTCAGATGCTTTTTAATGTTGTAAATGATGGATGGAACATTAAGATTAAAGCTTTCATCAGTAGAAAACACAGTAAAGTATGTGGAGAGTTTGTAATTTGTACTCTAAAATTAAACATAACTTTATTTAGCAAAGGATTTAGAGCATCAGTGTGTGGACAACAGCAGTTGATAATCAGTAATAATGATGACTGATTTTGTCAGGTGGTAGGATCGCGGCCGGGTGAGAGTGAGGAGGCGTTGCGAGCTGTTTTTGAGCGGGCTCGATGTGCAGCAGAAGAGGGTCCATGTGTGTTGTTCTTGGACGAGCTGGATTCTCTGTTTCCCAGAAGAACTGGCTCGTCTGCCCCTGAGAACCGACTGGTGGCTCAGCTTCTCACACTAATGGACGGGATGGATCAGTCGGATCGCTTCCTCATCATTGGAGCCACCAACAGGCCGGACAGCTTAGACCCGGCACTTCGCAGGCCTGGAAGATTTGATAGGGAGGTACAGTAATTCAGCCCATTAATTTCAACCTCTTTCCTTTTGTAGATGGATGATGTAAACGATACGTTCAGTTGATTGGTGTACGTACATGTAAATACACATTTGAGCTTTTGCCTTCCCTTCAGGTCATCATCGGTGTTCCCACCTTGCAGCAGAGAAAGGCCATCTTGTCTGTTCTGTGTGAGAGGATGCCCATGTGTCCCAATATGAACATGGCTGAGCTTGCACAAAGAACATCTGGATATGTAGGAGCAGATCTCAGTGCCCTCTGCAGGGAAGCAGCCATGCAAGCTGTAAGGGAAAATGCAAAGGTGAATACAATAATGTTTCACCCTGAAACACTGACTTTAAAAAAAAAAAAAAAGAAAGAAAACACTGTAAACATCTACTAGGATAAACTTATGAGACATCTTGGAAGATGGCACCATATCAGAAACCCACTGTGAGCACTGGGTCATACACCACCATTAAAATATTAATGTAAATCCTTTCATAGCTCTTTGATTAAACCTGCTGACC
Source organism: Arrhamphus sclerolepis (assembly GCA_037176975.1). NCBI lineage: Eukaryota > Metazoa > Chordata > Actinopteri > Beloniformes > Hemiramphidae > Arrhamphus > Arrhamphus sclerolepis. Next base: position 3,792,726 of record JBAMYA010000018.1, read on the forward strand.
ATTGTGGTGCATCACCTCTTCGTTTAAGAAGCATTCTGTCAGCACTGGGGAGCTCACAAGAAGCACTGCTGTTGTTTTAAAAACAATGCATTTTTCCATTTCTTGCCTGATATTTTAGTTGTTTTTATTTTTTCATTTCATTAAACCCATATATTTATATTCAACATATTGGCTCTATATATTCTTTTATAAGAATAACATCAACATTTTTTACTTAAAATTATAGTTTAAATAATTTGCAAATTAATTAATTTGGTACAAACACCCCAGTTTTGTCTTGTTTTTTTGTTTTTTTGGAAACTACATAGAAATTCTTGTTTTCTTGATGTTTTTTTGTTTTCAGGCTTCTGGACAGCAGATGGTGGATATGAAACACTTTGATGAGGCCCTGAAGTTAGTGCGCCCCTCGTGCCTGAGGAGCAGCCTGGGCAGGACAGAGCTCTCTCAGGTGCTTTGGGAGCATATAGGAGGCCTGGATGAAATCAAGATCAAACTAAGACAGGTAGCAATAAATGAGTGGCGTGGTAGCTTAAATTCACAGCTGGAAAGACAAAGAGTAGTCATGATCTATCATTTGAAGATATTTATTCTCTCACCACATGTCATTGTGTGTTTGCATTAGAGTATTGAGTGGTCAATGACATACCCAGAAGCATTTGTTCGTCTCGGACTAAGTCGACCTCGTGGCGTGCTGCTTTACGGACCTCCAGGATGTGCAAAGACGACGCTTGTTAAAGCTGCAGCCACCTCTTCCCGCTGTGTATTCCTGTCTGTCAGCGGTGCTGACCTCTATTCTCCCTATGTTGGGGACTCAGAGAAGGCTTTAGCGCAGGTTCTTTTTTTTCACAATCTGTAGCGTGCAGACGATTGTGCCTGTGCCCCTGTTGCTGTTATCTATAACCCACCCTGTACATCTTTACAGCTGTTTTGCCAGGCTCGAGCCTGTGCTCCCTGCATACTGTTCCTTGATGAGATCGACTCGCTGATCGGCTCACGGTCAAACAGTGAGACACCAAATAGTGTGCAGACACGTCTCCTGTCTGTGCTCCTGAATGAGATGGATGGGATCGGCCTGAAGACGCTGGAGAGGAGAGGGACAGAGAAGATCCTCCAGGCAGAGGGAATGGAGGGTCACACACAAGAGGAGGTGAGAGGTTTTGAAAATGTGCCTAAGATGGAGAGAAATGCACCAGATCTCATTACTGTAAGGCACCTGATATAATGGGTTGCTTTATGTTTTTGACAGTTGGACTGTCAGGAAGTCTGCAACAAAGACGTGATGGTTGTAGCTGCCACAAACAGACCTGACTGTTTGGACAGTGCCCTTCTCAGGCCTGGCAGGCTGGACCACATCATCTATGTCCCACCACCTGATCAGCAGGTAAAATATTCAGCTGAAGGCCTTGAAGATGCATTAAATTAAATTTAAATTAAATTTCAAGACTTGCAGACATGATTTTAAAGGAGTACAACAGCACCTGTTGAATCTCAGTAACTAACTTCATATGTGCATCAATTTGTGTGTCAAGGCCCGACTTGCCATCCTTAAAGTGTGCACAAAGTTGATGCCCGTTGGTGCAGATGTGTGTCTGGAGGAGCTGGCTGCAAAGACGGATCTCTACTCTGGAGCTGACCTGGAAAATCTGTGTAAAGAGGTGAGCTCATTTGAGGGTTCAGTTTTCTCCAACCTGGCACGGAATAATTTCTGCTGAAATAGAAAAACATGTTGAGTAGAGTATCTGAAAGATGTTTTTAATGTACCAGGCTGCTCTTTTGGCACTGCTGGATGAGAACATGGAGGCTTCAGACATCAAACACGCGCATTTTCTGCGTTCAATCAACAAAATGAGTCCTTCTCTCACCGCCCAGCAGATCCACACATATCAAACACATGCCCGATGATGATCCCCTTTTCACTGATGTACTGTACCATAACACAAATATAAATTGAAATAAAATTATTCAGACCCAACTTGTATTTTCCTCTTGTGTTTTTTCTTTTAAGCAATAAAGAGATTTCTGCTGACGACCTGCTTGTCAGTGTCAGCCAGCCATCTGCTTTCACTTTTGAAGTATATCCACAAGGGGGCGTTGCACAATGAGAAAATATATTGATTATCACTAAATGCAAAGGATGAATAAAAATACAGGAAGCGTCATCTGTCTACGTGCCTTTCACCTCGTACAACCTCTCCTCCATCCTACATCAGTCCGTTCAGCGCCGTGCTTCAGTGACAGACTTCAGGGACTTTTGAGCAGCAGGTGAGTTCATTCACAGACCTCTGCAGGTTGATGTCCAGGTGTAGAATGGCATTTATTTATTGGAACTGAAATTTAAAAAAAAAAAAAAACGTTTCCTTTAGGTGTTTGAAAACTTTCAGGATGGTTGGATTTTTCCAGATGTTGAGAAAAAGAAAAGAGGTAAACATCCTTTTTTTTTTTTACTTTCCGGTGATGGAGAGCTGGAGTTACTTTAACAGAAAATACAGATGCTGAAATTTGGCTTATTCTCCTTCTCAGGTGTATCTATAATCTGATGAATACACACACTGATTTGAGTTGGAATTCTTGCCATCTTCATTATATGTTTTTTCACATTTGCTGTTGTGTTGGACATTAAAAAAATTGTGTTATGTTTCAGCTGATCCCTCTGATTGGGTTCATGGCTTTTGCAGCACTAGGTGCCACCTCTGCTGCTACCTACTTTCTGTTTACTAAACCTGATGTTATGTGAGTGTTCTTTATTTATTTATTTTACATGGAAAATGTTTGATTATGTCAATAATTTAATATTGCACTATGCTTTGTAGTCTAAACAAGACCAAAAACCCAGAACCATGGGAAAGACTGGACCCATCAAAGCCTCAAAAGGTAATATCTACACTTTTTCATTTTCATGTTGGATTACGTTTGGATTATGTTTGCCGCGTGTCTAAGCACCTTGGTGGTTCTTAAACACAAACAGTCTTGAAAACAACAGCTGGAGTTAACTGAGTCACTTATGAGCAAATGGTGTGATTAGTAACAGTCATGCACAGTGACATCAGAGAAAATTATATCAACATTGCAGCAGATCCATCGTGCGCCTGATCACGTTTACATTTGCAAAAAAAAAAAAAAAGAAAAGTCATATGAGGCCTCATTTGCATTTATGGCATTTCACTACAGCTTATCACCATCAATCAGCAGTGGAAACCAGTGGAGGAGCTGGAGCTGGTGAAGTCTCTTACCAAGTAAAAAAGAGTGGACTCTTTAGATCCAGAGACTGACAGCACGCCTGCCCCCCATCAGTCTAACAGAATCCTTTCTGCACAAACTAGAACGCTGATATTCAGTGTGCGGAAATGCTTCTGCTCAACTGGTGGGGTTTCACCCTGTTCTCTAGTGGCAACGCAACAACGTCCTCCACATCAGCAGAGAAATATGTGTAATGCAGAAGTAAAAACTGGCTTTCACAAACTACCATTTGGTATCTAGATTTTTTATTTTTATTTTAAATAAGTATAGAGATGCCTGTGGTCCGGTACACACAGCAACCAAGATTACTGTAGGTGTGTATGTTAAATTGTGTCTAAATACTCAGCAATGTACTGTACAGTTTCAATAAATTATTGTAACATTCAGTTTTTGTCTAATGTCTTTTTTTTTTTTTTTTCTCTTAATGCTGTGCTCCGAGTTTTGTTTTCCTTGAAGATTTGCTCCGTCCCATTTTTATGTAAATTCAGTCACACTAAAAGAAAAATGCTGGTATTCTTTATTTTTCTTATCTATCAACAAACCACATGGAAATTAAGAAAATTAAACTTTACTTTTCAGTTCTTTGTCACATGGACCAGCATTGCTCTTACTTAATGACTCGTTTTAATAAAGTTTAAAAAAAAAAAAAAGTGTGGAAGAAGATCCTAAAACTGAAGCAGCTAAATAAAATTCAGCCTCAATTTATTCTATCATTGACACCTACTTTCCAGCCATGACCATCTGTCCAGAAATTGTTCAAATAACAAATAACATCAGAGAGAACAGAGAAACTTTAGTTCCCACACGAACTGTAAACATACAAATGCTGAAAGTATATGAATCCAACTGAAAATATACCCAACTAATGCATTATTCTACTGTTTGATATTTTAAAATATATTTATACATAGTTCATCTGTTTTAGTTCATTACAGTCTTTATCAAAAGTACACATTTTTGAATTTTAGATTTGTGAAAAAAGAATTGAATGTCAGGGGATAAATGTGTAACCAAACTACTGACAACAGCCAAGTCATTTTCACAGCTTTTAATTAGTCCTTTAATGACATCCTCTAAAGTAACTCTTTTTTGTTCCATTAAAGTTAAAATCAACCACAAACTTTGAGGAAGAAGTTTAAGTTAACTGGGTTTGTTTTATTAAGCTGTGTTTGTGCTCAATGCGATGTAAAATGTAATGTACACTGACAGAAGTAACAACATGAATGTATAAGAATGAAAAAACTGGAAGAATTTTGAGCCAGTCTTGTTTACAACATTATATCGGGTCACTACAGTGTACCAGCTCTCTTTAAATCCAGACTATGGTTCAGACCTCAGCATGGCTCAGGTCTGGACCTGGACTGGGCCATTTGGAAACTAGATAATTTTCTTTTCATTTTTTTCTTGTTCTCTTTTTGTTTTTTAAGGGGTTATCTGACATGTAAATTTAACAAGCTGTACAGGCTAAATATTGTATTTAATGAACATGACAGTGCTGTGTACGCTGCTGAGCTACTAATGCTGCAAGCTTCATGTCTCATGATGTAAATGTAGCTGATGGTTCTACAATATCAATTTCTTTTTTCTTTTCTTTGATTTATTTCATTATGCTGTTAATTGAACTGTCAGATTTAAGAGAAGCTGCCTCCCAGAAAATGCGCCTTCAGGCAAGAGTGGAAAGGATGGAAGGACTTAACAGTTTCACCTCGTCTTGCATTCTCACATCTACAGGCTGCTTTGTTCGGTAACTTTCCACATTCACCACAGACGACGACAGACCCACTCTAGGAGCACCAGACTTAGACGTCAACTGGACAGTTTCAGCACGTTTCTACACATTTTTCTCAGCTAAGAAGTGGACTGAAAAAAAAAATTAAATCTCACATTGTTCTTCAACGCAAACAAGAAAAAAAAAAACCACAGCAACTGCAAGTTTTCAAAACCCTCAACAGCAAACATGTCACCATGTGAAACAGTGAAGAAGCTGCTTTAACTTAACTGTTCATCTATATAATCTGACAGCAGGAACCTGAGGAGGGCAGCACATCAAGAAAAATATAGAAAATGCTCGTTAAAAAAACTGAAAACAGTGTATGGATTTATTAAAAGGTAGCTGATCAGGGGATGAAGGTGACATGAGAGGAAACGAAACGCCGCAGGTTTGATTCTCAGCTCCAGAAACCGACCGTCTGGGTTGGAAACTGTTGACAGATTGTTGGGATGGAATATTTTACTTGTGATGTGAAAAGAGAATGAGAAGAAGCACAGAATAAACTACGTTGGGAAAGAAAACAACTTTGCCTTGTTGTTGTTTATTTACTAAAAATAAAAGTAGACTGGAGTTAATCTACAAATCAATAATTTACACGTTATGATCTGTGAAACATTTAGATCCTTTACCCAAGAAAAATTAGAAAATCACACATGAAGGTTTTGCATTCAAAATGTTGTTTACAGTTTTAAAAGTTATCTTTTTAGTCAAGTGCAATCCTTTTCTATTCCTCTTCTATTCCAGCAAAAAAAAAAAAAAAAGTCACAAAAAAGTTGGAACAAAATCCTCTGATACAAACGCAAGAAACATATTAGTATGCACAAACATGAATCTTGGCATTTCTTTAGATGTAACTGCTCAACAGCGGCTTGTTTCCAGACATTTATCCTCTAAGCAGGAAAACTTATTCACTATTTTGCAGTAAAAGTTACAAGAAACATAAAAGGAAAGAAAATTAAAAAGAAAATATTTGTGTAGCAGAACTTTGTTCAGCCTTTTCTCCATAAAACAATGACCACTTACAGGTCAGCGGTGTCGAACTCTTATTTATAACTGAATTTAACGAACAGTCGCACTGAAACGTCCTCAGAAATGTTCTCGTTAGAAGTTCATGATCATCTTTGTGTGCTCTCAGGGGCCAAATGAAACGAAGTGGCAGGCCGGATTTGGCCCACCGGCCTCAAGTTTGACATGTGACCTAGACTAAAATTAATCAAATTAAGATTTGATTTTTTTTTGTTTGTTTTTATGTCTTTACTATTTTTATAGTCCATTTTTAGTTTTTATTTATTCTTAATTTATGTGAAGCACTTTGGTCAGCCTTGGTTGTTTAAATCAGATCCAAGTAGGTTTTCACTCGCGAGGAATTTAACTTGGTGTGGTTGGTGCAGAGAAAATAGATTTATACTGTATCTTAAAAAAATGAGGAGGGGAGTGCTAGCTGAATGCTATATTATAAATGTGCATATAGACAATAGGATGAGGAGGTTTCAAATAAATAGAGTGTGTGTTAATGTAACACAGAAGGTCTGAAGATATTATGTTTATGTAGCTTGTAGGTCTGGAAGGGGAGAGATTGAGAGAGAGAGAGAGAGAGAGAGAGAGTCGGTGGCTCTGGGCCTTGTTGATGAGGCTTGTAGCAGATGGGAAGAAATTGTCCTCGTAGTGTGAAGTTTTGGTCCTGATGGATTGCAGCCTCCTGCCAGAAGGGGTGGGAGTGAACAGCCACAATCTTCCCTGCATGCCTCAGAGTCTTGGAGGCGTTCAAGTCCTGGAGAGATGGAAGACTGCAACCAATCACCTTCTCTGCAGACCCAATGACTCGCTGCAGTCTGCCCTTGTCCATGGCGGTGGGCAGCAGTGAGCTCGTTGGTGATGGTGAAGGTGAGGATGGACTCAATGATGGAGGAGTAGAAGTGCACCATCATTGTCTTTAGCAGGTTGAATTTCTTCAGCAGCTGCAGGAAGAACATCCTCTGCTGGGCTTTATGACGAGGGAGCTGATGTTCCGCTCCCACTGGAGGTCCCGGGAGATGATAGTTCCCAGGAAACGGAAAGACTGCAGTGTCAGTTGTGGAGTCACAGAGGGTGATGCTGAGTTCTTGCTGAAGTCCATCCATCTCCACTGTCTTCAGAGCGCTGAGCTCCAGGCTGTTTTGGCTGCACCAGGTCACCAGATGGTCAACCTCCCACCTGTAGGCGGACTCATCCCCATCACAAGTCCAATGAGAGCAGTGTCGTCCAAAAACTTCAGGAACTTGACGGACTGATGAGTGGAGGTGCAGCTGTTGGTAAACAGGAAGAAGAGCAGCGGAGAAAGACCACCGTGCTGATGGGCTGTGAGTCGGAGACGTGTTTTTCCAGCTTCACGTGCTGCTTCCTGTCAGACAGGAAGTCTCTAGTCCACCTGCAGGTGGAGTCAGGCACACTCAGCTGGGAGAGCTTCTCCTGAAGCAGAGCCCTGATGATTGTGTTGAAAGCAGAGCTGAAATCCACAAACGGGATCCTGGTGTAGGTGGAGTCCAGATGCTGGAGGATGTAGTGGAGGTCCAAGTGGACTGCATCCTCTCCAGACCTATTGGCTCTGTAGGCAAACTGCAGGGGATCCAGGAGCGGGTCTCTTTGAGGTGTGAAAGTGACCACTGATCCCCTCCTGATCAATGTGCTATATACTGTAAATAAAGATTGATTGATTGATCTCTGTACATTATTGCAAATCAGAATACAAACCTGCTTAGCTGCAAATAACTTAATTCAACCACAGTTTATTACGTTCATAACTGCTATATCCATCCTTCTAACGCTGCCTCTTATTTTTAAATAAACACTGAATTCACACAAATTTAGTTTAGTAGCATATTTTACTTTTATCCGTTTATTTAGCCAACAATTTAATAAGCCTTACATCACTAAACTCTGAATTTTTTTTACAGATGCTGGCTATCAGTCCTACTGATTTTTATCATTGTTTTTGTTGTTGCAACTCAGCATTGTCTTTCTTAACCATTTTCATCATTCAGAATGATTTTTCTGATTCTCAATATGAACTGATTACAAGGTGAGTCTCGCTTCATCATGTTGCAATTGCGCATGCGCATGGAAACTGTTTCAAGTAAGTTATATTATCCTCTCTGGAAGGGAGCGCGCGCATGTGCGTTATATGTTGCTTCCAAGCGCGTGCGCGTGTTAGAGGCGGGGCTTCTGTCTGACGGACACATCTCTTTTTTTGTTCCTTTGCGCTGCTGCTTCAGTTGAAGTTTTTCTCTTTAAAAAAAAAATTTAGAAGGGCTGCTTTAGAGGAAAAAAGTGAATCAAGACAGAAGAGAGCTGAAGTCCTCCTCCTTCACTTCCATTCATCTGGAATATCTCCCCCCTGTCCCTCACCCTCTGACTGTCAGATAATCTCCAGCATCCAGCTTCTGAGATGTGAGTACTCCAACATTTCTTATTTCCATAAAATAAAATAAAAAATCTCAAATTTATTCAGATTCAGATAAACTTTTATCAATTTTAGCAACAGCCTTTTATTTCACGGCTTACCTACAGCGCCTTTCAAACTTCATTATTTGTTTATTTTACCTTTATCGCCACACATAAATACGGACAGAAAATAGGTCCTTCTGGGCTCATTTCTCGGGTGCAGCAGTTTGACTGTGCAGAAATCTGACCGTGAGTCAGCCTGTGACTCACCTACAAAACTATCCATCAGTTGCGATGGCTGACTTCAAGGGTGCTGTTTCATTTTGCAGCATCACTTTTCATTTTTAAACAAATGCATGCAGCTCTGCGTGATTCAGGAAAAAACAAAGACCTCATTAAAATGGGCAACGACGGACTTTCAAACTAAGGGCTTCTGTTTTGGAAGAACAGATACATATATATCTATAATCCCCCCCACACACATTTTATTTCTTTGTGGGGGGATGGGGAGGGCAGAGTATTATTACGTGCATGTTGATCTCCATCACTGCACTAATCTCTCTCCATTTTGCTTCTGGAGGAAAAAAAAAACAAAAAAACAAGCCTGTCTGTTGGAGCATTTGACATTAAAAGTGGACTTTTTGCTGCAGCCATGCGCCGTCCCACCAACTTTGGGAAGTGTTTTAAAAGCATTGCTTTCTGAAAAAACACATTTCATTAATCAATTGTTGAGCTGTTATATGTATTAGAAGTGGCTGGAGGCCAAGGTTGGTTGACTCATCAAATCAAGCTCTATGTATCAAAGATAGAAAGGAATAATAATAATATAGATGCTGTGGGCGAGCATAGAAGAACCAGAGAGGGGACATCATTAAACTATCACAGGGGGCACAACAAATCCCTAACCCTAACATCCATGATGACATAAGGAGATTTTAAAGCATGAAATAAACCTGCTTAAATAAGCATTGTATTTGGTGAACAACTTTATCTCACGCAGAACTCTTAGAAACACCATTTATTTGCTGATTTTATATGTATTTTATAGGTAGGCTGTTAAACAATGCAGTGAAAGGTCCTCCTGTATGAAATGTGTTTAAAAAACAAAAGAAATGCAGAGTAAATGTTTGTAACCTGGACTTAACAACAGTGCAAACATATAATCAAGTAATTTATGATTTTTAATCTGTGATTAATGAATGACTCGTGAGGATTTGATGCTCGAGTTAACTGTGACTTCCTGTTGCTTGTCATTGGCAGACGATCAAATAAAGTTCTCTGAATGTGGTCATGATGAACTCTCCGTGCAGGTTAACTGGGTTTTAGAAGTTTGCTTTTTGTGTTCGTTCATCATGGAAATGTTCATCAGATGATCTGTTTGCCTCAGCTTTCTTTTCTTCTGAGAAAACAGGGCTCTGAAATTAACTTTCTCTAACTTCAGTTTAACAGCTTTGATTGCATATTAATTCTGAAGAGCATGTTAGCAGATGAGGGACGACAGGAGACTCCAAAGCTGCTTTATGTCGAAAAGACGACTTAGCAACATTTGCAAAAGATTTTACAACAAAAGGTCAAACTTGTGATTTTTGCAAAAAATTTACTCTTTTTTTTATAACACAATTATGTGACTTTCGGATAAAAAGTTGAAATTAGAGGAAAAAAAATGCAATTTGTAAAAGATTTTTGTGTTAAAATGTTGATATTTTCCATTTAGGAAAATGTGATGTTTAACACTCTACGGTACACATCATGAAGCCAGTTAGAAAAAAAATGTTTGGGATTTGTTTTTGTTTTTTTGTTTGTCACAAAATAGATCAAGTGAATATAATCAAAAGACTTTTTCATAAAAAAAATTAGTTATTTTTTGTTGACACACAGTACAAATAGTGGAAATTACTGAAAACAAGAGGGTTTGGTTTATAATTGTAAAAACCTACATTTAACAACTCAGGTTATAGTCTAGACAGTCCCCAGTAGCATCAACAGTTAACAATGCAACTCATTTGAAAATTAAAACCATTTTAAAATATATTTTTCATCATTTCATTCACATTTTTCATTTGAATAGTTGTTTTCATTTGACCGGAGTGTCTTGACGTCGCCGTCTTTGCCTGAATGCTCACTGTCTCCCTCATCCTCCCTCTCTCCTCGCTGGGTTGCAAGCTGCTCGTTTTCTTCGTCACTAAATCCTACTTCATCCTCGCTACCATCTACAGCAGGGGTGGGGAACCCTGGTCCTCGAGGGCCGCATGTCCTGCAGGTCTCAGATCTCTCCCTGCCACAACGTACCCGATTCAAATGAATGGATCACTATCAGCCTGTCATCCAGGTCTGCACGTCTCTGTTAACGACCCAGTCATTTTAATCAGGTGCGTTGTGGCAGGGAAACATCTAAGACCTGCAGGACATGTCTCCCACGAGGACCAGGGTCCACCCCGATCTACAGGGAGGGCTTGTTTTCCTTCCTTCCATGAGGAACCATAAAAAATTGGAAGAAAAAAGTGTCAAATATAATCATATGTGATGCGGAAACGACTCAAAGTGCATTTTTATTATAGTAGACTCTCGAAGATCTGTGCAGACCATCAACTCACAATACAACGCTAATCATAATGAAATAGTGTTGCCACATGGCAGCTTCCACATTTTAACACTTTAACATTATTAAATGATCAAATACAATGCAATGAACCACAGAATAGTAAACTTACTTTTTTAAAATGATTTTTGAGGAGTCAAATGGCGAGGCTCCTTCCTGTCAAGAGGTCTGCAGAAAAGGGCTTTAAAATCCCCTCCAGAAAGTCATGTGACAAATCTAAGCACTGCTATTGGTTAAGTGAAAATTTGTGATTATACAGTAAAAAAAAAGATATCTTGGTTGCTGGGAAAAAAATCTATCTTGAAGATTTTGCATTTTTTTCTTTTTTTTATACAAAAAAATTGTGATAGAAAAAAAAAGATTTTAGTACAAAAACCTGAATTATATGATAAAAGTCCCAGATTTTGTTAAATTTGTGATTTTGAGATAATACTAATAAGAAGAAGAATACATTTTATTTATAGGCTCCTTTCTCGACACTGAAGGCCACCACACATATAAAACAAACAAACAAGAGTACACAATAAAAAAGAGATCATGATTTAAAACAATAAGAACAATAACATATGATAATTTATAAAACATATAAGGATAAATATATAACAATCCTTTTTTATGACAGAATCCAGAAACTAGTAGGAAATGTAATAACATAGTTGGTTGAGAAAGTAAAGAATAGCTGGCCCTTTAACGGTAACCATGGTGATGATGTGGCCCAGGATGGATTTGTTTGACACCCCTGCCAGAGACGATGTTCCTGGATGACCTTGTGATCTTCAGTGAGAGAAGGGAGCCAGTGAAGGAGTGATGAAGGTCAGAACACCTGTGTAAGTGACAGCAGGTGGACGAGTGAGGATAGAAAGAGTGGAAGTGCAGGAGGACGTCCTTTAACTCAGGTCACGGGAGCAGCAGAAGAGGTGTTCTCCAGCCAGCTCCTCATGTTCTCCTCAGAATACTGAGTTAATAAATACTGACTTATAAAATAAATTAACTATTAGCAGTAACAAAATACAATGTTCAAATCTTCCTTTCCTTTAAGCTCCTCCCCTCAGGGGTCTCCACAGCCAATCATCTGCCTCCAACACCATCATCTGCATCCTCTTCTTTCACACCAGCTAACTTCATGTCCTCTTTCACTACGTCCATAGATCTTCCTCTAGACCTCCTGCCTGGAGCAGCTCCAACCTCAACATTTCAACCTCTGCTACCTCCAACTCTGCCTCCTGTACATCCTCAGTTCTTGTTTAAAAATATGAATAGGATTTGTTGCCCCAGAACAAGGGTCATCCAGGGCCACATCATCACCATGGTTACTGTTGAAAGGGCAGGTTACTCTTTATTTTCTCCACCTGCTATAATGTCAGGTTTTCCCGCTAAGTCCTGGACTTCAGGACTTTTTCAGGACTTTCTGATTTTTTTTAAAGGAATTTTTGTCATAAAAACTAAAATTTCATTTGTGACTTTTATCACAAAACTGAAGCTTTTGTAGTTATATCACAAATATCTTTTGTATAATTAATAATTATAAGTTTGTATAATTGCAAATGTAAAAAAAAAATTTGTTGTAAAATGGTGAATCTTGCAGTATATCATTAAAGATTATCATTAAAAATTTGAAATCACTATTTTTTTCTTCTTGTAAAATCACAAATTTAAAAGAAAGTTGATTTTTTTTGTAAAACAAAAAGAAAAAAAAAAGAAAGAAAGTTGTAATATTATAAATTTTGCCAGATTCAGACTTTTCTAAAAATTGTACAATCACAAATGTGCCAAAAATTCTGACTTTTTAACCTAAAATTATTATTATTATCATGGTTATTAGTTTGGAGAAAATATGAACTTTTTGCAACATTTTGACATTAAATTACAAGTTGTAAAATTGCTGATTTTTTTTTTTTTTATTTCAACTCATTCTAAAATCATGAATTTTGACAAAAATGAGCGACGTTTTGTTGTAAAATATTTTGCAAAGGTTTTCTAAATTATAATTTATTTGTTTATTTTACATAAACCAGCTGCTCTCCACCTCAGTTATTCCAACTTTTGATGTCAGTAAAGAATTAAACGGGTAGTCACGTTGAAATGTACTCAGAAATGTTCCACTTTTTAATCATATATAAAAAAATTTAGCTTTTAATCACATATATAAAAACATTTAGCTTTTAATCACATATAAGAAACATTTAGCTTTAGGAGGGGGGGGCACTCAGTTTTATTTTTTTATTTTAAATTAGATGTTACCACATTACTTGTGCATCAATTGGGTTTGTCAGCATTAATAAAAATGTGTGCAAAAAATGTGCCAAAATTTTGAAAATAAGATTTGCAGTTTTGTTCGTTTTCAGTTTTAATTTGAAGTCAGTTTGGGTGAAGAAATCTTCACATCACTGGTGTCCTACCAAAGTTGGACTCGCGTGTGTTGATGAATTCATCGTTTCATTGCATTCAGTGCTTGTGTGACCGCCGTGATCATGGTGGCCAAAGTTAGAGAACATTAGCTGCTGCTGCTCCAGAAGAGTCATGTGGCCTGGAGGTGGTCGTGTGAAAACTGTGTTTTTCATCACATTTCATGCTGTTTCCTGCTTTTTGGCCTTAAAATGATTATTTTGAGCTCATGAATCATGAGGATAAGACTCAGTCTCAGAAGAAGGGTGATTAATGACACATTAAGATTCCTTTTCAAAAAAGATCTGCAAACTGTAGCACGCTACAAAGGAGCATCTTGAGCTGGTTTTGTCCCGTCAACCCAGGGAAGGTGTAACTGTCGGCACATTTTCACAGCTTCAGTGCGTCAAAGTCCTTTAAGAGGAAAAGGATTGTGGATTGGAGGAAGATGAGACAGAATACATCCTTTCTCATTAAGAGATGACATCAAATTTAAACAAAAGAGGTCCCTGAACACGAAGAACCTGCCTGTTCTCTAATGATTAATTAGAACTTCTCAACTTTTATTTTCTTTCTTTCATACATCTTTTTTTTTTTTTCAGGTCAGCCCCAAATGCAGGCACTCCCGGAGCTCCTGGAGGCCCAGAAGGTGAAGGAGGCCCTGCAGGTCCAGCCCCGAACCTGACCAGCAACAGAAGACTTCAGCAGACGCAGGCTCAGGTTGACGAGGTGAGAAAAGAGAGAGAAAGAAAAAAAGACAACTTGTCCTCCCTCACACGCAAGACATTTCATCTTAGCTTTGGAGCTGGAAACCACCCTCAGTCTTCAACAGATTCTGATTTGTGAATTTTCATTATTGTTATTTATTTCTTTTCACCACAGGTGGTGGACATCATGCGTGTGAATGTGGACAAAGTCTTAGAGAGGGACCAGAAGCTCTCGGAGCTGGACGACCGGGCGGACGCCCTGCAGGCCGGAGCCACGCAGTTTGAGAGCAGCGCTGCCAAACTCAAGAACAAGTACTGGTGGAAAAACTGCAAGGTGGGCCTCACTTCCAAGTCCGGGCATCCGGATCCTGGACTCGTCATGCTGTTGTGATGGATGCAGTGTGGTTGTGTTGTCCCTTACACACAGACACTCCTTCTAATTCTGTGACTCTATTGATGATCTTATGTCCTGCAGATGGTGGGATCTTCAAACTCTGCAATTTTACATTGAGGAACATTTTTCTTAAATTGTTCCACAATTTTTCGATGCAGTTTGTCACAGATTGGTGAACCTCTGTCCATCTCCAAGACCATCTACCTCTCCAAAATGCTCCTTTTATCATATATAATCGTTGCGTTCTGATTTTATGATTTATTTACTTTTTTGGACCTGGGGTTTTCTAATCATGATTCATGAGTTAATGATGTGATTGTGAAAATGTGGGTGCCTCTCAGCTGCCATGTTTATACACTGACATTCACCTCTGTCTGTCTGTCCGTCCGTCAACCCAAAGATGGAGGAGAATTATTTTATAGGAGAGCAACAGAGGCTCTGTGACTGACAGAGAAAGGGAGGAAAATCTCAATCTGGATTACAGTGACAGTCGGGTAGAGAGGATTAAAGCACCAGCTGTGATTTGTGATGTAACTCCTCCCATCCAGCGTACTTGTCCACTGACATCATTTGTCGCACCAGCGTTGAAGTATCATTCTAAAATTCATAAACATGTCATTTCAGCACCTGTCAAGAGTTTATTTTTCCCACATAAACCGTCCTGCTCCCCAGGTGCTCACACAGGCAACAAATGTGGATTAATCCACCACTAAAAATAGTCCCTTTATGCCATCTAACCTTTTTTTTAAGAAAAGGGGGAAAAAAGGCACATTTTACTAGATTTTAAAGGACAATGAATAGGTCTTTTTGGGAATTCATTCATATTTAATCACTGATCAGCTCAGTCTCTCCTTCACAAAGATAATCCTCCCCACACACCCTACAGGTTGTGCAGTAATATACGCTGTGAAATCTGCAAAGCTTCCTTCTGTCAGTTGTATTAAATAAAACGCAGCATACGTCAGCTGTGCAGCTGAAATTAAAGGGCTGTTTCACCAAATCACTGTCTCTTCTCTCCTGCAGATGATGATCATCATGGCAATTATAGGCGTCATATTTGTCGGCGTCATCTTCTGTGAGTTAAAGCAGTTTCCCTCTTCAGCTGATTTATATTTTAAGCCTTTTTTTTTTCTTTTCCTGGTGACTGAGGTTTGTAAGTGTTCATCCGTGCTTCCTTTCCTCAGTGTATTTCTTCTACTGAACTGCTCTTCATGGACACACACTCCCATCACGGGACGAGTCCACCAACAAACGCCGAGCCAGATCAAGCCTCTCCTCAGCTCTCTTCCTGCTCCTTGTCCTCTTCTTCCTCAGCGGTGCCTTCCTTTAAAAGAAAAAGAAAAACCTCTGTGCATGGCCTGTAATGTGCCCCAGATCCTCTCATTAATCTCTGCACCAGTGTAGCAGCAGGTGGATGTGATCTTTGTGGGTTAATCTGACCGTGTGGGTAAAGTTTACAGTCGCCACTTTTACAGAAAAGTGAACTACCATCCGACTAACCCACAATTCTGCAACACCAGATCTTTTTTTTTTCTAATTTGCGCTTCATGTTTTAAAATGAGGCTTTAACTGTTTGCTGTCGGTGACTCGAGGATCATTTTAGTCTCAAAAAAAGAGCTTCAATGTCTCGTAAACTGGGTTTGAAGCTAAATTAGTCGTCAATTTGTGCCGTACAGCGTTTGAAAAAATATCTAAATTTTGTTTGCTTACCTACAGAAGCAGCAAAAATACACAAGAACCGATAAACTGAACTTAAAATGTGACGTCTGAACTGAGAAGGATCTTCGGTGAGATCAATAATTTGTTTTTACCATTTAATCAGCCTGTGTCCTCTCACCAGAGGGTTATGTACTGTAATTCTCTGTCTCGTGCTAAAATCCACTGAACTTCTCCTCTTTTGGTTGTTATTGGTTGTATTTGGCTTCAAGGCTGCGTCTGTGTTCCTCTTCTGTCTCGTAAACTGACCTCACTTGTGTTTTCTGTGATTTGAATGTGATTCCTCTGTACGTACAGGAATATTTTATTTATTTACACCAGTGGAAACCAGTGAATATGGGATACGTTTAGGGAAACTCGACATTAAAGAGCTGATTATTTAACCTGATGAAATAGAATGATTGAATTTAGGACCAAATATCTTAAGCTCCGTATCAATCTCATCGTTCAATGATGACATGATGGACGTTATTTAACATGTTGGGAGACACTGATGTTAAGAGAATTTCAAATAAATTCATAGTTGCATTACATATAGTGTTTGGGTCTCTGATTTGTTAAATATTAGCAATTTTTCAGCTTCATGATATTGATTTAAAAGGTAAAAACTGAAAAACTTTCCATCAACTTTTTTTTACGCTGCATTTTACAACTTAAACTGCATAAGTTTAAGAGACAGAATAATAAAATATCACCTTATAAATTTATGTAAAAATGTTTTCCTGTACCGAGCAGACACTACCTTTTTTTTTTTTTTGAACTTTTTTATTTAGGTCCCAAAAAAAACATCATAATAACATTATATCAATAATATTAATACAGAAATTGAAAAAAGGAAGGGGGGAAAAAAATAAAATAGCTTTTCTGTCCACAGCCTCATTTTTGGGATGGTTGGGAGGAAATCTGATCCTCCGAGAAAACTGTAAAGTCTGTTCAGGGGATGGAAGAGTGAACTGGGCGTGGCTTCAAGCTTGAGCGCTGTCCATCATTTGGCTGTGCACCAATCAGGAATGTTAACGTGAGGCAGGGGGTGGTTCAGAGTTAGAGACTTTAGTCTACTGCTGTGACATCTGGGGGAAAAAAGGGAAAAAGAACAAATTTGTGATGCTTCCAACCATCTTGTTTTGTTACACGTAAAGCACTTTTAAACACTGTGTGAAGTAAACTAAAATAAGTCCAGTAACCTGCTGTGTCTGTGCCTGTGTGTCGGGTCCTCGGCTCGCAAGGCGGCTCAGGATATTCCTCTCCGACATCTGGAGTCGCACGGCAACGGGCGGTATCCGGGCGATGGTTGCCGGGAGGCGGGTGACATCCGCCTTCATGTCACTCAGCAGCTCCTCCAACTGCTTCAGCACTGAAACAATGAGGAGGTGAAATAAGGAAACGTGGTCTTGCTGAACTTTCTGTTTTCAGTCAACAGAGCCAGTAAACACCAGTTAAACCACTCCAGTTCGTCCTGGGCCACATCATCACCATGGTTACCCTTTACAGAGTTGGTTGTTCTTTACTTTCTCAGCCAGCTACGTTTGGGTTCTTTGTAAAATCTCAAAATTTATCGTAAAATTGAAGCTTTTATTCTAAAATTATATTTTCTTGAATAATAGCAAATTTAAAAAAATAAATTTTAATAATTGTGAATTTGCAATATAACATTTTTTGTTATATTGATTGTTATATATTTGTTATAAAAAAGGGAATTTTTGTCAAAAAAAATCTCAACCTTTATCATAAAATTGAGGCTTTTATACTAAAATATAAAAGTAATAATTTTAAAAACATTTTGACTTTTGTTAAAAATTTTTTTTGCAAGATTGAGACTTTTTTTAAACCAACAAGCAAGACTTTTTATCAAAAAAAAAAAAAGAAAAAAAAAAATCACAAATGTCACTAAATTGTCACTTTTTAATTTAAAACGACAAATTGTGGGAAACCATACCTTTTGTAACATTTTGATATAAAAAAAAATACAAGTCAAAAACATTGCACAATTTATATTTTTGTCCTAAGATCACAAATTCCTATTGGAAAAAAAGAAGAAAAAAAGTTAATTTTACAAAAATCAGAAATATAGACAAAAAATAGCTACTTTATCTTTTGTAAATGTTTGTAAATCATCTTTTTGACCTAAAAAAAGCTCCTCAACGGTCTCCTGGTTGCTCTCTGCACCTCTGTTATTCCAGTTTTTGACATCAGAGCAGAGTCAAACGGGCCCACAAGTAGTGGGCCGGATTTGGCCCGCGGACCGTGAGTTTGACACCTGTGACACCCTAAACATTTTATCAGATTTTCATGTTGTAATCTTATTTCAAAGAGGTCTCTATTTTTTTATATTATCAGCGGAGGCAACTGTGTCTCAGTGTGAGTGGCTCGCTCGTCAGGTTGTACCTTTGTGCAGGACGGCGTTAGCCGGTTTGTTCCCGGACATGGACTCCTTGCTCAGATGCTGGTGGGACTCGGCCAGACACTCGACCTCGCTGAAGCGGGTGTTGAGGGCCATGGAGGGGTGGGAGGGGTCCTCCGACATGTTGAGGTAGGCAGCACGACGCAGCTGCTCCTCAATCACCAGAGCCTGTTCCAGCAGCTGGAGACGAGAGGAAAGAGGCGGTCAAGAGAGGCACCTGAGGCTGTTCTGAAAACCGATACTCGTCGAGGACAAGATCACAGACCGACCTTCTGCTACCGATGAGATGACACAGAAAGAACCTAAGTTGTCTAAATTAAATAGCTACTTATTCTTCATTTTAAAATCCCACCAGCTGGCTTTAATCTAATGAGGAAATACAACATTCCTGAGTTCCAAAGTAACCCCTAAATAAAAATGGAAATAGATGTGAAACTAAAACCACAAATAGAAGGTAGAACTAGATTTATTTTAATCCCAGTATCATTAACTTCCCCACCTTGAATCTTCTGGCGAGGAACTTGTTCTTGATTTCCAGAAAGTTTCCCCTGTTCATCTCTCCTTTAAAGGGCTCGTTGAGGATGGTGAACCTTGCGTCGTTCTGGATGTCCTGCCAGCGGGCATAACCGTGTCTGAGGTAAGCGATGGTCAAGAGGATTAACGGCTTTAACTTGGGCACGACAATAATTCACTGGCATTTTCTCAAGTGGAGCCCGACTAGTCGGCTTTCATTCGCCCAGGTGGGAAAAGGATACTGTATGATGCCGGCCAGCAGCCAGTAGTCATGGCGACGGTGCCAGATCTCGTTGGTTTTCTTGGTAACCGTGGCAGCACGCTCCTCGTTCTGCCACAATGAGTGGAGCTCTAAAGCAGGGAAATGAAGAGGAAGGTGTCAGGAGATTCAGCAAAAACTACTTTGGATGACTTTTGTTTCCGTTTGTGCGAGCACCTGTGAATCCTCCGTCTGCAATGTTGAACATGAAGCGAGTTTTGGCTTTTTTCTTCTCGTCGCTGACTCCGCTCGCCGTGGCGGCGGCGGCCAGCGCCACGCTCTCTTTGCTGTCTTTGCTGTCTCCGTTCTGCAGCTTGGTGGCCTCCTCCGGCTTCTGAGCCTCCTTCTCATCCTTCACGTCTGTGAAACGATGGTTACTGAGCATCAGAGAGCAGCTAAGATGCACCGTGTCACATACTGAGAAAAGAAGCAGAGCGGCTGGTACCTTTCTTTTCTTCTGCAGGAGTGGTGTCCATCGCTTCTGGCTTCTCTTCTTTCTTTTCTTCTGCTCAACAGAAATAAAAACACAAAGATTGAGAGTTTAAAGAGAACAAGACACTGCTCCTCTGAATTTTACTTTTGCAGATCTTGGTCACAAGTCAGCAGTTTCTTGAAAGCTCCTGATTTTAAAAAAAAAGGATTTTAAGAAATATGACAAATTTAAAGCCTATTTAAAAAAAAAAAAAAGAAGAAAATCTGAAAAATTTGAATCTCAATAGAGCTTTAATGTGTGTTTTGTGTTAAATTCGATACATTTTAGTTAAAAAGGATCAAATATTAAAACATGAAAATCTAAGTTTTCATGGATTTAAAGAGTAAAGTTTTATACCTTTGACCTCTGGGTCGACAGCTTTGACCTCTGACCCCTCCGTCTTTGCCTCTGAAGATGCCTTGGCTTCCTCTCCTCCTTCTGGAGCCTTCTTCTCGTCTCCTCCCTCCTTCTCTCCTTCCCTCTCTTTCACGCTCTGCGCCTCGCCGTTGCTGGGCTTGTCCGTCTCCATGGGCTCCACGCCATTCTTCTGCTGCTCTGCAGTCAGGCTCTTCTCGTCATCGTCCGGGATGGCGATCACCTGAAATAAAGATCCTCAACTCTCAACTTTCTTCATTACATTTCCAAACATCCTTCTCCACGCGTTGCTAAAACGGATCGCGTCTTTACCTCATCGGCTTTGCCCGGCTCTTTGCCATTCTTCTCCGCCTCGCCCTCCTTCCTCACCTCCTTCTCTCCGTCCTTTACCACCTCCTCATTCTTTGAGGAGTCATCAACTACAGACAGAAACAGGTTTACTAATCACACTAAAGGCTTTTCTGCTGCGTTCTCAAGCTTTTGATTTGCATTTTCAGAATCAAGACAGCTCAAGTTTGAGGAAAAAAAAAAAAAAAAAAAATCCAGTTTGCACGTTAAAAAAACAAACAAAAAAAAGCCCGTTTGTGCTTCTGCGCGACTCCTACCTGGAGCGGGGGTGTTGGGCTGCGTGTCGGCCGGCGTGCCGGTGGACGGGGTTTTTCCGGGCGACTCGGGCTGAGCCGCAGCCCTTTTGTTCTCCTCCAGCTCAGCCATCCAGGGCATTGACCACTGACCATTCACATGCTCAAACTCCTGGACCTGGAAGGCACAGCCAGAGCATCCGGTTAGTCTGATGCTTCTTGAAGGTTCATTTCATCATTTTTTTTTTTTTTTAAAAGTGTGAAGAATAGAACAAAAACCTGGGACACAAAAATTATTGCCCTAAAATGTTTACTTTCATCCCAAGACTATCTATATTTTTATTTTCTCTCAATACATTTTCTATAGCTATACTTTTATATCTCTATATGAGCACATATTTTTATTTCATCTTCATATTTCATCTCTGCATCTTCACCCTGTAGCAGCAAATTCATCAGAAAGCCTGTTGTCGCTGTAACTGGCTCCACTCTTACTGATAAAAACTGTAAACTTTTATATCTGTGACTGTTTACATCATCCATTCAGGCTGATGAAGGAAGATGAACAGATGATGATGAGGTACCTTCTTGCGAATGAGCGACATAACGCCGATGCGGGTGAGCACGTGTTGCCGTGACAGCCCTTCTCTGGGGACGCCGTCCGCAAACGTCTCGGCCCCGTCGGCTCCGGGTTCACAGAGGTGACGCATGAACAGAGAGACGTAGGCCCTGAGGAGGTAAGAGACAGAAAAATCAGAACAGAAAGTCTGACAGAGTGATTCTAATTTAAAGCATGGAAAAAAAAAAATCTTTTCAGGACTGAAGATGTTTATCGTCATGTACACAACGAAAAACACAGCAGTGCACAAAGTGGAATGAAAATCTTACTTTGTTGTTTCCCAACACACAGCAGCAGTGAAAACGCAACAGATGAAATTTTAAAGAAAAATAAGGAACCTAAAAATAAAAGTAAAGAATCGAATGAATAAGAAAATGTAATAAATAAATAAATGAATGAATAAAAGAATGAATGAAATAAATAATAAAAAGCAAAAACTTTCAAGATTATATTTACAACAGAATTATTGCAACCAGTGTTTTAAAACTACAAAAAGTACTTAGAAAAAGTTGGTCTGAGGTTGTAGTGTACTGTCTTTTAACAACCCTCCACAACTGCAGCAGCTGCTCTGCCACATGCTACGCTAATCTACGCTACTGCAGCACTGACGTTCCTGAAAGGTTTACTGGTTTTCCCACCAGCTCCCTGCTCGTACATCCCACCTGCCACAGCGAAATTTCAGGTTTTCTGGTTTCAAGCAGTCTTGTTGAGATTATGAAATATCCCAATCTGGGATTAACAACGCCATCAATAGCTGCACAGCTGAACGGATTGGTTGTTCAGGTGTGACATCATGGAAATAATTTGGGAATGTTGATGGGAACACATTTGAATGCCTCCATAATGTAATGTTAGTTGTCTCTTTGTTCCTCCTGGGTCTAACAGCACAGTGGCTGTGCTTTTGCTCCATCCTCAGCGCCACTGCAGGTCCCACCAGGGCCGTTTCAGCGCTGCTGTTTCGACTGGATTTGTCAGATTATGAGTTTCCCCAAAGATTTAACAATCAAGAGTAACATTGCAAGGTTTAACTTGTCAACAGTCCAACCCAAAAATACCTGAAACACCTGTAAAACAATACTAAGATTAAATTAGATGCTGTTCTTGAACCCTTGGTCTCTGCAAGGGTAACACTAAATTTTTAACCTCAGCGGCCAAACTTATTGCAACTGTAACTAGTACAGAGATATTGAAGTTGGAACAAACTTCAAGTAGCTTCACATGGAAAGATGGAGGGATGGACTAGAAAAATAAAAGAGGAAATAAAATCAGTCTTGTCTAATGCCAGTTTCAATTTGATAGCAATAGCATAAAACATTTAAATTACTCTGTACATGTCCAGATGTTATCCAAACTTTGTCTTTATCAGAAACAATCTGGTCAGAAGATTTTCTTTTAAAAAACAGCACTCTCTCTTCTTATGATTAATTTCTCTGTGTGTTTTCTCATCTTTTATGTAAGAAAAAAAAACAAAAAAACAACCCGTTTGTCTTTTGACTTTCACACCGACTGACAGTCACTGGATTTTATTGGCTTTGAGGAGAGACCAAAGATCAGCACAGCTGGTCAAATGATGCGCTGATCAAAAGAGGAGACTCAAAACCGACGCTATGGTATTGGGATTTGAAACTTGTGGCAGAATCTATAAGGCTCTGTTTTCAAATCTAAATCAATATTCTAATGCAGGTGGGACGCCACCTGTTATCAGGCCAAACTCACCTTCCACTCCAAAACATGTAGCCATTTCTCTCCATGTCTCGTCACTCATCTGTCACCTCTAACTAACACATGGCTGGTGTCAAACAAAACTTCTAAAATGCACCTCTTCTCGTCCACGGTTGAAATCTCCTCTGAGACCCTCTGGTTAACGTCATATGCATGTGCTAATCTGAGTCTGCTCATGTGATGCTGAGCTGTTATTTTCCATATGTCTGATGCCTGCCACCTCCTGTACTGCATCATCATTGGAGCAGAGGGTTACAGGTGCATGGCAGCCTAACAGCAATGATTGGTGCAGTGAGGCATACAATGCAGCATGGCACTTTGTGCCGCTTTTTGGATGCTCATATCAATAACATTACCCGGTCTGCGTACTTCCATTTACGTAACGTTAATCACCTCCGCCCCTCTCTAACCCCCCCACACTGCCGCCATCCTGCTTCACAGCCTCGTCACCTCCCGTCTTGACTATTGTAACTCACTTCTCTTTGGTGTCCCCCACAAATCCCTCCATAAA
>JBAMYA010000018.1:3816507-3842231 GCA_037176975.1 Arrhamphus sclerolepis
TGTAAACAAGCCAGATTGTCCCTCTCCTTTCCACTTTTGAGGAAGCAGCTTATATGCACCCCAAAAAGAATTTCTCATTTGGATTTTTCTAATTACAGGATACGTTTACACTTTGCCTCAGTCGATTTTAAAATCAGCTTTGGCCCAGAGAAGAAAGCAGCCTTTCTGGATCATGTTCATGTGTCCCTCTCCTTTGCTTGATCGAGGATTAAACGTCATTAGTGGATGAAACAGCAAAATGAGTTCGTAGACGGTGATTGCTGGAAGTGTTCCTGATCCCATGTGGTTAATTTTTATGGCAGAATAAGTCCTGTTTTTAATGTAGTGCCTTCTCTCTTGCACACAGAGATTTCTCCAGATTCTCAGAATATTTTGTTGATATTAAAGTCAATTTAAGCTGATGAATATTAATTTTAAATTGTCTTGCATGTTCTTGATAGTTCTTCGCAGATATGTTTGAGTGTCTGCTCTTTTTATACCCAGTCAAACCATTTGGCTTCAATAATTGGGGCTTTACTTCAGTTTTATGTGACTGCTCATACAAACAACAATCAATCCAACATTCTGTCAGATCCAAGAGGTCACTTCTGCACTTCTTCTGAAACTGAATTAAACTTCATTTCTTGCCTGTTACAGAGAAACACTGGGAGAACGGGCTAGGAAGGAAAGGTTAACTAAAACTGAGATAAGTTTACAATTTCACACAAATGTAAAAGTCATATTTAAATATACATAGGACGTTGTTTTTACAAAGTGCAATGCTTATAAATTTCCACAACAGAAATCAAACCAGTAGATGAATCTAGGTTCAGAATATATATTTCATTTTGATCGTGCTTTTAGGAATAATATGGTCTGATCATTTTAGGTGTCTTAAAAATGGCACTGACTTCCACAACATCCATTTCTTGGAAAAGCACGCCTATATGGAAGCGGGCCAAAGCTGTCCCTTAACTCACTGCTGAAGTAATTATCTGTTTTTTGCAACAAGGCCTAATGCTTTCAAAGAGCAGGTTAAAGCTGAATAATTATTTGGTTTAACAATGTCATCCTTTTATCAGCTTTTGCAAGGCTTTTGATCATGATTTCCTTGGCAAAGTAAACAGCAGGGTTGTTTTGAAACTGTATATGTGTGTACATTTCAGAGCAATCTATTAACAAAGTCCATCTGTTGGCTAAAAAGCTACGACTGAAGGCCATAAAACGGCTTCTCATGTAATTGCTTTGTCAGCTGCATTAAGATCAAGTGTGAACTCAGATATTAAACTGAAGAATAATACACTTTTGCATTCTCTGAACTTTATTTGAC
The DNA here is from genome assembly GCA_037176975.1 of Arrhamphus sclerolepis. Taxonomy (NCBI): domain Eukaryota; kingdom Metazoa; phylum Chordata; class Actinopteri; order Beloniformes; family Hemiramphidae; genus Arrhamphus; species Arrhamphus sclerolepis. The sequence continues at coordinate 3,817,817 of JBAMYA010000018.1, forward strand.
TCATTCAGTGTTTGAGTTTGTTGGGGTTTTTTTTTGGTCTCACACAAGATTAACGGTGTCAACATGGACCGGTGTAAAGTCAGAGATTTCATCCCAGTAATAAACTAAAGATCTAACCTGCTTTTATGACTGGGTGGACATTAAGTGTTAGAAATCCTCTTAATGCAAATCTCATGTCCCAGAAGAGAGTAAATAATCAGAAAATGTCCTTCCTTCAAAGGTCTACAGGGCCTAGAGGACAAATGGCTGCACTGTCATGCTGAATGGATTTTTCATGATTTATTTAACAAAAGGATCAAGGTGAAAGAGAGGAGTCATTGTGTTTTCTGCTCTGTTATCAGGAGACGTTTCAGTTTGGTTTCACTTACACGTGACGTCATTCCTTCACACGACAGCAAGGGTGTTTCACATTTCCGTCCTCTTCCATCTCTCTCATCGCTATGTTTTATGTACTTTTATGCTCTTACACAAAATCTTCCCAGTTACATTTTATTTGTTTGTAAAAAGGGACGAGCACAGACCTGTTAATTAGCTCTGGCCTTGTATACAGATGTACTGCAAAGACATGGTTGCACATGCTGCAGTTAGCACTTCACCTATCAAGCTGCGTGCAGCTGAGAGGTTATTTAAGGAAACAATAAGAGGAAGTTTACAGTGTGTACGTGCCCTGGAATTTGTCTACGTGACTGTTTCGCACAATCATGACCCCACAGACCATGTAGCCAGCCGGTAAAGCAGGTACTGTTTGTGCAATGGATTAAAATAGTGGAGGTGGAAAAAATGAATAAAAATTCAATCTGTGTTAACACTGCAACATTTCAAAGCTCAAAAAGTTAACTTTGGAGCTTATTTTGACTTGCAGTCTTTAAACTTGTCATATGTTTTGTGATGTACAACATTTATTGGTACTTTAAGGAAGGGCAAGTGAGAGCTGTAAACAGCTGCCTTTTCTGTAAAACAAACAGTTGGCCACCTTTAGTACAGTAATTTACAACACTGCTGTTGCCTAGTAACAAACACTCCCTTATTCATGTTGTCAATTATAAACCGTTGATGTTAAAATTTTACAAATTAACCTGATTCTTTGGGAAACGATTATATAAGAGATGTTTGAAATTCATACAGTAAGCTTCATTAAATAATATTAGCCTTTAATGTTTATATAAATTATGTATTATCACCAATTTACCACTTCTATTCATCAACCTGCTTTTAATCATGAGAGTAATTTAGAGAGCACACCATTTTTAAAATAAAGGATTTTTATTCACCACAAAACTCATCATCCATTTTGAAGATTTTAAGGCTGTTAGAAACTCTGAACAGAAATGAGCTTTTTCCTTGTTCTTTACAAAAGTGCACCATCTAGCGTTAACAAATTATATTACACATGTTGAAAAGGCCAAGTTCATATCTGCTGTTCACTCTTAACATAATTACCCAAATCTGAGTGAAACATCACTCATTTATAACAACCACATTACTTCTCAACTCCACTTTGTCCAGAGAATCAAAATGGTGAGACAAAAAGTTCAAACACTTTATTACAAACAAAAACAGTTATCCAGATCTGGACAACCCCTTGGTTAATATCCAAGATTTTGCCAATAAATCACCTCACATCCCCTGGAATTAACACTATAAACACCATAACTGGCAATAATTTTCAACACACTTCTTCAAATAAAAAAAAAAACAAACAAAAAAAACAGTGAAACTTTGAAATGCATAACATCTGACAAACCTGTGCATTTTTATACTGTCAGTTAATGATATGAAGCATCCGAATGACCGTTATTCTGTCAATAACACCGATTGTCAGTTGCCTGCTGGCAGCAATAGAAAGACATGCTTGAATAAAATCTGTGTCAAACAAAGCACCAAGTTATGCTAACTGTTGGTGAGTGCAGCCACACCAGACCATTTCAATATTCCTTTTTCCACTTCATGGTGGTAGACTTTGGTTGAAAACTCTACAGATTAAGTGCATCTGATGAGGTGTGATGTCTCCTACTAGGACACAGTGGTCAAAGGTTTGTATCTTACTCCCTTACTCACGAGAAACCCAGCTTATATGCCCTATGATCAATGATCTTATGATGTGAGGTACCTTTTACATTTGCTGACATCCTTAAGTAATAAAAATTCTGTATCCAGTTCTAACACTTTATAAAGTAAAATCTACATCTGATGAAAAAACACCAGTTGTAATAAATCATATTGTTACATACAAAAACAAAAATAGTTACCTCCAGGGATAGGCTTTAATGGTGAATTAAGGGCAAGTATTTAAATTTTTTCAGCACAAGCATTCAACATACACTCCAAAAGCTTTGCAAGCATGAGGGTAAAAGGTCCCTGGAGGCTGATATCATCCATGGATAAGAAATGTGCATGTGTTGTTATTCCACCGACTGTTGTTTGGCACCAGTCTCTTCCCTATACATTCGTTCACTGTGGCTCCTGCTTTGGCCCTGAGCTGCAGCAGCATTGTGATGTACTTGTCCCTCTGGTGTCTACTGTCCTCACCGCCTCCATGGAACAAACTGCTGAAGTCAGCATAAGCAAAAGTCTCTCTTCAGGCACTAGGCTGCTGGCAGTGCGCGCAGCTGCGCACCACCCTCTGCCGATGTGTCTGGACCTGCACTGTGCACCGTGTGAGACCGTAGGTGTGAAGCAGCAGGTGGCGGGCTTTTGCCTGGACATCCTCCCAGTTGCTAGCACTAGAAGGCGCTGTGAAGAACACAAACATGGATTTCAATACAAATTCAAATCAATTCCAACTCACATACTATTATTGGATTTAGCTACCCTAAAAGTCCAAAGACATGCAGATTGCATGCAAGTATAGGAGGACAGAGGCGAGAGGAAGCACAAATTAAAAAAAACAAAAAAAAAACCACAACATCAACCTGTAAGTGCAGTTGTTATGAATGGAAAATAAGTGGTATGTCATTTCAGACACATTGGCTGTATCTGTTCTTTTTTACAGCAGCTATTGTTCATGCCATGATAAGAGGAGCAAAAGCACAGCTAATAACACATCATATAGAAATAGTACCATTTATTTTTATAAAATCTGTATAGAATTATGATATTTTGAAAAGACTTAAGACAAAATTGCAAGTGCAGTCCTTCCTGGTTGGTGACAAAATACTTCAAGCCACTATCTGTTGATATAACTTGTAATATTACCATTTGATCATAATAAAATTTCTGGATTTGACTAAATTATTTCTACATGTTGCCAAATCTCTTTATTGAGAATAGAGGTGGTGTAGACACTAACTGAGCTGGAGATGCACTACTGCAGCCGTCTTGTCTGCCGTCAGTGCCCACACATTCAGCTCATCGACTGATTGGACGTCCTCCAGCTTCAGGAGGTCTTCTTTGATTCTCTGAGAATCCAGGTGTCTGGGAACACCTGACACGACAAAGATAAAAACACCGTCATACATAGCTCTGAATGAGGTAAGCTGAAAAAGGTTCTGGTAAAAGAGCCCGAACTTACCCTCCAGCACGATGACTATTGTGTCCCGTATGATGCGGAATGTGGTGAAGAGAACCAGAACTGAGAAGATGTAGGTACAAATGGGGTCTGCCAGCTTACACTCCGGCTGTGAAGTGGGTTAAATGAAGTAGGTGCAGAACTCAAGATTACAACAAGTTACTGTTAGAATTTTTTATTTATTTATAAAGAAATTTTTTAACATTTGTGGAAAGAGCATCCAGGTTTTATTTAGTTTCAATAATTAAGGTTATACTCCTTTCCATAAAAAAAATGAAGTATAGTTTGTTTGTTGTTTTCTCTCCGTTTTGAGGTTGGTAACCGACTCCTTTTCCTCCGACAATAGAAAAGTTCTGTTTTGTTTTTTTTCCCCCATTGTCACATTAAAAACAATAAATACACCAGAAATACTTTTTGTATAAACAGTAGAAGGCAACATTGAGGTTACTTTAAAAAAAAAAAAAGAAAAAAAAAAGGGGGCAAATCACATTTTTTTAAGAAACAAAATGATATAATAGGTAAACCTCCAAAACTACTGAAAGATGAAAATACATAAAAAGCAAGTTCTATAACTTGTATCAAACAAAAGCCTCAATAAGATTATGAGTTAATTGATAATATTTATGATAAATAATTTAAAGGCACGGTACCTTGAACCTGACTATATAGGCTGCTATCAGCACTCCAACACTTTGGAGGAGGTCTCCCAAAGCGTGGATGAATGCAGCTCTAACAGCAAGACTGCCGTGAGGCTGACCCGACCCGGCTGTACTTGAAGCAGGTGCAGAACCGTGAGAGTGACCATGGCCATGTGAGTGGAGGTGACCACCTTGGTTTAACAGAAACCCCATACTAGAGTCACAAGAAAAATGGAGGACAGGGATTCATTTCAAGACTTAAACATACATATATTTTGTCCAAAATCATTAAGTCCCTAAATATGTGCATTCAAACACCAGAATATGGCTTTTCAATCAAAATGTAAAGAGGCCCGGATATAGAAAATTTCTTGAAGGTCATAATGCCCAACTATTCAGTGTGATGTATACTTATATAGCCTAGTGGTCAAATCAAATAAATTCAGTGCAATTCAAAAACTTAGACAATATTTATAGCCACATAACATGGAACCAAACATTGTTTTCCTGCCAATATGTATAATTTTCTCTCTAATATCAAATAAAAGTAGCGATGCATTTAAAATAAAATAAATGAAGATGTGAAAACTGTGTACGTTCAAATAAAGTGCTTAACTAAAATAAAGGGATCCTGGTTGCTTATTTTCTGATTTCACTTCAGGTTTGAGTTTTTTGTCTCATAAAAGTACCACGCTTTTGTGATCATATGAGAAATATTGTTTTAGTTCTCCCACTGGGAAGTATGAATAGAAATGAGTCTGTCCATTCTGGATTCAATTCTTTGTTTTTGCAACGCAGTCGTCTGCATTTCTCCCTTTGTTCTATCATGTATTGCTGCCTTTTTCTTTCTACCATCTGTATGTAACTTGCCTCTAACTCTCATCTGTCCGTACAGTAAAGTTGCAATAATTACTGTCTGCAATGCACAGACTTGACTGGCTGAGTGGTATCACATGGGATGCGTAACTCGCATACAATTGGCCTCTGTGTTTCGTCCTCCACAAAATGTGGAGTCATATGTGTCCATATGAGACAGCTTCTGGGTCCAGACCTCTGCCCTAGAGACTGTCATCAAAGAATTTGTTTTGTCGTGTTCTCCATTTCAGCTCTTCATAAAATTATTTCAGAACAGGCCTCACTCACATGAGATTAACAGCCACCCCTACAGCTGCAGTGATGAGCATGACGTCTCCATCGATGTTGAAGTCTTGGTGAACGGTCCTCTGAACCGCCTCGTATAGCAGTATACCCGTAAGGATGTAAATGAGCACCACACTGAGGACTGCCGATACCACTTCTACAGGAAAAAAAAGTCACATCTTCAGTTGTGAATATGGCAAACACACTCAGAGAAATTTAAATATAAATTGTGAGAAATGGTAACCTTTATTTGTAAACCACATTTTCTAAAAAACATTAAATAAAAAAGAAATATGACAAAAAAGGTAGGCTAAAAGAGAAACAAAAGCACATGAGATAAAATTAATGAGGTCAAATACTTAAACATGAAAAGTACATTCATATACTGATATCCACTTTGTCTTCATCTCTCTCATATCTTATCAACATCATACTTTGTCTTATTTTTTAAACCATATCTTACTATAAATAAATTTATCTTTTGCTGTTAATATTTTACTTTTTTTTTTTCTTAAATTTGCCCTTTTTTAAAAAATAAATAAATAAATAATTTAAAATTAATCTTACACATTTTTTTTACTCTGCAGTTTGATATGACACTAAGCACAAACATTTGTTACATGGTATATGACAATACAGAATCTTGTATATTAAAATAAAAAAAAAATAGATTAATCAGATAAACATTTTAATAATTTTAACGGTAAATGCTTGAGGGAGACTTTTGCAGAGTTAAGGAATTCAAACAAGTTCAGTAATCAGAAAGCTGCATCATGTGTGATCGCGTGTACGTACAAGCAAAATATCTGATTTCAAACTACAAGCTGAGAATGCTCAGAGCTCCAACGACAGGTCATAGTCGTGGAGAGGCCACATACCAGCTCAGTGGAAAAGTCCATAGATGTATTTTAGGGAAAGACAATTTCACCCCTATTCTCACATATTTATTTCACGTGCTAAAACAGCAACAACAAAACAGTCAGTGAAGCTTTACTTAGCTGTACCCTGCATGCATTTCTGGTCATATATGTATATGCTCACACTGAAATCCCATTTCACAAGCAACTGTAATGTCCAACTTAATTTTACAAAACTAAGTGCAATGTGATCATTTGCTGAGGTGCACACTTTGCTCCTACTTTTGATTCTTATCTATTTTGTTTGCCCATATTGTTTTGTCAGCCTAGTAACAGAATATTTGCTGTGTACAACGTATGACAATGATCCAAGTTTTAGGAAAAGGAGATTAAGAAACATTAAACAATCTTCCATCTGTGACTGCATCTTTCACCAAACATCAAGTAAAATAAAGGGAGTATATAATAACGTTGAAAATAAATCTTGGATTATAAAGAGAAATTGCAGTGCACATAAATACAAAAAAGCAAGAATACTACTGAAAGTGATTTATCCTGAAGTTTCATGTTATATAAATATGCATCCTCTCAAAAGGCCCATGGATTTGCCACCAAAACCACACACATTTTGTTGTTTTTAACTATTTGTCTTAGAAAACAAAGCTACTTAAATAAATTAACATGGAACAGCTGAAAGAAATAAAGAAAAATGGCTGTGAGCACACAAGCGCTCATGTCTTTCTCCAAACTTAGAATTTACTACTGGCATCAAATCCTAGCTTTATTTACATTTTCTAAATACAACAGAGTTGGTCAGTGAAGACAGTGAAAATCATTCCCATGGCACCCTTATCCGTTAAAGCGTACAACAAATTAATAAATAACAGATATAATGTTTGTGGCTTCAAGGTTCAGGTCTGTCTGACATATCAGATGGCTTCAGCCATTTTCAATTCTCAAAATACATACAGCAGCTAAAAATGTAAATAGCACAAGCACTGATCTATTTAATCACAGAAGCGTCATATGGAAACTGTGTTGTGTCTCTTTAATTTGAAGTGGGTGGGAGTTTTCTCCATGAGTAACTGCTTAAATTGTAATGGTGTTGTGTACAGAAGAAATAAATCATAAAAGGAAGTAAGCTGCATCTGAAACTCACCAAGGCGATGCAAACCAAAAGTGAATCTCCTGGTGGGCGGCTTCGTGGAGAGCCAGAGAGCCAGCAGAGAAAACAAGATGCCAACTACGTCTGCCAACATGTGTACAGCATCAGTCATTATGGCTAAACTGTTCGACACATAGCCCCCTGAAAGAAAAGTATTTACTATTAAAGATTGAATTACAGATGTATACTACGACAAACTAGTCAGTTTTAAACACAAAATGCTTCTTTAAGTAGATGTGGCTTCAGGATAAGGTATGGAGTTGTTACAGGTTTTTGACTTTTCTGTTATTCACTTCATAAATACAAAACAAACAGAGACTGTAAAAGCACTGGAAAAACAATGCAAGATCTAACCTGCCCCAAGGATAGCTGTATACATATGAAAAAGAGGGAGCCCGTCACACACAATTAACAAATACTAGATAAACCTGTTTTAGAAGAAAATGCAGAGTCAAAGAAAACAAAGCCCATCTATCTAAAATTATAAAATGTGGGCTTGAAAACAAAAGTCAGTCACTTGCAAGCCTAATATTGTCAAATTAGCGTGTGCATAACAAAGGCTTTCTTTCTTTGTCCTTATATTCAGAAAATGTATTAGCACAGATCACCAAATCACATCAGGACAAAGTAAAGCAACACTCAAAGTCAATGTCTGGTGTGTCAAAATAAGCAAAAACAGGGTTTGGTGTGTCCACAACCTCTCTGGAGTTACAGGACATGTTCAATAAATCAAATGGGCATCTGCCTGTCTACTATACTGGTTGCAGAAATTAGAATCTTGATATGAAATTGGCCATTGACGCACTTAGCAGCTTATAAGCAAGTGTAACAGTCCTGAAACATAAGCATTTTCAACTGGAACACTACTACCACTGAGACTACAGCAGATAATTTACTGTAAGTGATAACTTCTATAGCAACAGCAGATGAACATAATGTAGTAAATGCTTTTACACCCCCTTTCCTAAAGGTTAATATTTGATGAAGGGAGAAGTGATCTTTGCTTTAGACAAGCTGGATCCATTAAGAGTTCAATATATTTTACCGTTAACAAAAATAAACAAAAGTTAATATGCCTCTCTGTTTGACAGCTGTAGATAAAGCTGTTTATGCCAGTTTTATGTGACGACACATCGCTGTTTGATCAACAGCAGTAAAAGAAAAATTCAGACATGCAAGAACTATTGCACAACTGTTCCAACTAATTATTTTAGCTGACTACTATAATTTTTGCAATATCACTGTCACTGGCCTGTATTTAAAAAATAAATAAATAAATAAAATCACTGCTATACAGATGTATTTCCCCTCCTATGGGCACCAGTTGATAACCTTGAAGAATTTTACTTTAGAAATTCAACTTCTTTGATTTTTTTTTTTTTTTTTACAAGCATCCTCAAATTTAGCTGCTCTGTTTATAGGCTTGTCCACTTAGAAGAAGTAATTTGTCTAATTTGTACAGAAAAGGTGTTGCTTAAATGCTGGAATAAGATCAATATGAAGTTAACAATAACTTAAAATTCACAACACTGTTAATGACAGTTCATCTTTATGATGCTTAGTGTGGCACATACCTATAATTTCACCTGTCATAAACAAAAAATACAACAGGGCTGCGACGATCAGCCTCTTCATCACCCTCCTGTGTTTGATTTTCTCCCTCTTCTTGGTGCAGTTGTCACAAGGGTCCATGTTCAAGCCGGGGCTGCCCGGGCTGGAAGAGGAGTCCAGCAAGGAGTCGTCATCATCCGTCACCACCAGTGTGTTCACCGGCACTCCGTTGGACGGAGCTCCGGCAGAGTAGTCAGACATCTCTCCGGAGACCACCACCTTCAGCTTGTTGAACTTGGGGGTCTCATCGTCCCCCAGCTCGTCGGAGAAGTCGAATGGCGCCGTGTCGCTCAGGTCCCAGTCGCTGCGGTCCCTCCTGAAGGCGGACCGCACCTTGCTGAATAAGCTCCCACCTGACATCTTTAACAATTAGCGTGGCACGGTGGATCCAAGTGGGCTCTGGAGGAGGTAATCATTCACACCTTTATAAGGGGAGGCGAGGGTAGCACCGCATTTCTGCTTCGTCCTGACAAAACAAAAGTGATACGAAACATATTGTTTCATGTCAGTACGCTTCAGCAGACCCCTCTCCTCCTTCGTTTTTACCACTTATAAGTTTGTTAAAGACGTGTCTCCAAGCCACTCGCACTCCCACGTGAACCGAAAAACTTTGAGATCGTTAAAAGTGACATTAAAAACAGCCCTGGCTAAACAATAACCAGCTAGCTAATGGTTAGCTTTGTACTCTCGGACGACACTGGTAGTTTGCTGTCGGTTTTTAAATGTGGTGGCAGACTTACCAATAAATGTATTTCGCTTATATACGCGACGTCGTTTGTCAAATTGAGACTGCCATGGTAGCAGACGCCGGCGTTTGGGACACTATAGAGTCCGAGCTCGCTGATGTAAAGCGAGGAAGCTTGTTTCTGGCTGCCTGATGTCACGTGATGACGCTCGAGTCACATGATGCTGTCTCGAGCGCCGCAACAAACCAGACAATCTCTCCGCTCGTCTCTTATGTCTTCGCAACTCGTCTCTTTGCGCCTAAAGTTGTTGTTCGGCGGGCGTTTGAACAGGTAGGTTGATGACCTAAGAGAGGTAGCGACATTTTCTGTAGCTGCGGGCAGGAAAAAACGGCCGAGTGGTCAGGCTGTGAGGCAGCTCAGCATGCTAGCCAGACTTCGCCTCGGTGACTCAGATGTTGTAACCTAACTGGTTGTTTTCCATCAGATAAAACCCTCAGATCCAGCTGATTGCTTGGTGTCTCCTCGCAGACGACCAGGCTGGGTCCTCGGAGTCGTTTCATATGGAGGTAGAGGAGATGGAAGATGAAATACCTTCGTCCCAGAGTGAACTTCCACACAATGACGGTGTGTCCGATCATTCCTTCACCTGCTCCTCACTGTCCACATTTCACCGTTTATATACTTTCTTATCTCGCCAGATAATAAGCAGCCCTGATTAGAGTGAGCAGGGAAAATCATTTTATACAGCGAGGCAGAAACATGTGGCTACCCACATTTGCCCAAGTTTCATACCTTCATTGTTAAGGCTTTTGTTTTTTGTCCCAGTCCTCAACTGGAAAGGCAAAACTTATGTAAAAGGTTTAAAGTCAAGTCAGCTTCATTTATATAGCACATTTAAGCCACAGTGCTTTACAGAAAAAAGATAAAACTTTGTAAAAAAAAAAAAAAATACATTATATATGATGGAGTAGTTTCATTAACATTTTATGAATAATAATTAAAAAAAGAAATAATAATAAAAATACTGAGTCCTCAAACCTTTTTGTCTCAATAATCTGTAGCCAGTGACTCCACTAAGCTGCTTCCCAGTACCCAAATAACTGACAGGTAGAGGATATAAGAAGATAGCAAAGTATTTAAGATGGTTTATACTCCATTAAAGGAACAGGAGTTAAAATATATTTTTTAATTGATAATTGAGAAAACTGCATCTAGAATAGGACTCATCCATACACCAGAGGAAGAAAAGTAAAAAACACTAATCTAGAACAGTACTTTTTAAGAGAACTGGTTTTCATTTAACAAACCACTGTACTTAAGTATCAGTATAAGTTTGGAGTGCAAACAGCAGTGCAAGATGCATGTCAATGGTTATTGTACACTTTATATAGCCTAATAATAATAGTGTTTTTTTTTTTTTGTTTGTTTTTTAAAAAGTACCAAACACAGTCTGCAGGGTTCCAGTTCTAATGTCTACCTCCTGACGCCCAATGTTTGTTTTGATTTCTTTTATTGTTGTTATTGTTTCATGAAACTGTGCCAAACAACAGCTCTTATTAAAAGTTCAAAACATGCACAAATTACATTAAAATTAAAAGTATTCCTCAGAAATTTGAGTGGAACAAATGCAGCAATAAAGCCTTGACAGCCAAATGCATTTACTTTGAGAAAAATCTGCCTTGTTAAAATGGGTCTGGTACCTCTTATATTCACAGCTGTTTTCTCAAGTACAGAACTTACTGAACCTATTGCAAAAGGGTGGGGGCAATGACTTGTACAGGAGCGTCCAAGAGCGTCAGTGTTTCTACTTCACTGCAAACCATTGTGGACATCTTTTGTTACTAGCCTGGTTGTTGCTCTTCCTACTTTCTCTTTTAAACACTAACTTCCTCTTTTACTACATCCACAATAAATAAATTCACTATTCCTCCTCTGTACATGTCTAAATCATTTCAGTCTGGCCTCTGAGTTTCTTTCTAAAACATCTAACATGTCCTGTCCCTCTAATGTACTCATTCCTGATCTTATCCATCCTCGTCATGCCCAAAGAGAACCACAACATTTAAGTATTTATTATCATAAAGAAAATCGTCATGTCCTCATTGCACTGTAATCTCCCAGCAAATCTCAGTAAAAAGAATGAGGTAAAAGGTTGACAGTTTTCATGCATGCCGGTGATGCACCTTGGTTATACCACATAGAAGTGCAATGATGTCTTAATGTATCAATGGGATTTTTTGTCATGCTATGTGAACTGTATCTGAACTGTTTGGCAGATCTCCTGTTGTCACAGCAGTCGTCATTTGGTCTGGAGAGTTCAGCTCTTGAAGAAAATGTGTATGTGGATAAGAACGCAGTGGACAAACTCACAGAGGGATTACTCTCTCACTACCTGCCAGATCTACAGAACTCTAAAAGAGCCCTTCAAGAGCTGACGTGAGTATTTGTGGGCTTTTAAAGGTTTATGGCACTCGCTGGCTACCAGGACGTTAACACTTTAAAAGTTCAACAGAAATTTCCATGATTTGTTCCACCAGTTTCACAATACCATGACATTTTGAACCGTGTTCTCCAGTTTAGTTCCAGGAGAAACTGTGAAAAAAGTGCCACTGCAGTGGGCTATATTAAGAGCATAAAATTAAATTACATGACAGGTCAAGTTTTTGCTGGTATTATGTGAGTTAACAGTCAAGTAAAAAAAAAACAAAAAAACATAGAGCAGCTGATTCTAATGAAACTGTGAGGATGACTGGATGTGTCCAGGAGTAAACCAGATTAAAAAGAGACTGCAAATAACTCAGTTATTGTTCTATGAATGATGAATACATAGAAAGATTTGCAAAACTTTTGACTCGTGCAAGGATTAATGATGCACAAAGAAACACATCAACATAAAATATTTCCTGCTGTAAACTAACATGAGTCACAGGTAAACATGCAGAATGGGAGGAGTGGGTCGACCAGTTCCTCTCATGCTGGTAGTGAGATAAAAACCTACTTACACCCACTTGTTTCACTTCATTTTTCTCAAAACAGACAAAATCAGTTGATACTGTTAGACACACTGGATCAAGAAGTCACCAAGTTCAGAGAGTGCAACACCTTACTGGACCTCAATTCCTTGGTATGTTTCAACTTCAAAAATAATCTCCTTAGTGCTCATTCTGCTCCATTTTCCATGAATGATAACTAATCCTGTTTCTTTTCCTTAGTTTACAGAGGCAAAGGTTTACCATAACAAACTGGTGTACATTAGAAAAGAGATGATTATGCTTCATGAAAAAACAACAAAATTAAAGGTATTGGTCGTCTAAGTGAATAATTAACTGCACTCCAAGAAAAAACGTTGCACGGAAGCTAATTTATTACCTCACGTGACTCATTGGATGCTGGTCGTTGTTTTCTCTCAGAAAAGAGCACTGAAGTTGCAGCAACAAAAACAGAAAGAGATGCTGGAGAAGGAGCAGCAACGTGAGAAGGAGCTCGAGAGAGAGAGGCAGCTCATCGCCAAACCTGCTAAACGAACTTAGAATCACCAAGTGTGTCTGCAGTATTCAAGGACCACACAGGTGGCGCTGCATGTGTTAGTCTATTAACTACATATCTGCATATAGTAAACATTCATAACCATTTTCCAAAGGGTAAATTTAGATATTTATGAAAGAAAAGATTTAATTTGTGCCATTACTTTGACAAAACACTGAATAATCAGACAGGCAATGAGAATACAGCTGAGACTTGTCTTATTGCATGAAGAGACCTCAGACATGCTTCAGATATGTAATTAATCACCCTAATTTTAATCATAATTTCATGGTTTCAGCCAATAGTATATTCTAAATAGATAGTTACTGCAAAAGTTTAATAAAATAAGAACAGTTTGCTACTTTATTCTTACTAGAAAGCTTGAAGAAAATCTGATAGATAATCAGTTCAAATCTACCACGTGAAAGCTTATTGAACCTTTAAGCAAGAATATGTTTGATTTTCTCTGAAACTGTGCCTGCAGATGAATTTGATTTTTCTTTCAATAGGACTAATATTAGAAATAACATGCTTAGGAAAAATGTTCAGAATTGTCCACTAGTTTCAACATTTTTGACTGCATCTTCAAGCACAGTTCCTTCAGTTGAAGGTCAGTGTGGATTTTCACTTATTTAGGATTAATACCCTTCTGAAAAAAATAAGAGATGAAAGTTTAAGTTCTTAAACCCTTCATTTAACACCAGACTGAGAGTTCTTGGGCTGAAAGTTGTGGAACAAACGGTCAACAACCATTTTGGCAATCATGTGAGATTTACATCTCTTGTTTTTTTTGTTTTTTTTCTTTCTTACAGAAGCTGTTTGTTTCTGATCCATAAGTCAGACTCACTGGCATCCACAAATTGATTTCAAGTGACTTATAACATGTTTCCACTAATGAGTACGGTACAGTTTGTTTGTGTTTCCGTCATCAAAAGTTGCAAAACATACCATCCCAAAAGCATACCATAAAGGGTTTTGGCACCTTTCTGTTGAGGTACTTTAACAAGTGATGCAGTGTGCTTAAGATGGAGCTGACTGGTCTACAAAGGATCATCTCTTCCATCTGACATGGAGACAGAAGATGCACCATTTTTAATCAGACCTCAGCTTAGTCTTCCCATGAAGAAAGAACACATTGTGCTGGATGTCCTCCAGTTGCACTCCTGTTCCTTGATATCATTGACTGGAGACACTGTGTATGATGCCACGATGTTATGTTGTAGCAGAAGTAGCTGCAGCCATCCGGCCAACACACCTGACAGTGGAAAGAACAAGCTACAGTCAGAACTGGTTGATGCAAAGATTCAAACTGTAACGTCCTGGTGCAGCCTAAGCTGCACTGCTCAGTGGAAACATGGATGTTTGTTTGATCACGTCCCTCACTCGAGTTACATGACATGAGACCCTGGAAGTCAGAGGTCAAAGATCTTACCTGAATATAAATTTCCAGATTTGGAGGTGTAATATGCAGGGCTGTAATTGCTTTTTCTACGTGCCTGATCTATTTTATTTTATTATTATTGCAAAGGACTATAAAATGTTACATTTTAACATCATTTATTTGATGTTTTAAACACATTCAAAGGCATTGTTTTTTTTTAAAAAGGGGATCAAATTTAAGCTTTATAAGAGCTGCTGAAAGCATCTGCAATTTCTTTCCCATGACTACATATATGTTAACATGAGGTACATCTGGAAAAAGATAGAATCTTGAAACTGTACAATGGTATTTAAGTTCAGTCAAGAAGAAGAAGAAGAAAAAAGATAAAATAATTACCTGTTGTATACTTTGGAAAATGGTTTACTGAATACGTGGTTATTATGATTCATAGAACATAGGTTAAGACATGCAAACCCTCTGGTCTGGTTGGTTCTTTCTGAATTTGCCAAGATCACCACAAACCAAAGACTCGGACTACATCATCAAATGCTGGTAAAGTACCATCAACCACTGATGCACAGTTTTGTTTTTTTGTTTTTACTATTTTTTGTTTTTTCTGAGAACAGAACAATTTACTCCTGGGCACTTTAGCAGCCTTCAGACAATGGTCCAGGAGAATCACTGCGTCTGCTGTCTTTTGTCAAAGTATTAATAAATGTTGTTTGCTGGCTTAATCCCCTGTTGGTGTTGAATGTTAGGAAATAAATTTGTTGTTTAACGACATCAAATTGCTCTGTACTTATGTTGATTGGTTGTATTTCTGGGGTTCAGATAATTTATGGATAATATATAATACTGTAATTTTAAAGTGTACCAAACCATACAAAGCACCTGTAAATCTCATAAATTGACCATTCATGAGGTATATATGCACTAGTTATGTTCCAAACTCCTCTCTTTTACAACAGTAATAAAAAGCAACATAACCACTGTTTTTTTATGAAAATGACTCGCATTTCAATCCTTTCAGGTTGTGCAGCAGGATCTGAGTTCAGCACATGAACTGCACTGAGTGTCTCTGTCCACCAGGTGGCAGCAGAGCACAGTTTATTTTGCTGATTTCAATCAAACTTCGTCCATTGGTGGTCCATTTAATTAGTTTCTGCACCAGGTGGTGCTCAGTTATAATCACACCTGTGTGTTAATTCTCCACAAAATCTAAGGGTTTAATTAGCACTCCTCATGTCTGTGTCTTCCTCTCCTCAATTCAGCATATGATGTAATTACATTCTTGACAAGCCTCCTTCTGTGCTAGTTCTTTATTACATCCCACCTAATCACATTGGACTTAAGTAACAAGCTGATAGAAGAGACACTGACTCTTGTTTACTGTCTCTTGTCCGAGTTTTTTTTTCCCAAGCCAGACCCAGAAGTCTCCACATAAACCTTAATTGTCACTGAACTGGTCAACAATAGACTAATGTTTTTAACAAAAGTCACCTGTGTTCACACACATTTTGTATACCGTTGTCACTCACCAGCCACACAAACAGAAGTGTGTTTCCAGAAAAGTAGGTTACATTCCTCTTGATCCCAACAACCATCTGTCTGCCCCACCTCCTTCCATTTCACATAAAACTCTTATTTTATACTCACTATTGCAGCAAGGAACTCGGTCAAAACCTGCCAGACTGCTCACGCCTGCCAAGTCCACCTTTGGCTGTACCACAGTGTGGCCATGGAGGGGTCCACTACTCAATCAGAGGTGCAATCTGATGCCTGACTGGTGGAAGGGCACAATGCAGTGGAAACCACATTTTAAATGTTCCTTTGCTTTAAGATTTGTTTGACATTTGCTGCATAAATATAGTGGCTTGGCATATGAGCGTCTTGGTCAAGCTCATTGTTGTTGTTTGTATTGGTTTTTCTGAAAGTGGGTCAATGTAATACGAAGACCAAAAAAAAAGTGATATACTGTATGTATATATAAAATATTGAGAGGGGTTCACTGGAAACAAACGGTCTCTACTGGTTTATCATTTTACAATGAAATATTTTAAAATTACATGACTTAATCACAATTCCCCTGCTTCCTAGTTTTCCCTTAAACTTTCAATTGATTGATATAAACTGTGTTCTGTGCACACACTTTTTTTTTTCCAATTGACACCATTTCCTGAGGCCTTAATAATTGAAATACCACGGACATACAGAATTCAGCCACATCTTTTGAGCTCTCTTCATAACAGTAACTTGAACTAAAGTAATCTGTATGCTGCTGCAAGACCCAGTTTCAACAAAGGTTTAGCTCTTGGAGAGATGGCTTTAGAAGACTTTACTGTACAAAGGAGTTCATGGTCTGCCCAATGACTGAAAGCTGCCCAGTTTCTGAGGCTGAAAAAGCCCAAATCACCACCCTGCCACCACTGTGCTCGACAGTTGATATTGAGGTGTTTGTGCTTTTATGCTGCTTGAGGTTCACCAGACATGGTCTTGGTGTGCATTGTGGCCAAACATCTCCACTTTGATCTCACGTGTCTAAAAGACATTTTTCTAGAACTCTTACGGTTTGTTCAGATGTAACTTTTCGAGTCTAAGTTCTGCTGTTGTGTTATTCTCAGAGAATAAAGGCTTTCTCCTGCTAAAGCAGCCATGGCTGTGTGGTCTTGTTCTTATTGGTCTTCACTTTCTGTTCATAGCATCATATTAACCTTGTCCACGCTCCACAAAACACTTTCAAAGAGTGTTTTGCTTTCATCTGTTCAAGCCCCTACAGTTTTTCTGTACACACTTAATATATAGTAATTAACTTACCTTTCTACCATCATACCTGAGACAACAGTTTTCCACATCAGTTTTTAATGAGATTGGGATTTTCTGTGTATTTACATTCCTTGTCATATATTTTGTTGCTTTTCTTGACAGTCTTCTTTTTTTTTTTTTTTCCTCTAGTGGTCTTTATTAACAGAGTAGAGACACTGAAAAACGGACCAGGATTCAAACCTGCAGCCACTGCAGGAGGACTGTAGCCTCTGGGGGCCACCTGCTCTGACCACTGAACTGTCCAGCACCCCCCTTGACACATTTGTGACACATTGATGAACTGGGTTGTTGGTGTCCTGAGACTATCTCAAATACAGAACTGGATCAGTTTTCAGTGCAAAGTTACTTGATGACCCAAAGACCATAACAGTGAAATCCTGATTTACAGCATCTTCCCTTCCATATAAATATTTCTCCTGATTCTGTCTTTTATGTATAGTAGCTGATGCAATCCTCCCCAAATTTACATAAATTAGATGTAAACCTACATTGATAAACATTATTCTGTAACTGTTGATCCTCACAGTCTATAAGATATCTGTAAAGCCCTTCCCATGTTTTGAGTTGAACTTTTTATACACAGTCATATTACTGAACTGTTGTACACTAATAATTAATTTTAGATCTTTTCCCATCTTTGGTGGCATCTGTCTCATTTTTTTTTTTAACATTTTACATGAAATGGATTCAAAATGAACATAAATTCTTCATTTGATAGGTTATTTTGTTTTTCAGCCAAATAGAAAAACTGAAATGATTTACAAATAATTACGTAGCTTTTATTTACATTTTACACAGTGTCTCAATTTTTTTTTTAGAAACAAAGGATCTCTAACATAATCTGTTTTTTAGTTAACACTTGAACTGAATGGAGCTCTGTTATTCCACAAGGTGGGGGCGTTAAAGTCTACGGAGGTAGACAGCTCAGCGACGCAGTGGTTTCCGAGGCTGGGTCCCTGTTTTCTCCAGGCATTTGGTTTGAACTTGTCTCTGCTTTTAGAAAGTTGGCCGTCAGGGAAAACACTAACCCCCCCGAGACAAAACCACAAGCGAGTCACAGACTTGGAGCAGCAGCAGATGATGATGTTGTATATTGGGCAGCCTTCCTGTCTAAGTAAACAGTGATTCAGAATGGTGAGGAGTGGGAGGCTGTGGTCTGCTGAAGAATGGCAGCTCTAAGCCTCACCCAGACCCACCACAACAGGATATGGTCCTTGAGCCCACGCTGAGCTCGCTGGCATCCATGTTATTATTTCCCCAAGTTTTCACCATTTGGTTACTGTGGTAATATTCATGCACGCTGAGTACCATGTAAAGAGCAGGACCAGCTGTTCTGGAAAACATATCTCTGTGTTGTTTTCGTCCAGAACGACAGTGAATGAGGCTGCTTTCCCTTCTCCACTAGGTCTTATATAACTATACGCAGCTCTGGGTAATTCTGCATGGAGAGCATTAGTAATTAGGTTTCTCTGACTCAACAGATGGCAGAAGAGAGGCTATTTAAACATAACAGTGTACCGTGTAACCACCACAGCTTTTCAAAACAGTAATTTTACATTTCAAGTTTATTTCAGCTTAAATCGTAGATTGGAATGAACCATATATCAGATAAAAGTTATATCATTACTGTGTGTTTAAATTGCTTTTATGATTGCGGGCTTACTTCACATTTTAAGTAGAAATATTTTAAGCCTTAGTCAAAAAAGAAAATGTTTTGAGATTCAAATTATGATCATCACCGTCTGCTAAACAAAAACAACCATAAAGTGATTAAGATGAATTAACTTTGGGGAAGTGTTTTTCATAGTTGTTTCTTCACTGGGATTTTGCTTTGTTGCATTCTGAATGAATAAATGAACTGATATCCCACCCGAAATACGAAAGGCTAAAACTGAAAAACTTAAGGTTGCGACAGATTTAAGAATAGCAACTTTTCTGGACAGAGATCACAATATCAGAATTATTTATTTTGTTTTAGTACAAGTTTTTCTTCAGTACCATCTTAGGCATTTCAATTAAAAAGCAGAGAACAAACACAGGTTTTCTGAAGAGCGGCTTCAAAGTCCATTTTTCGAAACTCTGATAGTAGCCCACCTTTCCTTCGTTATCACAAAGCTTGCTATTTTTGCTTAGTCGAGGAACTGCAACTTCCTGCATGAGCTTCATAAAGTGGGATGGATTGCCTCTTGGTTGGCGGCACCAGTTGTAACACATTGCACCTTGGGCTTTTTTGCAGACACGGCCACTTCCCATAAAGCAAGTAACAACCCAAAACAAGTGATACAGATAATTATTTTATAATTATTATATTTTATGTCATTTTCCACCATCAAACAACCGTGGTGTACTACTGTGACGCAGCGGAGTGTACGTCAAATTGCTCCCAAGCAAAAGGATCAACAAATCTATCCTTTTATGGCTGATGTGATGTGAGTAAAGTGGCCGAAAGATGTCTCTGCGCATTGGAGATGGAGGGAACTGATTCAGCGTGAGGGGAAGGACAAGACAGAAGAATGTTGACGTGCTGAACATCACAAGAAATTCCAGGCTATGTTCCCATCATTTTGACTAGCAAAAGAACACCACTGATGGCTACATAAGTGGTGATCCTGTCTTACTTTGCATGGAATAACTGGAGGAAGCCACTAGCACGGGTGAAAAGAACGGAAAGGCATCTGCGACATCTGCAAAGCCCCAGATAAGTGTGAGTCCTGCCACCTTACGCGTCATGTTTCGTAGTACTCGGCTCTATTGCTTCTCCAGGATTATTGCTGAGCTCTTTTCTTCTTGCTCTTGTGCTCACACACACTTGAATGTTCCAAACAAATGCAATTTATGAGCAGCATATCAGTGTGTTTAATTTAATGCACCGTATTATGCCATATACGTGTTACACAATGGTTTGTTGTGTCTGCAGTGTGGTATATTCTCAACACGCTGGTTCTACTGAGTGTAAACACAGACAGGGTCAGTGAACCACAGTGGATGTTTTTAGTTCAGCCCCCCGTAGGTGAAGTGCTAAGTGTGCTCAACTCAGTGTAACAACAGCTTGCAAAGGGCCACACTTTCAAAAAGGAGTCTTGACAGCAATTTCAATTGTCACTTAAAGGTTTTTATGGTGAGAATGGCTCCTCTAAGACTGCACTTGAAGAAGTAAATATAGAAACAACTCGTAGGCTGAAAACGGGGCTTTGAAAAGCAGAGCGGTTGTGGTAAAAGGGAAGGATGATCTAAGTGAGTGAATGAGCCCTGACTTTGTTGTTTTCATTGGTTAGAAATGTGTGAAAGAGCACACTGTAGCACTGTTAGCAAGACAAAGATATTGTTCTGAGACAGGCAGCTGTACAGTTGCAATCATCTCTGCTGCCATGATAGTTTGCGGTTGTACGGCTGTGTCCTGTCCGACCTGCACGAGGTACAGATTTGATAATCCAAACCATAACTGTATAGAGTTAGAGGTCTGAGGGGAGGATTTATAGAGTTGTTTTTATGCTCTATTTGAGTCAACCACAGCAGGCTGTTGCTTTTTGGATACAGCGTAGAGGAGTGTAAGGAGATTGAGGAAGAGACGGGTGCAGCACAGACGCACGCAGACAGACAGAAAAGCAGGCATGAACATATCGACATAAACAAGATCCAGTAAGAGCCAGTCCTGCTGCCCTCATCTCCCAGTGTGTGGTGGGACTGTGGTTTAGAAAACTGCAGGGTTTGCCATCATCCAGAGACAGTATGGGTGTCAGAGGCTTCTGTCCTCGATCAACACAAAGCTCCTCCCTAAACTTTTGATCAGTGTGTTCACAACAATTTTGTTCACATTGTTGCATAATATCAGAAAAGTTTCACAAAGGTAAAGTCATGCAGAAGTGGAAGCCAGCCGTGCCTCGGTGCAGATATGAAACAGCCCGCTTATTTTTCCTGCTTCGCCAGCCGCAGTCAGTGTTATATAACCACTTATCACTCATACCCAAGTCTAGACTGGCAAAGTTTGCACCCTTTAAGTGACACCCATTTTAAAATTACTTATCCTCCACTTGAGGAAATTGACACTCCCTCAAAATTACTTTTGGCAATAGTTAGGCATATTATAAGCTACTGTTGAAATGTTGAACTTTTTCAGGACAGAGAGTAAACTACCGAGCAAGAATCCAACATGGAGAGCATTTGCACACTGAAATATGTAAAATGGATTACAAAACGCTATTAAATGACGGGAATGTTTTATATCCTGATTAATACTAAGATGCCTGTCGGAAAATAATACCCACTAAGCCACTACTTCTTTACATACTGGCCGAAGTTATTCAAACTCAGTCCATGAGTTAAGTTTATATTTCATCTTGAATTTATAAGAACACAGAATATGAAGGAGCTGAATTGATATTACTGATGTTGCCCTTGTATTTTGGAGGCAATGAGTGGATGTACAGTAAGTAGACTTGGAGACTGTGTGACGGCAAGCTCTCAAGTGGGCATGCTGGAATGTACTAGAAGAGAAGTGGGAGGAGTAAATACAGTACTCAGAAGTAATCTCAGGCCACCAAAATGCACAAATATCAGAAATGCATGAATCACTAGAAGCTAGTAGAAAGGTAAAACGAAAAGGTTTCCATTTTCTGGCACAAGTGCAATAAACGGTCACAGCAGATGTTCACCGTGTGTCTTTACTGTTATTGCAGAGCCTGTCATGTCAACAGTTATGCAGTCTGTCTCGAACTAGAGAAGCGGCTTTGTGCCTGTGAATAATATGGCACATGTGCTGTTTGTGAGACATGCACACATGCATGAGGAGTAACACTAACATCTGAAAATTCCACAGCAACTCATAAAGTGAAAAGGATAAAAACAACTCTTTCTTTTTTTTTTTTCTTTTAAGTAAACAAGACCATATTGAGAAATAATACTTTTTAAGCAAAAGTATAATGGAGAATACAGCTGTAAGAATGTTCATGCATAACAAAGAAGAAAAGACTTGTCAAATGTAGGCCAGGATGTCAATTCGAACATAGTGTACATACAACTCTGACCTACTTCCATGCATGCCTGACTGTGTTACATAATCTGTGTGTGTGTGTTTTACATCAGTGAAGGAGGAACAAAAGCTTCATTTCCCCCTGGGTGGAAATGGAGGGGGGCTGGGCTGCAACTTCAATTTAGCTTTCTGCCTAGATTGCCCCAGGTGTAATGACACTTGTACACAGTTATTAATACCTAGGCAAAACATTAACAATAACATTGCAGTAACTGGTGAAAATACATGGACTTTTTAATGTACTTGGCTTATATTGTCTAATGCTTCATCACATCCTGTTTCAAGACTATAGTTACAATTTACATTGAAATATGTTTATAGTGGAACATATTAGAAATTTGAGAAAAAAAGAGCTGTAAGCTGCATTTGTGCAGCATGTCTCTAATGTATAATGCTCTAAATGGCAAATACAATAATGCCACTATGAAAAACCTATGCAAGGATCTGTCAGGATATTGACCTCATTCAAGTCTGTCTGAAGTGAGGACTATAAATTCAACGAGTTCCCTTTTGTTTTCAAATCTGGAATTGCCATGTAATACATTCCTACGTTTAAAAAAAACAAACAAAAAACCTTTATTGAAACTTCCCAATATTATTAATATTGCCTCCTTTCTGTTTCATGGAATTTGATGGCAAATGAAATTCTCATACTTAATTTGGTCTTGCCTATTGCAACAATTAAAACTATTGTCCTATAACATTCAACCATTTTTACTGTTTGCACCGGACACCTTTTCCTGATGAAAAAAAAAACCCCAAAACCTTTTTTTAGCACTGAAATATTAAGTTCTGCTGTTTTCAGTGTAGACCCACCTAACTGAATTCAGATAAACATTCTCAGAACCTACAGTCACGAGGTTTGACCTTGTGACTCTGCTTATCACTCACCAACTGCTGCCTGAGACAGAGATAGTGAAAGTTATCTGTTCACTAACCCAAACTCGGCCATGTGAGGCTCTAGGTTTTACACTTGAGGTTAAGCTTCAAAGAATCAATTCTAAACTTTACAGCTTGGGAGAGAGTCATATACTTAAAAGTAACCACAACACTACAAAATTGGCAGGAGGATCATTTATTGACAGGTGAAACTGACAACCATCCTGGTAACATTTCGATCAACTCTCTTTGGAGTGTGGGCTATAACAAAGCAATAAATATGAGATATAAAAAAAAACTGTCAGCATAAAATGCTGACTAACATTAACCAAAAACATAGCAGTCCAAATGAGCTGCCAGGTATAAACTTAAGGCAAGGTGGTCTTATGCTTGCAGATTGAGTATATGCTTCTTTAAGCCGATCAGATGACCTGCAACACAGAACAAAAAATTAGTAGGTCATAAGTGTATGAAATTTTAAAACAAAAAATAAAATAACACAGAACACACAAATATAAATGTATGATTTAAGTACCTTTGTTAGAGAGATTTCTGGATGTTATTCAGGATGTCACCATAGACAAAGTTGAAGAGTTGTTCTTTTGACCAGGCTCCATCTAGCTGCACTGTAATAACAGACATTTAAGTGACACATGTTCATCTCACTGTATGCCAATCCAAGAGAAGTGCCAATTACATAAAAAAAAAAAAAAAGCCAACTTACCAACATCAACACATGATGCCTCCATGAAGTTCTTGTGTTTCAGATACATGGGCCAGACGTGGCCATCAAATAGGCCAGGTGGGTCAGGCACCGTGTAATTCCTTGAGCACCTCCTCTTTTTGCATTCTTCGTATGGGATGGAAATGAAGTAACGCTGGTTCAACACGTCAATCAAAGGTTGATAGTGTGTGTGTGTGTGAGTGTGTGTGTGTGAGCGTGTTCAATGGTGGCTGCGGGGACCCACAGATCCTCCCCGAGGACATGAAGAAGACCGGAACCCCAGACACCCAGCAGGCCCCCAAAGCACGGAGCCCCTGGAGCAGCCCCACAGAGACAAATGCACCCCCCCACCCAGAGAGGAGCAGAGGAGAACCGGGGCGACACTCCCGTAGCCACAGTGCCGAAGCCCCAGGGGTCTGTAGCGACGAGCCCACAGGCCCTGCCGGGAA
>JBAMYA010000018.1:3860865-3880576 GCA_037176975.1 Arrhamphus sclerolepis
CCCCCCCCCCCCCCCCCCCCCCCCCCCCCCCCCCCCCCCCCCCCCCCCCCCCCCCCCCCCCCCCCCCCCCCAAACTTCGGTCAAAACTATTGGCGCTAATATGCATCAACATAGAATTCAAGTGCAGGGTGGGGCTGTGTTTGGATATGTGTGAGAGGCGAAGGTGGGTTAAAAAAAAGGGGGAAAGAAAAGCCAACAGGGAACAGCAGTGCTTTGGAATATAGTATGAAGTGGGTGCTGTTGAATTTAGAGTGATATGGCAAACATCAGAGAAGAGCCAGACCAACTGTATATTTGCAGGGTGTGGCAGCAGACATGAAGCAGTGCGTGTGAAAACTATCACTGCAATGGACAAAATTCCTCAAGTCACGCACTATTCACAAAGGGAATATTGTTCACAGGAAGTTCAATATAAGGAGGAATAAAAAAAAAATATATATATTGTAGAATTTCTTATTCACAAGAGTTTTGGTTTATTATGAATTCAAATATGTGCGTTGTGAGACCCCCATACCACCCCAAAACCCAATGAAAAAACTAAAGCTAAAGCTTTGTTCACACTACCAACCCAAGTACAACATATCTGATCTGATATTTCTGAGTGTCTGTTTACATCATATATTGATAGTGACCAGGTCCAGTCTGTGCATCCTTACCAATTTGTCAGGTTCCTATAGTAGCCTACATGCATTCAAAAGATGCAAACAAACAAAAATGGTTGCTAGTAAACTTGGCTGTTGCAAGTGGTTGTGCAGAGCTGTGGTGCAAATTTTCTACATGTTGCAGTAAAGCATTAGAGATGGATTACACTTTACCTTTTTCAGCAGCTGTCTCTACCACTATTTCAGTACAGAGTGCTGCATGATCCAGCCTAATGGACAGCTAAGGCTGGCTCACAGAGGGATTCCCTCTCACTTCCATCACTGTGGGAGTTATATTTGTCTTTTGCAATGTTTTGCAAACAACACAAAAGACAACTGCACCATTAAGTTTAAAACACATCTGCTACAATCCAGTTGCAAACACATTTGAAACTGCCTCTGTTTGAGGTTTCAATTTTATTTGGAAAAGAAAATAAACTGATGTTGTTTTTGGCTGATGACAATTTGGTAATACTATACTAAAAAAATCAAATTAGGCCTGGGAGAGTGAGTATAGCCTGTATGCATTGGGTCAGGTAGCTTTCTGGCTTAGTCTGCTTCAAAACTAGACTTTAGTCTTACATTGTAAAAATTTTGCAATGGTGTATACAGTGAAGTCTGTACCCCCTCTTTTAATCCTATGCTTTTGGAATAAAAACATCTGTTTGTACAGAGTTTTCGTATTATGCAAATACAACCTCAGACAATGATAGTGCCATTAAATATTTTATGAAAATGAAGTAAAAACATTAATAAAAAAAAAAAATCTTGTGGGCAATACTTAGTATTCCTTACTGTCTCCATAGGATTTAAGAAGGCAAGCTGCAGCCAGGTGCTGCTTTATTGAAAAAACAAAAAAAACAAAAAAAAAAACAGATGTTTTGGATATTTACTGGTCTGGAGGATTCACAATGTCACAAGGGAAATGCAAAAGATAAGTACTTAGAGAAGAAATTAATGAGCCGCGTCCTGCTCAAGGTTTCATCCCAAGGGGGAGCTTTTCCTTGCTGTGTGCTCGGAGGTCATGCTCTGGGTCTCTGTGAAGTGTCTAGAGACAACTTGTGCTGTAATAGATGTTCTATAAATAGAATTGAATTGAGATTGAATTAACTGTTGCTGCACATTAAACTTGAAAGGGCTATAAAATATTTTCTCAACAATCTGGAGTATTGATAAGAGGAAAGCACTCAAACTGTTGCCAGTCTTCCCAGGAGTGAATGTCCAAGCAAGTTTACAGCAAAGTCAGACTGTGTAACAATGAAAGGGGATAAAAACAAAACAAAACAAAACAAAACAAAGCAAAACAAAACAAGGCCACAGTGGAATTGTTTGACTATGTCTTGTGAAAACTGAACAGAGCCTTTCAGCAGTTACTCACTGTCAAGCATGGTAGTGGAAGGGTGATGCTTTGTTGTTTTCTAGAGGCAAATCTGAGCCCATCTGTCTGACAACAAAAGCTTGGTTGAAACTGGGGGATACATCATTGCAATGATCTGAAGTGTAAAACTAAATCTGCATTTCAGTGGCTGAAAAATTAAAGAATCCAGGTTCTGGAATGTCCCCGTCGAAGTTCAGACCTGCATCCAAAAATTAAATGTTGTCGTGGGACTGTAAGTGAGCTTTGTATAAGCTAATGCAAAACCTGTATGAACTCAAGAAATGCTGTAATTAATGCTCTAAAGAAGAATGGTCTGCTACTACTACTACATCAAGATACTGCTGCAAAATGTTTGAGTCATGAGGGAATTACCAATATTTTTTTTTTTTTTTTTGTGCTTCATGTTCACAATATAAATAACGACATAGTGTGTAAAAGAAAACTGGTTTGATTGTCACTGGTATGCAGTCTAGAAGTGTTACTCGGGCTGCAGAAGTTAAAGTAGATTATTCTACATGTTCGTTCAATTTAAGATGGTCTTAACGTTTTTGGCTTGATCATACATAACACAACTTTACCAAGGCAGTTATGAGCCCGACTAAAGGTTCAGGGATTTAAATGCTTTTTTTTTGCGCACTTATGTATCGCGAGAGCAGCGCACAAAAGAAAAGAGGAAAAAAATAGAGAGAGAAAAGTTTCGGGGAAAGTTGAGCTGAGCAGAGATGAGGAAAGAGCTCTGCAGAGAAGGAGAGACACTGTGAGTTTTGTCATTCTCATCCTCTGGAATGCATCAGCTCCTCTAACTTATCTGTGTAAAATCAACACCCAACTGGATGCGCACGAGCGGACTCCAAAAAGTCACAATGCGCATCTATTTATAGCCGCTCAGCAAAAAGGCTTGAGTGACTTTTCCTCTTCTCCGCAGTTTTGAGTCCAAGCGTTTATTCAGCTGTACCTGCAAGTAAGACAGAGGCAGACCTCAGCCGGGTCCAGGGCGAATCTCCTGCTCTGGAGACAAGGTAAAGCAGCGACAAAGTTGATGTTATACATGATCCTTTTCTGTGACTAGCAGCTGGATTATCTTTGTTTGTTTGTTTGTTTTTTTTGTTTGTTTTTTTTTGTTTCTTTTAACTTAATGAAACTTACACTGGCTAAATGAAAGCAGTATTGCTGTTTTTATTTTGTGCGCAGCGCATTTCTCTACGTAATTTCCAAAGTTCCCTTCTTTCTTTCTTATTCATATTTTGTCATTGTTTTCCAGCTTTGACTCCAAAGGTCCGACGGGGCTGGGAAGCTTGAGATTTTCAACCCACCGGCCACTGGAGTCGCACACTTGAGCGTGGATATGTCGGACAGTATGCTCCCACAGCTGCTGGCCGTGGCTCTGCTGGCCTTGCTGTCGCTCCATGGCGGCCTCGGAGACTCTGCAGAGATGGTGGACACCGGGACCAACGACCTGGTGACCAAGCAGACAGATACTAGAGCTACCAGGGCGAAGAGGAGGGGAGGAACCGACGTCCTCAGAGGGTAATCCCTGTTACTTTAAATTAGGAACATCTTTCCTTTTTTTTTTCTTCTAATTTTCTGTTGTACCACATGCCAGCTGTTACCAAATTCTGTCATTGAAAATATTCGCCTTGCAGCAGGTGTCTTTGCCTCTCACAAATAGGCTATTAACTCGCAGACTCACATTGAAGGTCAAAACTGTTTGTGTGCATGAGTGTGTGTATGTGTGTGTCTCTTAATAAGGCAGCCTGAGACCCATGAGTGACATTGTGTGTGATGGGAAGTTTGGAGCAAAGTTTAGTAATTAAATACTGGCAAGATTACCACATTCCTGCTGACTGCAATAATAAATTACATCCAAACAAAGGAGGCCATTGGTCTTGTGTGGCTGTGGCAGAGGAGGAGAGAAAGAGACTAACAGCCTAAATCCTCGTTTTAGCCAAATACACCACACCCCAGTTGCGGATAAATCACATCTGCAGCTGTACACAGTGGGTCACTGCTGGAGAGGTTGTGTGTGTGAGAGAGAGAGGCAGAAAGGGAGAGAGAGGGAGATGGAAAAGAAGGACAGGCAGAAGAAAAGCAATAAGGAAAATAACAAATGTCTGTGTCCAGTGATGACAGCAAACAGCTGATGAAGGTCACATAGCAGACAGCTCTATGAGCATTCTCCACAGGCATTTTTATTTGACATGCTTCATGTTAATCCATCCCAACATCTGGATTCAGAGGCAGGAAGTGCATACAGGCAACAGTCTGTGTCACGCTGACTTATCACTGTTTCAAACACCCAAGTGGCTTCATCATTCATCTTATGGATCTGTTCTGAGTTACGCTGTACACCACTGAGCACACACTGACCTCTGAATCAGTGTGTGCTCAGTGGGTGATCCCAAGTTCACATATATGGACCTGTTTCAGACCTGCAGGTGGCAGGATGGTTCAGGTGTTCACTTTCATGTCAGGCTAAATATTGGTTACAGGTGCATTGCATTTGTTAAAACAGGCTGGGAAATTTTTTGTCTTTTCTTGTATGTGAGTCCGAGATCATTGATTTTGTTGAGGGGGAGAGATGTCACTGGGTTTTGATTGACGTGGAGGTGAGCTGCAGCACTAGCTTGCAAATTGCCATGCTGTAGAAGTGGCTTTAAACAACGTATAATTATTCCGGTTGCTTCAAATGAGGTGGTTTGCATAGTGGGTAAAGAAACAGGACATTTGTCTGCAAACTGTAGTCATTTCAGGCAAATAAATGATGAAAATAGACAACATGTAACGAGTGATTTGAACTATATGATGTGAACTGTGACCATTTTCTGTTTTAATCTTACACAGGCCAAATGTGTGTGGCTCACGAAACAATGCCTACTGCTGCCCAGGCTGGAAGACTCTTACTGGAGGAAACCAGTGCATTGTTCGTGAGTATCACCTCCATTGTTGCACTGCCTCTGCATTTGTTTTAGAGTTAGAATGTGAGAATATAACTTTGAATCCTGTTCCTGCTCTATATTTGGAGCCATTTGTGCACATGCATCTCAAAATCTTTTACTTTGTGGGGAAGGAAATCAACAGGAGTGTGCTCTTCCCCAGCTACTTTGAACAAAACAAAAGTTTTTCTTATGTATCTTTGGTGTTTTGACCAAAGCAGACCAAATTCTATTTCTTTAATACCTCAGCAAATTTGATAAAGATTTGAATAAAATGACACATGTCTACTTTAATGGATGTGTCCACAGTCAATGACGCAAGAAGCAAACACAGTTTCATAGAAATCAGCTTGATAGTTTTTGTGCTGCCATCAAATGACAAACAGCAATGATCACATACTTCCACCTTGGCCTCTCAATGAACTCATAATCAACAGAGTTGCGGAAAAAAAGGAGTTTCATGTTTTGATATTTGCTCACCTGCTAAAAGTAATGGCATTCATTCATTGGACCTGACTGTGGTACAAGTACAAACCAAGCATTGCCATGGACTTGTTTAAAGGTGTTTGGGTAACAGTGATGTCATCCCTAAAAGCTGGGTATTAGTCATTGATTCGCCTCATATATTATGGACCCGTGGCAGTGGTTTCTCCGACATGTGAACAAACCCAATTTCAAAGTAGCTGTCAAACTGTAAAATGTAACAAAATGACATTAATGAGGACATATCCAAAGTGAGGAGATGTACCATCTTAAGGGAAAAAAAATAGAATTGGATTTTATTGTCATGTGCACAGTAGAAAACATGTTTCCCTGTTCAATAAATTTCTTTTGTTGCTGTTCACAATGAATGCCAAACAGTATAGAGTCTTAAAAATACTTTAAAAAGGCAGAATAAGGAAAAAAAAAACAATTATGATCATGATTATTGTTGGCAGCCCCCCTTTAGTTTAGCATCTCTTCTTTTGACGACAGTTCATGTTTGTCTGGGAGCAGAGAAGACCAGTTAGACCAGTTACTGGAGTTCTGGGGTGGGAATGTATGTAACTCTTGCCTGATAATAGGATTTGAGCTGCTCCCCCCCTGGGTCTTCTTTGTCATATTTTTAAATTCATCAAGCACCAAATGTTTCAGTTGGTGGAAGAGTCAGAACTGCAGGCAAGCCAGTTCAGCACCCAGAATTCCACTACAAAGCCATGGTTTTGTAATCAGTGCAGGTGTTTTAGAATTATCTTGCTAAAAGATGTGAGGCCTTCCTTGAAAAAGAATTGTCTGAATTGTACCGTGTGTTTCTCTAAAACCTTTCAGTATTGATGTATCCTTTCCAGATGTGGAAGCTTCCATTTCCATACGTATCAATTCACCCCTCCTTCAGAGATGTAGGTTTCTGAGCGGAGTACTGATAACAAACTTGATGGCCTCTCTTCTCTTTAATCTGGAGAATGCTGCAACCATGATTTCCAAAAAAAATTAACAAATAAAAAGTTTGAGTGAGTTTTGGCCCAGAGAAGATGACAGCATTTCTGAATCTTGTTCATATTTGGTTTGTTCTTTGAATAATACAGCTTTAACTTTTTTTTTTTTTTCTTCAAAATATTTGTTAATGGCACAAAAGAAACTATGTTCTAAGTAAGTGGTTTCCAAAAGAGTCCATGCTGTGATTTCCACTACAAAATACATGTTTTTAATACACTGAGTGCTTGAGAGCCTTAACATTATAGGAATCCAATGCACACAGAGATTTATTCAGATTCTCTGAATCATCTGCTGATGTCAAGTACTGTAGATGAATAAAATATTCAGTCTTCATAATTACATGTGAAAGAACTAAATTCTGAAATTGTTTCACAATATGCAGACAATTTTTTTGGCAGGTTGATTCACCTTTTCACACCTTTACCCCTGACACTTTTTTATTAAGTCATGTCATTGATTTGTTGCACCATAACAAAGGCTTATCTAAAATTTGTTGCCCATGTGTCAAGATTTCTGAAACATGTTGCTGCCATCAAATTTAAAATGAGCAAAAATCTTTCACAAAATGAGATTAGCAACTTATTGCATTTTATTTTTAGTTTACACAGGATTCCATTGGTTTTAGAATTGGGGTTGTCTTTTCCCACCTCATGTATTCATCCACATGTCACATTCTTTCACTCTGAAAGTCTGAGAAGCTGTAGAGTTGTGCGACTGCACTCTGGCTGGTTCATTGGCTGGATGCCGATTGTAGCTCTAATGACATTGTTTAGCAGTGGGGTTCGGGGAGAAAGGTCAGTGGCTGGACTTTACCTGACAGGAGCAGCGGGCAGTGCACCATGCCAACAACAGTCTATGGGAAAGATAAACAAGCATGAACGGACAGCACCGGCTAAAAATGCTGCCAAGATGGCTTCTATAACTTGACCATGAGGAAAGTTAAAGGATTCTGTCCATTTTGGACTGTGATATATGATAATTTAATTTATTTATTTTTTCACAGATGAAAGTTCAGTACAAGAGTTGAGATCATAGCCTGAACTGCATAAAGTGAAATTATTACCCGAAATTTAAAACCACCAGTGGAAAGGCTGACAAGCAACAGATGCATGACATATATTTTCTTTCATGCAAAATAAAGACAAATTCTGGCACCACACTGTGCCATTATTTTGTCTTGCACATGACAGGGGACGTTTTTATGTTGTTTAACTAAGCATCGTGTTCCCCTTTGCAGCGATCTGCCGGAGTTCATGTGGAGATGGTTTCTGCTCCAGACCCAACATGTGCACCTGCCCCACTGGCCAGATCGCCCCATCCTGTGGATCCAAGTCAGGTTGTACTGTAATTCCTCTCTCCCAAGTATGCCATGTACTTTGAAGTTTGATATATATCTCTTATTATATACTCTACATAGGTTTAGAGATAACTGGAGTTTGGCCAACACTTTACCATGATTTATGCAAACAGGAGTGTATGTTGGCAGTTAATGTTTTCTGAAGCGAACTACTTCTGTCTCCTTTTTTTTTTAAAACAAAGGGGGCTGTAATTTTTTTTTTAAAAAAGCATTCAACCACCACACAAGCAGTAACAGATGGTGTATGCCAGAAAACACTGAATACAAAATGAAGAGAATGTAGCTGCTTCAGATTGTGTAGCTTTAGAAGGTGCTGTGCCTTCTGAACTTTTTTCTCTTCGGAAACTAGCATGCTGTCAAAAAGATGTTTAGCCAAAAAAATAACACCCTAAAAAACATCACTTGAAACTACCCCAAATTTTTAAACTTGTTTTCTCTTAGGTTTTCTTTTCAGAATCTAGCATGCTGTCAAAAGGGAAAAAAGAAAAGAAAAGAAAAAAAAAAACACACCCTGAAAACATCACTTTAAACTGCCCCAAGACTGAAGCAATAAATACATGTTGCAAATAGCAGCCAATCTTGTAGGTTATTGTTATTTTGTGCGTGTGTAATGTGTGTGTGTGTGTGTGTCCATGTGAATTTTGGAAGATGTCCACAGTCAACAGCTCCTCCATGTCTCTTTCTTGCAGCCCACTGCACATCAAACAAGTGTGCTCATCTGTTTTCACACCATAAATTTCCGATAAATCATATTTGGGCTCAGCTGCTAAGCAATGCTTCAATGTAAATGTTATATTCCTCAGGTTGTTTTTTTTTTTTCTTTTTCTTTTTGCTTGAGAACTCAAAAGTAAGTGCCAACATTGGTTTCTGTGTATGTTTTTATTTTTTCTGCCCACAGTCCAGCACTGTAACATTCGGTGTATGAACGGAGGAACATGTGCAGAGGACAGCTGCCTGTGTCAGAAAGGCTACGTGGGAAACCACTGTGGTCAACGTAAGAATCCCAGCGTCTTGCTCTATAAAATAAAGATTTGCTAGCACATTTAAATAAAAGGTGGTCTTTAGCGCCCACTGGTTTGTGGATTTTGAAGTTGAGGTTTTGGAATATTGCTGTCTTGACTACACAGTGCACTCATAGCTTAAAACATATTCTGATTTATTTAAAAGGAAAAAAAAAAAAAGAAGCACCGTCTGATTTAATTTATGTATTGCTTGCTAAATGTGGCTAACCCCAGCCACTAAGGGGTCACAAGCCAGTGTTCTCACAATCCTGTTCCCAAGCCTGGATAAATAGGGAAGGCTGTCTTAAGAAGATGTCAAATTTATGCCAAATCGCTAAATAGAACTGTGGGGATAGAGTCTAAATAACACCATATTTTTAAAATGATTTTTTTAGCTTTTTGACAGAGACGTAAATTATAATGACTACATGACTACATACACCCCTCCACCCCCTGCAGACGTCAGTTTCCGTAGACTCTAAATGAGGAGACGTCAGGCACTGCAGAACTGAACTGTGCATCACTGTGACAGCGTCGCTTCTGCCAAAAGTTGGGAAATTTTCAACTTTTTATGTTTTCAACACAAGCACAATCAAATTTGGTTGGCTAGTAGTTGTTTTTGGTATAATGAAGGTACATCACAAGCTGTGCGGCGTTCTTGGTTCAGTTGTGAAGCTGGTTAACTTATGGCTAATTGAGCTGTGCTTCAGCAGGTTTTTTTTTGTTTTGTTCTGATTTTTGCCTCAGCAACTTTATGTACTTCTAAACTAAAGTTGGGCTGTGATTTGTAGTGTTTGCAGCTCCTGAATCAGAAGCAACAAATGCAAATGTAACCTTAGGGCCATTAAATATTATAGAATTTTATCTATAGTTCAGAATCAGTACTGCCTTTTATAAAATTATTTATTATTTTATTTGTATTTCAAATAAATTTTCTGATGGCATGTACCATCAAAAACTGGGTGGTGGTGCGAGTTCTTTTCTGCAGCACTTGAGCTCCTGTTTTTTATTCCTTTTTGTGACTCAGACATGGCGACTGACCAGATAAAACATATCTTATGTGTAATGTTGATGCATCGGCAATTTTTACTGACATTGCAACAGTCTGTGTTTCAACTTGGCTTTAAAATGGCTGTAAATGGTTGTAGGAAATATGATAAAGAAGAAAAAATGACAAGTGGCCCAGTCACATTTGTTTTTGTCCGTGATGACAGTTACATTTATGGAGAGCTGCACTTCAGGGTATGGCATAGTTTACAGCATAGAGTTCCGTGTCAAAGCAAACGTATATTGTTGGAGAAATGGAGAAACAGAAAACCAAGCTTTACCTGTATCACCATCAAGAAACGTGCAGGGAAAAGAGACCTCCAGTGGTAACCTTCAGCTCTAGATTAACCCATAGGTGTTAAAGATGTGCATCGATTTAAGAGGTCACATGATTTTTGTAAATCACATAGAGTTATAAAATGGGTTTAAACTCTAGACTTTGGCTACGCTATTGAAAATGCAACTAGCCGCAAATGATTTCGAACACACTGCTATCAAAGGAAACATTTAATTAAAAGCAAATGAAAAACAAAATCACACTTCTTAGAGCAGCTTACCAGACAGAGATACACCACTGCTGTTATAGTGACTTAAGTACTAATAGCACTTTTCTGAATTAGCTTTAAATATCCAGTTTGCCTCCCATCTTTGAGTCTAGTCAGAAAATGTCCTTTGAATCCAAATAGGAATCTTGATATTGTCATCCTGTATGAGTGTGCACTAAGTAAACAGCAAACCTACCTGAGAGGAATGTGGCACCGGTGCTGTGGCCAAAACTCACTGGTTAGCTTGGAGTCAGGCAATTAGTTCTGTGGTTCGCGAGCTGTTGAGAAAACAGTGGTTCTCTGTTGGTTGAGAAACGGCTGCAATGCTGTCTTACTTCTTTCGGACTGACAGCAAAAACTGCTAAGGTACTTCAAAGGTTGTCTGTGTGAATGTGTAAAGAACATTTAGTGGACATGGCCAGTAGCCCCCAATATGATTCATGATAATCCTTTAAAGCATCTCTGAAGCTAAAGATGTTATTGAAAGTTGCAGTAAACGATAATGCAGTCACTGTGCAACATATCACAGTCAGAGCATCCGTTCAGGAATGAAGTAAATTTGGAAAAAGAGATGACAGGAAACTACAGTGACAGTGTAATCAATGAACTGGTGTCTGCTTGTGCTGAGCAGTACATCTCCTGACAGATTAGT
Organism: Arrhamphus sclerolepis; assembly: GCA_037176975.1. Lineage (NCBI taxonomy): Eukaryota > Metazoa > Chordata > Actinopteri > Beloniformes > Hemiramphidae > Arrhamphus > Arrhamphus sclerolepis. The sequence goes on from JBAMYA010000018.1 coordinate 3,871,896, forward strand.
GGCACTGTATGGGATTCAGTCATCTATGATATAACTGCTGCCACACTCTTTAAAAGAGGCTTCTACAAATTTGAAGTAGTTATTTAAAAAAAAAAGGCACTTAAGAAAATCAAACATCTGTGATCATCATTGTGGACATATTTTTGATATATGCAGTTTCATATGGGGTGACAGCAGTTGGGAAAACCTGATGTGGACAATTTGGATATTAAATCTGGAATGCAGAGGCAGGTGGTAGGAGCAGCAAGAAGGCTAGACTGAGAATGGAGAAGAGGTTTAGAGGTTTTGAAGTGTTTTATATAGAACTAATGAGTCTGAATGTTGGCTTGTGTTATTTTTGTATTCTAGCACTAGCAAATAAATTATTTCCATCTAAAAGCAGTATTACTGTGACCGTTGATTTGTTGTTAGCCATTTCTCCTGGATGCAAGAAGAACTTACCACTTACCTACAAGTTACCCATTGAGATGTGATGATGACAGCATGCTATAAATACAAAGAGAGTGGGCCAGTGCAGAAGCTAGTCTTCCTGCAGTGCTTTCAGGTTCAGTTTGCTGCATGTCTCCTTCTGTCCCTGCTCCTCATTCCGGTCTGGTTACTTTAAATATTAAAAAAAAAAAAAAAAGACTATCATCATAAACAGTCTTTTAAAAAGTCTCTTCCAAGTTTAGTAATAGTCAGCCTAGTTGGGCAAAATTGAATCAACTTATTTGCAAGAATCACTGACTATGAACGAACTATCCAGTCACGTGAACCATATATTTGTACAGAGGAACTTTGAAGCCATTTTGTCATTGAACCATGTGGTTCTATGTCACAAAGAGGTGGGACAAAGCTGTAAAAGCCAAACTCAGAGCCAATGGCCAGCTCTCGGTCAAGCATGTCAAATGACTTCTGGGAGTCTGATTTCTCAGCTGTATTGCTTAATAGAAATTTATCTGATGTTGTGCAAAAAAAAATCACACCCTGAATAGTTGTCATGGATATAAAATCTAACTAGTAAGCCCAAAACCATTTTTTGTACCAGGTTCTAAATATGTTTAATTTTGCTGCAAAGTTGGCACTTTTAACATGGGGGTCAATGGTGATTTGGAGACAACAACTAGTGGTCAGTCGAGGAACTGCAACAAAACATACTTCCTAGATGAGCTTCAAGCTGGAAGTAAGATGGTTGCCACTTGGCAAGAATATACAAGCGTGAGTGTGTAGAGGTGTAAAAGGAGAGTTTACCTGTATTATTTGTGGACGCCATCAATGTCAACGTGCCTCTTTCTTTACTACCGGTACTCTTTAAACTATCCAAAACTTAGCTATTTCTCTGTTTATTTTTTGTTTGTTTTCAGCTAAATCCACAAATAATGTCCTTGTTTTTCCCTCTGACCTGAATTTAGATATGTTCCAGAGTTTCACAATTAGCAACTGCAGAATGTTCCCATCAGCAATAAAAAACAAAAATAAAGAAAAACAGAAATAGATTGAAATATCTCAGCACAGTCCTCGTGTTGTCTCATGATTTGTTTGTCTTTCTTTTCTTCCCCCAGCGGTTTGTGAAAATGGCTGTCTCAATGGAGGAAGGTGTGTAGCTCCCAACAGATGTGTGTGTACGTACGGCTTCACCGGAGCCCAGTGTGAGAGAGGTAAGGATGCTCAGAATTTCTCTCACTCATCACCGCTCTCAGCTGATATCACAGTTCAAATCCACACGTGCTGCTTTTAAGAAAACGTGACTCAATGTTGAATCTTTGTTGTTTTATGTGACTGCTTAGTCATGCCAGCAGCAGGAGGAATGTGGTTTGTTGTGGAGCATTTGCATGTCAAGCCTCAGCTCAGAAATGACCATTATTTTCCACATCTGCTCTGAAATGATGCTCTGGGGAATGTAATGCCTTTCGAAGTGTGCACTGTTTGTGAACTGAAGACCTCCCATTCTCCTGTGGTTGCTATCTGGCACAAGTGAGCAAAGGCTCCAAAGTATACAAGCTCACGCAAACTGGGGGTAGTTTTGTGCTGTGTTTGAGTAAACTGTGCCCAGGTGTGTGCATGTTGTTTGAGTGCGTTCTGAGTGCCTTTGACAGTGATGACCTATAGGGGTCAAAGAGCTGGCCTTGTAGCACTAATATTTGGATTGGCAGTAGAGCTCTTAATAGGTAACATCCTTTTTTCAAAAAGGTCATGTTTCAAAGAACCCTCACTACGGTCTGGTGGAAGACTTATCCTTTATCTCTTATCCTCAATCCAGTGTTCTTCATTCCAGGTCCTCCGGCTCCCCTGCCCTGCATGTTTTACATGTTTGACTGGGGAAACATCTTAAACATGCGGGGCAGGGGGTCCTGAGGGATTGGATTGAAGAACACTGCTTCAGCCTTCTCTTTCAAAGGTATAGGGGTCGGAGAAAGGGACCTGCTACTGTCCCAGTACGATCTGGTCACCTGATGGTTGAGTTCCATGCAGGCCTTATCTGCTGAAGCACACATCTTCACACTGTGATATCTGCTCTCTCGTGTTTAGGTTTAGTTAGATGATGTAACTGTTAAGAAATTCAAACTTAACAAATCCTTTGCTGTTTGGAAGGAAATAATACACAGAAAAAGACACATCTGGTTTGAAAACTTAGGTTTGCCATGCAAGGTGAGGTGAATCCAGGCAGACTATTATTCTCAGCTCCTTTTTCCCCCTGCTGCATTTATATATGTCTTTTGAGTCAAACTGAAATACTCATGCTTAGAGGATGACATCCATCTTCAATCATTCATTAAGTGTTTAAGGTATCATTTTTCTTACTGCTCTTAAATATTGAGTGAAATGCACTAAAGTTCTGCTAAGATGGTCATTGAAGGGTGTTTTTTGATACTGCTGAATGTTTGACAAGACTAGAAGAATATTTTAGTCATCTATTGTCTCAGTCCAGCTTCTCAGAGGTGATATTTCCATTTTCCAAGATCCCCAGTTGTGCACCGTAGGGTGGTGAAAACATGCAATTTGAAAGACGTCATGTGTGCAAAAGCAACTCAGAAAAATAAACTGATATCTGGCAAAATCTTTTTTACTTCATCATATGATTCTTATAGTTGTACTGGGCCCAGAATACAAGACGTTAGGGCCAATTTAACCCCAATTCACCTCTCTGAACATTTGAGGGAAAAATCTGGTTCACGTACTTGGTTGGCACCAATGTTCAGCCCACAATATTTGGCAATGTGAAAAGCAGCAGTCAAGACTGAAGCCCTTTAGGCTAAAGTAATGACTAATATTGAAACAAATTGCAAAGACTGAGTGTAAAAAATAAAAAAGGGCAACTTTCACCTCTATTTCAAAATGAAGAATAGACAACCTGCGCTGGCCTCTATTTGTGTTTTTTCTTACAGAAAGTCTTCAAATTGTTTACATCCTATTCCCTATGAGATGACAAGCTATTATGAGAGCTTGTTACATGGTGCATTACTCCCCGATTGTCCCCTCCACCCAACCCAGTGGCTAGATAATCTTGAGAATTTCCTGTTGTAATTGATGTACGTTGAAGTGTAAGCTTGTTTGTGATGAGAGGGAATGGCAGCAGCACAATTAATCTGCATGTCTGGCCCTTGGATGTGTCTTTTAGTTAAATACTAGAATTGCCGCTGGGATTTTTAGCTTTTTCCAACTTAAATAACTGCAAACAGGCTGATCAGTGATATGTTCTTGTAATCCCATGGGCTCTTTGATTCTTCATCTTACATTTGGTCATATCCAAACAGGTATAAGATGTAGACATATGGATACAGTGGCATTTTAGGATATGTTGCTTTCACTGGAATTTCCTTGGCTGGGGTCCATCACCTCCCAGGGGAAAGCCATTCTGCTTTCACATAAACACTAGCACATGCATAAAGCACATGTGTTTGCACACCCCACTCAGTTTTTAAAGCAATTTACAGAACCGTGCTCCATTATGGCTTGATCTTATCACATTAACAAGAACACGAGGTCTCTGCAAACATGTGATCTAACCAGAGGTGAAGTCGCTGCACTCAAGATTCTGAGGTTTTCTTGGATGTAGAAATATCCTGTTGCTCTCAGGGCATCAACGCATTACTGCTGCAGAGCTGTATGCTGCCAAAGTGATCTGCTGACCAGTGGTCTAGTCACTAAGCACAGCTGACTGGCGCATGTATGTGTTCTTTGTTGCGTCCAAATGTGATTTAAGTTGGAATGCGGACTTTGTGAGAGACAGGAATACTGCTGCTACTTTCAGAGCTCCAACCTCCTGCTGCAGAGTCAATTAGTTAGAGAGCAAAAAAAATCAAGTTTTTGCTATGACGCCAGTGTTCACTTGGGATGGTGGTGAAAGACTGGCCTGGAATGTAGCAACATGTGACCAATACTTTAAAAAAAGAAAAAAACAGCAACCAGAGCACCACGGGAAGTCACTCAGTGTTACAATTCCCTTGTTTTTTAAAGGAGACACATCATTGCTTTTTTTTTTTTCAAAAGTTGGCTCAGTTTGCAAAGGTCTTAAATACATGTCTTTGACATGCTTTGTTAAAAGTACCCCAGAGATACAGTGCAGCAGCTCTGTTTTCAACATGTTTTTACAGCTCTGGTCATAGCAGTTGGTTTTTTTGGGGCAGTGAGGGGTCCACCCCCTCTCCTCTGTGAGGTGCGTGTCTTTTGAGATGGTGATATGATGATGAAGCTGGGTGGAGAAGTTGATTGGAAAGGTTGGATGACTCTGCTCTGATCTGGGTCTGTGATGTCATGTTATCCTTTAAATTTGAACAGCTCACAGAATGACATATTTCACTCTTGGGCTGCTGAAGATTAAGTCACAGTGTTGTATTATGTTACCATTTTTGATATGGAAGTCTCTTCAGGCACTCAGATATGTTCTCAAGCACTCAAAAAAAAAAATATTTTTGATTATATGCTTTCTTGAAAACCATCCTGACATACCTCTATCGGCCTCTATTCTGTCTCAGCAGACAGATAGCCAAATGTGTCTGCCTCCATGTGTGTTTGTGACATATGAGTGTTGGGAGAATGGAGAAATCTGCTGACCTGCAAAAAGGAAAGACTCCACCCAGATACAAAACCCCAAAATACATATACTGAAACTCAGAGACAAATCACACAAAAACAAATGCATTCACAGATCTATATGGGTAGAAATGATCCTACTCATTCTCTCCAGAATGATTTGTCAATATGCCTAAAACGTGCTGTCAAAGTGCAGGGATAGAAATAGCAATACATCTATAGGCTGCTGTTTGGTGTGGGGCAGCTCCAATGTGAGATGACGAGAAAGTTGACTCATCACTAGAAATGAATTAATATGTTCATGCCGGAACCATGAACATTAAATACAATCAGAAGCATAATCATCATGCATTTTGTAACATTAAAATCTAACCAGTTACATTAATTATAATCCTAGAAATGTATTTATAAATCCCAACCTCAACCCAGTGAAGCAGAGTAGAGTAGTGTTTTACAAAAAATTTAAATTAGATTAAAAAATGGTAAACCATGTTATGGTCTAGAAGTCCCCTTCCTTCCTTCCTTCCCATAAGATATTATGGCCAAATAAATACTGCTGACCATGTACGTAGTCTCCTAGGGAGACATGGAAGGTGAAGTTGATGATGGATGAGGCGAAAATGTTGAATGCAGATGTGTTCATGTAGAAAGACTTCAGATGCATCTACATAGGGAACTGAGGAAGTAAAACTAGTCTTCATGCATTTTTTATGTTGAACCTACAACTTTTTTGCATGATGGGACAGTTTAACTATTATACATTCTGTCAAGAGACTGGGTAGAATTGTCTTCATGTAATGGTATGCAAGATGTCTGCAGTGAGCACCATCTGCTATAATAAGGAAAAAGTGGATGATTTGTGTGTGTGTGTGTTTGTGTGTGTGTGTGTGTGTGTAAATACATTCTGGAGTTAATCCAGGAAACTCCTTTGACCCACTTCCCAGCGAGTTTCCCTTCAGTATTGCGCCTCAACACAAACATGAAATAGCTTACGAAGAGTCAACACAAATTCGACGCTGCCTTATTAGGACACTTATACATGTTTTCTGAAGCATCCACTCGAACCTGTTTCCAACATTTTTCTGAAGGTAGTGCAGTAAAATAAAAACAGCTGAAGAGCATTTCAGAAGGTGTGTTTTGAGATCTTCGCTGGTCAGATTCGGGTTGAAATGAGCTGACATTCTTCATGTGTGTGTGTGGGTGTGTGTGTGTGTGTTTAAGTGTGTTTGTGTGTGAACACGTGCGATTGCTCCCAGATGTACAGGACATGGGTGGGTCCCACAGCTGTATGCAGCACACAGAGACACAGAAAGATGACGGATGAAATGACATCATTTTCGCTCTACAGCTGTCTGCCTCTCCCTGTTTACCGCAGCTTACTGTTAAACGCTGCGCTTCGATTTACTCCATTCTGTGCTCAGATGTTTGCATTTCAATCCTTGTTTGCCTACACTACCACCTGCAATAAAAGGGTTTTCTATCTGATATGTGTAATGTTCTGATAAGACTTAGAAAACCTTAATTTGATGAGATGACAAACAGTCTGTTGTACTGTGAAAATTTTCCATGGCTCCTGTAATTGCTTCAACAATTTTCTGTGTCTTGCTTTGTTGTTGTGGGCTTTGAGCAGATGCAGAAGATAACTGGCAAGGACTGCAAGGGCATTTATTCACATTCCTTACTTACTTTTGCTCCATCCCATGCCAAAGTTTTTTTTTCAGAGGTTTGAAAAAAAAATCCCTGTTCAAAGTATATTCTAAAGGAAAACATCCATCTGCCTTATTGAATAGATTTTGTTGAGAATGACACTCTTGTCAGCACAAGTGTCTTTAATCTCACCTGCAAAATCAGAACCATTTTCAGTCTGTTAAAGGTTTGGGGAGTGTACTTCTTGTTTTCTCCCATCTCAATCATAGTAATTCTCTCTATGCGGGAATCAGTGAGTCAGCCTTTGCTCTCCTGCTGTAGGTTCAAAACACAGCGGCTTTCTACCAGCAATGGAGGCCAAATGTTCCCTGTTGTGGTCTCTCTTTAGCTCTTCACCAGCTGCCCGTCAAGTAGAGAGTTGGTTTTAAGTTTTCAGCCATTTCTGAGTTTTTTGGCCGTGGGCAGACTTTGGAGTCCTGATCCAAACTCTAAGGGGTTGAACCCTAATACTAGTGCTGCAGCTCACGTCAGGGGTCAACACAAACTCAACGCTGCCTTATTAGGATACTTATACATGTTTTCTGAGGCATCCACTCGAACCTGTTTCCAACACTTTTCTGAAGGTAGTGCAGTAAAATAAAAACAGGCTGTTTTTTATTCACTACTTTTCATATATCTTGTACTGCTGTACCATGTTGTCGGAGTAACTGCATACATCCTGTCGATCCAAAAGTCTTGCTGACAGCTTGCACGACAAATTCACACAGACAAATCAAGACCCATGTCCATGGACCCGTCATAATAGATGAAAAAGTCAGAACCATTGTTCTTCAGTGCTTCTTCCTTTCCTCACTTTCCACGCTCCCTCTGTTTTGTCATATTCTTTGGGTAAGCTTGAACTGTGCCGTGCCCAAACATGTTTGACTCTCTATCCAAACCAACCAGACTTTGGGATCAATCTTTCTCAGTCTTGGTTCAGATTTCGGAGTGAGTGTGCTCTTATAATGGATGCAAATAATAGAAGAAAGAAATATTATTCCACCCATGATAATCTGATAATCAAATAAAATGAATGTTTTCTAACCTGACATTTTTGACTAAACAAGAGTCTGTCTTTCAGTGGCGGATCTAAAATATTTTACATGGGGGGCGCAAAGGGGTGGCAGGAGGTCTAGAAAGGGTGTCACGGAATAACGTCAGTGCAGTATGAAGAAATTCCAACGTTTATGTAAATGAAGTCAACAAAAGATCCACATTTGCATTTTGATATGTCCCAAAAACATCATGAAAAAATATAGTGACAAATAAAATGACCAAACGCAGCTCCACACTGTTTCTCTACCACAGGATGTGGTTAATTGAAATTAGTGATAAAATATGATGAACTATAAAGCTGAACACGTCTAACCCTAGAACAGAGGATTCTTCTTAAACCACGTTAATTTATTGAGGATCATCTTATGCTACTACATTGGAAATGGATACTTGGTTCAGCTGAAACTGAGGGTTGATACTCTGACTTCCTGCCATCTTCTTCCTCCTCATCCTCATCTCCTGCCTCTTCTGTATCTGTCCCTTTTTCTGAATCTGATTCCCTCTTGTCTTCATCCCTCACACCACTGTCTTCTTGTTCGTCCTCTTCCTCACTGTTCCTCTCAGTGGTCCTCCATACGTCCATACGAACCTCCTGATTTCTCCTCCATTGTCTGTCTGTCTGTCTGAAGATCTGGATTTTAGTGTATTCCTTTGATTGAGGGTGTTTTTCTACGCTTTTTTGTTTATGGTGTTTTTACTTTTACTTATGGCAGTGGTTTCAAGCTTGCTTGGTTTACCTTATTACCTATAATATAGAAATAGACCTAATACTATAATATTGGCATTTAATCTAATTTTTGGTGTCTTCTTTTAGTTGATATTTTTCTCTGAGAAACTGATTATTGACTTCTTGTCTCAGTTTGGCATAAGGACATCTGCTGGACGTTTTTATGTTGTGACTTCTTGTCACCTGATCTGGGCATCTG
>JBAMYA010000018.1:3880676-3960252 GCA_037176975.1 Arrhamphus sclerolepis
TACACACACACACATGTACATGTGTATATTACTGTATACTGTATATATATTCTTTAAATTAGAATAAAAATCCAATCCAATTAGGGTTAATGTTAGCTATTCTACACTTTTGTGTATGAAATTTATCATAAAGACTTGATACATTTTATTTGACTTTAACGCTGTAACTGTTCACACTTCATGAATGATAATAATACTGGAACAGTCAATTTCATTATTACATTTAGCATTTTTTTTTTATTGAAGTTTACATTCCAAAATCTTTCAACTGATCCAAAAATATGAGTATGATCTACGTGTGATTTGTCTTCAATATTTCTCTTCATTTTCAAGAAAGTGGGAAATCACTATATTAGTTGCACATATGTGGCGTAGAATCTCAATTTTGTTATCTGGGCATAAAACCATGTTCGATTCAAGTGTCTGACAACTAAAACTGATTAAATCACCAAGTGTCCTTCAAGACTGACCTCATTTCTCCCCGACCCGGAGGTTCCCAGTTCCAGACTTGCTCCTGAAGAAAGTGAACCCTGGGACTCCCGACGACCGTTGCTGCCAGAGAAATCTGAAAAAAGGAGACAATTGTCCAAATAATATACAAAATGCACAAGCAGCATCATTTCAGGCTGAAAGTGAAACTATCCCTGCAATTTGAATGACTCAGTTTTTTTCTTAAACTTCGAAAGCTCCTAAGCCCCAAAACCAAAATTATTCCAAAGTATTCCAAGTAAAGGCTGTGGGCGGCAACGGGAAGTTTGTTTCTTGAACGCACTTCCGACTTGATTGTTTGAAAAATATATGTACTTTATTTCTAATGGAAATTTAAACGAAACAATAACCAAAACTGTCCTACAACTTAAATGAAAATGAAAGTTAACTTAATCTAATTTTACAAGTTCAAAAAGTGGTCAAAAAAATCATTTACAAAAAAACCTCCCATCATCACACCAGATATTTGTCAAACAAAAAAAGATCTCCAAGATGAAAAAACTGAAGGAGCTCCAAGGCACTCTCCTTTAGAAAAACTTAAAAAGCCTTTATTGTGATGGCTTAGTCATACTAGACATTTAAAAGACCCCAACGCGTTTCGGCAGTCATGCCGTCTTCAGGGAGTCAAAAAGGGAGTCTTTTGACAATAAAGGCTTTTTAACTTTTTCCAAAGGAGAGTGCCTTGGAGTTCCTTCAGTTTTTTCATCTTCAGTTTTTCCCTATCCAAAGAGCACCTCAACCAAACAATCTTTGAGTCCAGGAAGCGCTCCTATACAAACTTTTTTGGTGATTGAAACAATAAAACTAATTCATCCTTTATTTCAATGCATTGTGGGGCTTTTGAGCATAGTAGTGATTTATTTTTAGTATGTTTTTAAGAACATTAAAATTAGGGGGGCAACAGGGGGGCAAGGCTTCTCAGTGCCCCTTGCCCCCCTGTAGATCCACCCCTGCTGTCTTTACATTTGAGTTTGAAATTAAAGCAAAGCTATATTACTGTTTAGTCTCAGCAAGTATTCAAAAAGCACATCAACTGCCATCTTTGGCTGTATTTATTTGTAGTTAGAGACAATGTTCTCAAGTTTTCTACTTTAGTTATTCCAGAGTCCAGTCTGAAGGATTCTATAGATTAACTGACTAATCCAAAAGGACACAGATAGTTAAACCGACTCCAAGGAGCCATCTTTATGTTAAAATTTCAGTTTCAATTTTCACCTGAAAGAATGTCTCTACTATTGGCAAAATCCAACCAGTTGTTCTGGATTATCATCCCGGTCGTCTCTTGTGTCAACTGCGTATCACTTTATGGTTCGATGTCACGTATCAACATGAGTGTATACAGCTAACAGAGCTACAGTGGAAACAGTGAAAACTAAATAGTGACTTCAAGAAACTGAATGTTGAGTAACACGTGACATTGTTGTAAAAGAAAATTAACCATGACAGCTGGGAGTGATCCAATGGTTCCTTTGTGTCACTTAAAAGAAGCCAGATTTTACATTAATATTTTTGACTAAAATTATGGATTATATATTTTTCTTACCTTTTGTACATACAAATCCAAACCTTCACGTATTTGAAGGACCACTTCCAGATGCCACTACCACCCAAAGGAACATCACTCGTGATATAGCTTATTGCGAGTTACCTTAAGCTGCATACATACAAGTCCAGTTTCAAAATAAGACTGATCTGCATCCATTCCAGCATTTCAGAGAAAAATATGTACATCCACATTACAACTATGTTAACGTATGTCCATGAGTGCACGACTGAAAATCATTGGAGTTGCATATTGATTTATAATAGCTTTCCTCCTGCAGTTGCAGTATTATTAAATTCCGACTGTGGCTGCATAGCAACTGATATCAAGGACAGCTAAGTCTGCAGCTTGTGCTGCACCGTCGCTGCATCATTGATTACACCATCGTTAAAACGCCATAATAGGGTTTTAGTTCACAGATGGCAGAAGTTGGTTGCCTCCATGCACCACAGATGAAGCAGAAACAGTGGTTATACAACTAAATATTAGTTCAGAGATTCATAGGAAAGATAAAACTTCAAGGATTTCTCAGTTTATACAGTAAATGTTTGAGTTTGGAAAGAAAATTGCAGACACAGCTTTTTTTTTTGAACAGCTTAGTATTCTGTTTTCTTCACTTTCAGTTAAAAAAACAGTAATCAATAACAAATTTGAATTAACTTTCTTTATAGTTTGATTTGGAAAAGTATGTGCATGTGTTTCCCAATGCATATGGGAAAGCTATTGTAAAGATTTTGAGTTTTAATCCCTTTTTTTTAAAACACACTGACTGGACACAACTATATTTCTGACTTTTTTTTTTAAGGTGGTTTTGACAGATTATCTATATACAGACAGTTGTAAAAAAAAAAAGTCATTTTACATTTAAAATGAAAACATTAAAGTGCACACAATGCTGTTAACTACATCACACATGCAAAACAACCAAGGTCCACTGAAAACATGAGTGGAGTAAGGATTACGGCATGATTAAACTAACAGTTAAAATGAAAAATGTTTAGTTTCATGGCTCTTGGCACTCCTCATCATGAAACAATCCACGGTCCAAACCACCTGCTGTCGTTACAAAACCCTAAAAGCCAAAGTAAGACTTGACATAAAGTTGCATGACTTACCGACTTTGACACCCAATGCATATGTCTTGTGTGTAGAGTGAATGTAGACATTTGAGGCTTGGATGCTTTTGATTCCTGAACATGGTGTAGCGCTTTCCTCAGTTTAGACAGGCCATTTAAGTCTGCCAGATGTCAGTCAAGGGCAGTGGTTCACTTCACCTTCTCCTGTCCAGAAATGAGTAACTTAAAAATAAACACTTAGTACAAGGAGCTGAATCTATCTTCAGTTTTGTAGAAAAGCAGGGAACTTGTCTTCAAGTCCCAAAGTCGGGATAAAAAGATTAGGTTGAATGTAATATCAGCATTATGAAGAAGGCAGCACAGAGCTTCTGTAGGTTTTTTTCAGCGTAATAACGAGCTGTGGTAGCTATTTAACAGCATGTCAGGGGGTCAGAATTGGTTTTGTAATATTTTTCTGAAATCTCTAATGCTAATGTAGTCAAAAGTGCAATATTTCTTACTGAAATGCTCAAAATGGAAACACTTTATGAAATACAGTTACTTCCAAACTGTACTTGATTATGTGTATGTAGTTAATTTTCGCCCCTTAATGGAAAGGAGAAGTCGAAAAAGAGTCATAAACTTTTGGTCTCCAGAGCTTGAGCAACAGGGAATGAGAAAGAGAGAGATGACCCAGTTCTGTTTCACACAGCACTGGTGCCAGAGGCAGAGAGACTGTGGAGGCTGCGGTGCACGTGACGGGTCTGGGCTGGGCCCCGGTCCACACGGGAAACGCACAATGTCTCGTTTGTTTTAAACGACTGCGCTGTTGGAACTGGTCTCCCTCTTTCCTCTCGCTGTCTGTTGTCTGCTGTGAAATGTGGAAATGATTTTTGCCTTTGGACCGCGTCCAGATTCTTTTGGGAGTGATGTGTTTTTCATTCTCTCTGTCTTTCTCTCTCTATCTGTGTTTCACCATTTTTCAATCCTTCACCCAACAAGACTGAGTGATTTTTGTCAAATCATTTGGGAGATTGCAAATAAGGAGTGGCGTTTGCTGAGGGAATGACTTGAGGGGATAAAGCCACGCAAGGACTCGACTCAAGGGAGTGGGGTTTGAACCAGTTCAAAAGGGAGGAGAGACGAATGGTCTTGATGGAGGGACTTTCTCCACATTATCACATTTGTTATAAGCTATTTAGTTTTAATTCTAGAACACTGTGGCTGGTGTGGAAACCACCTTCTCTGTTGCACAGACATGCCCTGCCAGCCAGCCTGTAACGGCCTTTAGGATGATGACCTACCATCCGTTTGACTAGAAAATAATAAAGAGCAGCAAGCTACATGGTACATTTGCCTTTTCCCCTTATAGACACGATACAGGTAACTAAACAGCCAATGATCACATAATATGTGCAGCAGACTGATTTTTTCATTGTCTGGGTGCACTTCACTCTCCAAAGCCGCCCACACAACTTTAAAAGGTTTTCCAGACCTCCTCTTTATCTCTGGTTTTTTGTTCTACACAGACACACTCACAAAGACACACACACGCAGACACACACACAGGCAACGCACCTGAGAGCCAGGCAAATTAAAATGTCAAGAACAGACAATGCATTCTTTATTTAGTGTGTTACTGTCCAATCTGAAGTTCTTTTCATTACATGTAATGTGAGTATTTTGAACATGTCATGCAAAATTACTTTCATATCGGGGATTCCTGCTTGTGCATGGCGTTGAGTTTGTTTGTCTCTTTTAGTCAGAAAGGAAAATTCAGGTTGCAGTTTTTTAAAGCTCTGCTTGAGGTTTCGTTTTCACACTTTTGGCTGAAATGATTCACAAAATGATTTCTTCTTCTGTTTACATGTTCAAATGTCCACCAGATGATATAGCCCACTCGTTTGCATTGTGTTTGTGCTGGAAGTGAAGAGACAGATTCAAGTTTGGAAAAAAACAAACTCCTGGCTTTTCTCTGCAGACTACCGCACTGGGCCGTGCTTTGCGTCGGTGAATAACCAGATGTGTCAAGGCCAGCTCACAGGAATTGTTTGCACGAAAACTTTGTGCTGTGCCACAGTGGGGCGGGCATGGGGTCATCCCTGCGAGATGTGTCCAGCCCAGCCTCACCCCTGCCGAAGAGGGTTCATACCAAACCACCGCACTGGGGCGTGCCAAGGTAAAGTCTGTTCCTCAGAGTCTCTTTTTCCATTTTTCACATCTTTCTCATTCCCTACCATTCTCTCCCATTTCTCCTTCTTTGGGTAGAGTCCTGCTTCTATCCTTTCTTCACATTTTAACTCTTTCTCCTTCCTTTGTCTGCCTTCAGCTCTCTCTCTCTTATCTCTGTTCACTATCTTCACTCCAGAGGATTATCTCTAATTGGGTTAAATTGGGGTGGGTGGCAGTGCCTCCCACATGTGTATGGAATGCCCTCAGACACCCGCTGTGGTGGGACTGTCAGAGTCAGTAACACGGGTCAGTGGTGGTGCCACGTGGGAGAGCTCATTTCTGGTAATATGGCACTGTGTCTGCCTGCACCAGACCCAACAACATCAGAACCTCTGCAGGGGAGGCGGACCTGAGCCAGGACCCAGAGGAACATGGAGTACTCTAAGACTGCATCAGCTCGCTGCCTCCTGCAGGCCCTCATTTCAGTCGGTCAAATTCATTAAATCAATTTGATTTAGTCATCAGTATAAGTCACAAAATAATGTATTTCAAACCTCGATCGATGACGTCACCATGTCACTCTTGATCTTCAATTAAGTCAGTTTCCTGTGACTAGCACTACGTTTTGTTTAACTGAACACACTCTTTTGTCAGAGACAGCCAGTTAAAAACAGACCCATTTTTTTTCTCCCCGTGCACATAGAGGTGTTTTCTCATGCAGGTTATAGGGCTGGCCAAAACAGTGTTTTATAGGCTCCTCAGCTTTGGTTGATTACAGGGAATATTCTGAGCTTCTGTCAGTGGTTGCGGGAGGTAGTGGTGGACATTCGGATCGTTATTAGAGGGTTGGGTGGTTTTTGCAGTATTATGAATTTATTATAATGGTGCGTACATGTGACATATTATCTGATTTCATACATTATTTGTGATAGCAGCTAAACAGCTCCACCCATTACCTATACCAGATTCTTCCTATTCAGGGTAACAGGAGTCTGCTGGATGTACTTATACTAAATACAACAAGCTAAACTATACAGTGCAGCACATAGCGCTTGTCCTGTCAGACTTTTAGTTGTGGCTATTATGCAGGACATTTTCAATCTTGAACCAGCTTGCTGCAACTAGCTGCTTGTACTTTCACAGCTTCTTATTGAGTAGCTCACTGTATCAAACTGATCCAGGTGATTTTTTTAATGACTGCTGTGATTGTCCAGTAACTGCATATTTGGCAGGCTGCCTTTGTCTTGTCAACACTTAATTCAAAGTGGTGCCACACAGCTGAGGTCTGCACATGTATTCATTTTAACAGCCGAAGTGAAGTGAAGCATCTCTACAGGTGACGTTCACGGCCACGAGTGAGTGAGCGCACGGTCTTCTTGTGGCCATGCAGACATTGTATTATCTGATTATTTCCACATTTTAAAAGCAGGGTGAAAATTACAACATGCTGACAGATACATTCAGTAATTTGGCTGTAAAACAGATTTTTTTTTTTGTTCAGCTGTATAATCGACTTTCCAGAAAAAGTGAAAACCGGATGTCCACCGAATGAACAAATATCTGAATATTTTGGTCCAGCCTTAGTTATTAGCTATTATTTATTAAGTATTAATTGTATACTTTTTGTGTTCAGATGTGGATGAGTGCCAAGCCATCCCTGGCATCTGTCAAGGAGGAAACTGCATCAACACGGTGGGATCCTTTGAATGTAAATGCCCCGCCGGGCACAAGTTCAATGAGGTCTCGCAGAAATGTGAAGGTAAGAATTAAGCTTGCTACCATCGTTGTGAAGCTGTGAAGTGTCTGACTTTCTTTGTCAGCTTGAATGACAGAGCAGATCAAAAAATATTTTAAAAGTTCCTAAAGGTTAAGAGAGTTAAAAGCCACATCCGTCTGTTTGTGGTTAACTTTACCTCAGACATGGTATTTTGATTATAACTTTGTGGGGAAAAGACCACACATAAGCCACGTTTTGCTCTTCCCTTTAAATAAGTTTAATTAAACCAACACAGCACTCACTTTTCTTTAAGCTGTGTTGCCCCTAAAGAGGAGGGTTTTTTTTTTTTTAAAAGAAATACAGATGTAAGATGTTTCTTCTTTATGCCTGTTAAGGTTCTCATCCATTTTTGTCACACTGCACATAAACCAAGAGACAGTAAGATTTAGTTGTCATATATGTTAATTATATACAATTTCTCTAAGCAGATAATTTTAACTGCTTCTATAGACTTTGATCTTATTGTATTTTTTTCCTTGTTTCTTTATAAAATGTGGCCACAGAGAGACCCACATTTTGTTTAATATTTCTGGCTAAAAAGCATTCTCCCTTCATCACTTCTAAGTAAAGATCCAAAGTAAAATTATAACAAAATACCTGCTCATTAAGACATGAATGTGACAATTTCCAGACCAACGTCAACTCTGGTCTTCTTGTACTCATTTTCAGAGTAAAATATGTGCTTTTTCATGCCCAGAAATAATTGACGGAAAACCTTTTAGTGTGAAAAAAAACAACATTTCAGATGGGTCTAAGGTACAGCGTGTTTCTTAACAGACATTGTGTTTGATGATGAGCACTCCATGGAAAACGGTGCTAACAGAGGAGCAGCTGCAGTGGCTCCTGGGTTTAATATCCTGTGACTATGTCTCATTTCCATATTCATGGCCAACATGTGCTCTAGTGTTAAAGATATTCACATTTCAAGACAGACTTCAGTTTATTTGCTCTTTACAAAGGGTTTGATTACAGTGTGTGCCCCTTCTCTCCTCAGATCTGGATGAGTGCTCAAATGTTCCAGGTCTTTGCGGTGTGGGTGAATGCTCTAATACTGTTGGCAGCTACTTCTGCAAGTGTCCACAGGGATACTATACCTCTATTGATGGCTCCAAGTGTGTAGGTAAGTTGCAAGTCACATTGACTGTGACACTTCACTTCTTCAAAGGATAATCAGCTGGATTGTATTTTCTTTTCTTTTTCTTTTTTTCTTGCTGCGAGTACAGATAAAATATGAGACAAAGCAGTTGAGCCAAGAAGGGTCTGCTTCCTCCTACTTCCCTTTTCTACTTTATTTCCACTCTCTGTGTTTGGTGCTGAAAGCAGAAAGAGCTCAGAAAGCACAAAGTCCATCCAGCATTCCAGCTGGTAGAATTTAGGTCAGTAGTTGCTGGCTTGTTTGTAGCTGCACAACAATGAGCCATACTCAAAATAAAGTTGTCATGTGTTCAACGGGCATTGCTTTTTAGGAGAAATTAAATGTATGCACGCCAGTCTTTCATGAACTGATCACAATCATCAACAAAACTTCCTAAATCAGCTAACTTCCTGTAACACAGGCCAGAGAGGAATGTGTGTCAGAATAAGTGATTAGTCATTCGTGCACATACAAATTTGTGCATTTTCACATTACCCCCCTCAGGAGAATGTGTTTCTGCAGAAGGAATGTGTGAGTTTTTCATGCTAATGTTCTGTTGGGCTGAACATTTGGACCTGTTTCTTATGTGGTGACAATGCTAGTGTGGACCTTTATGGGCCCAAATGTCTTTTGATTTTCATTTAGTAATGAACATGGGGAAATCTTGTCTTGGTGTGATCCAGTTCTCCAAGAGAGTACATGTGATGGTTTGAGAGTGAAAGAAGATATGTATGTATGTTAATTTGAGTGTGACTCATGCTGATGCACAGTGCCAAGAATTGCAGGTTGAAGGAAAGTTCTCATGAATATGAAATGATGACTCTTGGAAGTTGCTTCCATCACTGAGAATGATTAGAAAACTTGTTCTACTTTCTGATGGTTTGCCTGCTGGCAGCATGGGCCATGATATTCCACACAACATGGTTTGTATCACTGACTTCATGCTGTGTTGTTTCCTGCAGATGTCCGTGGTGGGTACTGCTACGCCAGTCTGCTGAATGGGCGCTGTGCCAACCAAAACTCGCAGCTGTTGACTAAAATGCAGTGCTGCTGTGACAGTGGACGTTGCTGGTCTGATGGCTCCACTCCTGAGATGTGCCCCATTCGTGGATCAGGTGGATTCACTCACTATCAAGTTGCATTCCGCTCTCTGTTCTCATGAGTCTCCATTTTTCAACACTGAGCTAACCGTTCATTGCTTTTCAATGGGCTCACTTTAGAGGAGTACCAGAGACTGTGCATCCAGATACCCGATACCAGCGGTGGAGTGCCGATACCTGGTGGTCCAGGAGGTCCGGGTATACCTAACATCTACCCAATTCCATTCCCTCGTCCACCAATTCCAGGCCCTATACCAGAAGTGATCCCCGGTCCCATCCAAGTTCCAGGTCACACCCCGAGTCCGTTACCTAGGATTCCAGATCCTCGTCAACCAAGTAAACCCTTGCTTCTATTTTGTCCACATAAAATGTGTCAAAAATAATTCTCAGATCATGCTTGGATAAACTGTGCTCCATTGCCCACTGATTTTGTGTTGTCATCAACTAGCGACGTAATGATCCATCAATCCACATCAATACATCAATGATGAATGATCCAATAGCATTATACGAAATATAAATATTGATCAGATCTCTATACATCTAATCCTCATCAATACATATTATCAAGTGGCCTTTTGTAGTCTATTTTTATGAAAAGAACAGATCATGTCATGTGCAAATCATGTTCAAAATCTGCTATAGTGTTGCTTCCAAAACTGAGTGCTAATACTAATTCATTCACTCTTACATTAATGAGAATGCAGTGGCTCATGGCAAACCTTCATACAGTGGAAGAAAAAAATGCAAGCAAACAAAAAAAAAGCTACATGTTAGTCAAATACCATTTTACTCCAGGTAAAATGTCACTATTCTTAAAAATGTTGGCTTGGACTGCGACATGAATGTCATCCATATATGGTGCCTGAATATTCCATCAATCATATTTCTTCACAGCTGACACTGAATGGCGCTTAATCACTTTTTCTTATGGTAATGTAATTATGTGAATGTTTTTCTTTTTTTTTTTCAGGCATTGTCCTTACACAGAATATCACCAACATGTGCCAGGCCTTCCGCAACCTGTGTCTGAACGGCAGGTGTATCCCCATGGCAGGCACTGCAGGATATCGATGTGAGTGCAACATGGGGTTCAGGCTGGACGTGAGGGGCGAGTGCATCGGTAAGTCTTTACAAGCGTTTCTTCAATGTCAAGTTTCAGTTAGATGAGGAAGGTCTCTGAGCTTTACATTTTTTCTCCAGACGATGATGAATGTGACAAAAAGCCATGTGCACATGGAGAGTGTCTGAACACACCGGGGTCTTACATCTGTCAGTGTCCTGCTGGATTCCAGTCAACTGCAACTAGAACAGAGTGTCGAGGTGACGCATACACACACCCAAACACTGATAGACATTTTAAGAGCATGTGATTATTCATTGTGCTTTGTACGATTTTCTAGATCTGGATGAATGTGTGGCCAATGGTCGGATCTGCAACAATGGCCGGTGTGTGAACACTGAAGGCAGCTTCCACTGTGTCTGCAATGCTGGATTTGAAATTTCAGCAGATGGCAAAAATTGTCAAGGTCAGTTGAGTTCTGACATCTGCTCCTAAAGTTTAATGTATATATTAAATCGCCCATGGAGCTGTTGGAGGTGATGATTTTAATATCAGTCCCTGTTGGAGCCTTTCCCTTCACAAATCTAGCAGTAGTGGAACTTTCTCAAACAGAGAAACACATGGTTGCTGACAGAACTAATGCAACTCAATAAATGTCTTCCTGAGGAGCTTGATTTATTATCATAGTTAAAGAAAGCAAAGTGAACAGTCTTCCTCCTTGCATAGTTCACAAGCCCATTAATACTTTAATTAAGTCAGGCAAGTTCAGAGGCAATCTGATTGTCAAGAAACTATAGGTAAAGTACAAAAAATAGCTTTATAGTTAGTGGACTAAAGCCATGTAAAACTAACCAAATGGATTATTACTGAGCTCTCATTTAGTTCATGTTCATCCACAGATCAGGATGAGTGTCTAATCAGGAACATGTGCCTCAATGGACTGTGTATCAATGAAGATGGCAGCTTCAAGTGCATCTGCAAACCTGGATACTTGCTCGATTCCAGTGGACGCATGTGTGTAGGTATGTTGGTGAGACGCATTAGTCACTTTTCAGTAACTTTTTCTCCTGTCCTAAATTTTCATGCAGCTGGGTGGGCAGCTGCCTCTCTGGCATATTAATATTTCTGTTAAGTGAGTCTTACTCAGGGTAGAAATCCCCCAAAAGCCTTTGGAACCCCCCCCCGCCTTCTTCCGAGACTGACATAGGAACATGCCAAAAAACTCAAATGATTCATTACATTACACCCAGCAGATGCTTTTCTCCAAAGCAACTTACAGCAGCGTATATGACTCTGTCAGATGCTGTGTGAAACCTTAGACTCAAAAATGGTTTCAGTGAATGTTAAACATATTCTTCCACCCAACTTGCCCTTTGACTGTTTAAACCAAATGGCTGCATTTACAGACGTTTGATCTCAAAGACACTGACCTGGTTCAGTCATATTAGAATAAATACACATAAGTGTTGGGTGTGGGTGAAGTGTGCAGCATGTATGCAGTCACTAATGAATTGTGTAGTCTAAAGGGGCCCTGGGGCCTCATTGTCTTTTTCTAAAGTCTGGCTGTCCCCCAACACACCCAAATACAACAGTTGCACACACGCAGATATACACAAACACAGAATTGTGCATGCCTTCCTTATCATTGTTTGCAATCATTCTCATGATTGTTGTAATGCTGCGAGGTGATGAAGTTTAGGTAGAAGAATGTTTACTTTGGTGAGATCATAGAACTGAATCTGCTGCTGCATTCAGTCTCCACTTTGAAAACCAGTAAAAAATTGATTCCAGTGGAAAAAAGAGGAATTTTTTGTGTCTCGTAGATATTGATGAGTGTGAGACTCCAGGCATGTGCATGAATGGCCACTGCATCAACACGGAGGGATCTTTCCGATGCCAGTGTATGGCTGGGATGGCAGTGGGCTTGGATGGACGAGTCTGTGTTGGTGAGTAAACATTCCTCTCTGGGAACTAAACCAGCCCACACAGCAGCTCCATGCAGCTCTAAACCTTTTCTAGACAAAACCTATTATACAAAGATGAAACTAATATTATGATACTACAATGGGATTACAGCAGGAAAAAGGTCTATTTTTTTTATCATCTCAGCTTTGTGGCTTATTCGTCTTCAACCCCAACAAGGAAAAAGGATGAAGGATTTATCAGATAAGATGACATTCTACCACTGGTCCATAGTCTTCATCATGTGGTCTCCACTTTATGCCTTTTTCAAAGCTAATGATGGAAAAAGATGTTTAAAGTGACCCTTTCACTGTATCCAGCTGATCTGAGAACTGGTAGTTCTCAGATGGTAGTTTAGCTCTGCGGTCATTTTACCAGCTTTAGTTCTGTAAATCTTGGACACAATGCATTTTAGAGCTCAGCCCTGTGTTTGTTACTATATTTCTGTCTTGAGACATGTTTTTCCAGAGCTACTTTTTTTCTATCTTCTAATATATACACTTGGCCTTAGACAAACGTCTTTCCAGGTCATTTAAAAAGTTTACATTATTTTTTATCGTTGAGGCTGCCTCTCTTCACACTCCAAAGATGTCTTCTTTGGATGTCATAGAGGCCAGAAGGCAGATGGCTTTAAAAATATCACATGTTTTTCTTTTTGGTTGAACTGCTTTACATGTGTATCATTTAATTGGGTTATTTTTACTGTTCACATTATGTTAACCAGAATAACCACAGTGAGCATACCTTTGTAATTCTGAGATTGAATAAGTACATTTGTTTGTGATAAACAGGAGAACAATCACATTCTCACATGTTCACTTTCATTAACGTGTTGATCAGTAATCATAAACATCCCTCCTGTGTCCTTAGAGCAAATGCCATTGATTTGATTGATTGATGACTGTGAAACAGATCTTTTTATGCCTTTGTTTTGAAATTCTCAAATGAATACTTCTTTGCATATTGTGGAAAAATGTTGAAATTCTGTTCTTCTCTGTGGGTGAGTATTTGTCTGGATGATATCAGTGCAGGAGAATGCCTCAAATCCCTGGATATTATGGCCAGAGAACAACCCTTTGTTTTTGCCAGTGTTGTTGTTTATTAGAGCTGCTGACTCTTGCCTCATTTTCTCTGTCTTTTTCTTTTCAGCCTTTTTTTCAAAATCTATTTCCTCACATCTGATTTTCACACACAAAGCTGTCTGCTTTGTTTTCTCCACAACAGACACACATATGCGCAGTACGTGTTATGGCGGCTACAAGCGAGGCCAGTGTGTTAGGCCTTTATTTGGAGCTGTGACCAAGTCGGAGTGTTGCTGTGCCAGCACAGAGTACGCCTATGGGGAGCCCTGCCAACCCTGTCCGCCAGAAGGCTCTGGTATGGATATTCAAAGCGCCCCACCCTTCACACATATAGAGCCACCTCCTACAGCTTGACATGTACACTAACAGTGATGTACACAGATTTTAATTCAAAACACACCTGTTGAAGGCAGATTCAACCAACAAAATGGTCTCAGGATGACAGATTAGATTTCATAAATAACAAAGTCAAATTGTTTGACAGACGCTCAGTTAGGGACCATGAACAGCCTCCACACACACATAAACACACACAGCATGCACTAGGGCACTTGTCATTAGTCGTGCCAAATAAAGTTTCTGTATCAAAAGACGCCAGAGCTGCACCACATTAAGAGATGGTTTTATATACATCTAGGTTAAATGAGAAAGTATTTTTACAGATAATGATATGGTATTAAATGTCTTGCTTTGACTTTTCTTGAATTTGGGAAAAAGTGAGATTTTCTCAGTCGCTGCTATTTCTGCTTTTATCAAACAAACTGCTCCTTGTATGTTTTATTGCAGCGGACTTCCTGGCTTTGTGCCCCAATGGCATCGGTACAACTGGCGATAAAAGAGGTAAACAAGCTTTTGCATGTGTATTTTGATAGTTTTAAAACACCAGCCATGTTGCAACCAAACGTATTTGCCTGAGCTGAAGGCAGTTTTCACCTCAGGTTTCTTACTGGGATGTTCATTTTTTCATTTTCAGATATTAATGAATGTGCCCTCGACCCCGACATCTGCCAGAATGGGCTTTGTGAAAATATGCTGAGGTCTTACAAATGCACCTGCGATGGTGGCTTTGAGGTGGACCTGACAGGCAAAAACTGTGTCGGTAGGTGAACCGCTCCAAAAATGTCCTTTTATGGAAAATTCCATGTCTAAAGCCAGCGCTAGGAAAATCACCACGTCTCTCTGCCTGTGTTTTTCCTCAGATATTGATGAGTGTCTAACGAACAGGCTGCTGTGTGACAACGGTCTGTGCAGGAACACACCAGGAAGTTTCACCTGCCAGTGTCCCGCAGGATTCCGTTTTGATCCGGACACAGTTGTCTGCGAGGGTCAGGGAAACACTCATCCTGTTTGGCTATGCAGTTACATCATCACTGTCAGTCTAAGATGACATGTTTGAGAGAAAAAAAAAAACAAAAAACTTTGCTTCTTTTATTTTTGCTCCACAGATGTGAATGAATGTGACTCCAACCCTTGCATTAATGGGGATTGTGTGAACAGGCAAGGGTCCTTTGTGTGTTTGTGTTCAGCGGGCAGTACTTTGGACAACACCGGGCTGGAATGCATTGGTAAATGAGCCTTCTTTGCTTATATTCAAAATTATCACCCAAAAATAAAATCAAATTATGAAATAAAAGTGTATATGAAAGAAAGCCCCATGTGGACAGTTATTGAACTCCATCACGTATTCAAATTAGCTTGTCTTGTTTCTAATCACAACTTGATAAAAAAAGCTTTAAAGAAACCGAGACATGAAAGTAGTGAAGCCTCAAAAAGCCAGTTTCCTTTCTCCGTGATTGCTGATATTGCTTGATTGCTTTTATTTTAGAGCAACAGGTGTGCTAATTGAATACAGGATTTTTGCATCCAATAACATGTGCAGACATGCTGTAAGTGTCTAACTAAATGCGTTACATCATTCTGCTGGGAACGTTGAGTAATTGTGAGGATTTTGTTCTTAAAACAGAGACAGCTAAGGGCACCTGCTGGCTGAAGATGGTCAACAATCGCTGTGAGATCAACATCAACGGAGCTATACTCAAGTCTCACTGTTGCGCCACGCTGGGAGAAGCCTGGAACAGTCCATGTGTTAAATGTGAAAAAGGTGATCAATAATTATGTCTCATTTTAGTGTTTTAACACCATGTGAAAACTGACTTTGGGAAATTCTGCTTCCATATAAATATTTTTTGGAACATGCAGAAACATCCATAATGCAAATTTAAAGTAAAAAGAAAAAATGTATGTTGTATGTTGAAATTTTCTTACCCATAAAAAGCGGTTTTCAGTACTGATGCATGTAATTTTTGAATCTGGACTGCCAAAGTTCAAACAAATGGGTTTTTCTTATCTTCTGGATTTCCAACATATGTAATACTTCAGTCTTTTTTTTAACTGCTTATATGTTCAAGGTTGATCCAGAGAGCTTTGTTCAACGTCAACTTCAATACATAGCACTTTCAAGCACTAGTTCAACTAAAGGTGCTTCAAAGAATGAAAACAAAATGTAAAACAGCAATGGATGAAAAAAATGACATTTAAAACAATGATAAAATGCACTGAAAAATAAAAGTGTAGTATAAAGAAATGAGGAGAGTAAAACCAGTATATATATGAGTACAGTAAAAACAAAAGGGTAAAATCAGTGAATCAACCACCAGTTCTTTCAAAACAGAAAGGTCTTAAGCTTTGACTTAAAAGCCGAGATGGAGTCAGCATTTTGTACCCAGACCGGCAGCTGCTTCCACAGGAAAGCAGCTTGAAAACCAAAAGCTCTGCTTTTGTTCATTTATGTTTTATGGACAGATTTTTAAATGGGTTTATTCCTAAAAATATCATTGTGGCTATTCACAGGAGTGATTAAAAGAGTTTCGAAGTATGTCAACAAGATTAAACAATGTTTTTGAACCAGGCTTCCTTCACTGTTCAAATCTAATAATTGAAATGTTTAGCCTCTTCACCTGTAGCATCTCCCCCTCTTTTTTCAGATCCCATCTGTGGCAAAGGATTTGCTAGAGTTAGAGGAAATATCTGTGAGGGTAAGGGAGCACAGAACGTTATGCTTTTCATTTGAGTCATCTGCAGCGCTGAGCTTGTTGTTTGTGTGTTGAACGTTTTCTCTCTGCTGAATCTCAGATGTGGATGAATGCCAAGTTTTTCCTGGTGTGTGCATCAATGGCAAATGCATCAACACACAAGGCTCCTTCTTTTGCCAGTGCCCTCCAGGAATGACTGTTGATGTCAGTGGAAGGACGTGCATTGGTAGGTCTTCTTTTCATGTCTTTAATGTGCATTTTTGATACTTCATAGAACTTCATATTCTTATGTGACATACATGCAAACTATGTTTCTGTTGTAGACCTGCGTACAGAGCACTGTTACCTCACCCACGATGATGACCGCTGTGGGACGCCCATATCAGGGAAGCACCGTGTGGACGCCTGCTGCTGCTCAGTCGGTGTTGCCTGGGGTCCTGAATGTGACGAATGTCCAGAAAAAGGCACACCTGAATATGCCCAGCTTTGTCCTCGGGGCCCGGGCTTCTCGCACAAGGGCGACTTCATCAATGGCAGACCAATGCTCAAAGGTGCTGCGCTTTTTGTAGACTACATAGACTTCATGGGTCTTCCCATTAACGATCTCACCTATGTTTGTCTTTTTGCTCTCAACTTCAGACATAAATGAATGCAGGATGATAAACAGCCTGTGCTCTAATGGGAGGTGCAGAAACACCATTGGCAGCTTCCGTTGTCGCTGTGATAGTGGCTACGCTCTGGACTCTGATGAAAGGAACTGCACTGGTCAGTTTTTTTGAGGCTTTGATTGAATCAATCTGTTGATCATCCGTTTTCAGGCAGGTCCAAGGTGCTACTTATGACTGATAAATTGAAAAATTAGAGCCATTTGATCAAAAGAGATCAAATTAAATATGACACATGCAAAAACAATAATCAAAAGTAATCCATGAACTGGTGATAGCAGAAACCATGAACTTACCAGTTTATTAACTGATAAAGGACTGTCAAGACTCAGGAATCGGTAGTTCACAGATGCAAGCCAATATACATGCAGCTTCTATTTTTAACTTAAATCTCTGCTGAGTATCACAGCTCCATCATCTTTCCACAGGCCCCCCTTTCCGGATCTCTCTGCCAACACTAATTACGGCAAAGTGGTGTAAAGCCACTGCCGACATTCAGCTCATTCAGTCTAATGGGAGTCTGGCTGCTTTGGACTTGTTGGAGCTGGTCCCATGTTGTCTGGTTAGCTACATTACTGCTTAGCTGTAATATGCACACATCACTTGAGGTTTAAATTGCATTACAGTTTATTTATTCTAAAATGTTTTATAGGATCCCAGTAAGTTAATGACACATGGGACCTTTTAGCTTCATAAGATTGAGATTCCAGCCCGAAGTCTTTGTGTTAAGTGTTTCAGAATGTGGTTTAAAATCGAAAGGGGCCAGACCTTTAGCTTTAGACTATGGAGGAATCTGCCCGAGGAGCCACTTAATCTCCATTTGATCCCATTTTATAGTCTTGCTTTCATGTTGCAGCTTTTTGTCAAATATTTTGTGCTTTCATGCTCTGTTTGCCCTGCACTTAAACTTCATACTTTATCCTCCGGGCTTTTCCTGCTAGTCTTATCTTAACATAAATAATTTTGTATTTTTATTTTATTACTGTATGCGTGCATACTAGTGCAGTTTGAAGTTTTGTTGTACTTCCTCCCTCTAGACATTGACGAGTGCCGCATCTCTCCGGACCTGTGTGGTCAGGGAAGGTGTGTCAATACACCAGGAGATTTTGAGTGCGAGTGCTTCGAAGGTTACGAGAGTGGCTTCATGATGATGAAAAACTGCATGGGTGAGCAGCAAATCCTCACACACCAACATTGAAAGCACCTAAATATGGATAAAGCAGCTCATCTGTCCTGCTTCAGATGATTTGGTTCAGTAAAATATAGAGATTGCACTCATTCACATGAAATGTTTTGTGTGAGCTGGAAGCCTGATCTTTTTAATGCCTCCCTGAAAACACCTTGTTAAAGTGGCATATTTTAAAACCAGAAAGTCATTTCAGCCAGTAAAGGTCCCCATATAAAGGGAAGGACTGCCATGTAATTCCAGTCCTGAACCCAGCCACCTCCTCTACACTCCCTTTTTGGTCATAAGCTCTGGATGAGGTGCTTAGACAGGCATGCCAGGCCTGAAACTCTCTCTAGAGGTGAATGATGCAATCTAATATGTACACATCTGTTTATTCATATATACATACATGTATGTTTGAGAGAGAGAGAATTACAGTGATTTTAAGTCTCTGTGGTGTACTGAAAGAGTTCAGTTTGAGTAGCCCAGCTGTCATCGTAAAAGCTCATAAAACTGGTCCATTTTTATGATGATATTCGGGATAATTGTTCTTTATTACATGCGGTACTTGACCTGCATGTGTAGTCAATCAACTGGCCTGGAAAGTGATTTTTTTTTTTTTAACGCAACTATTAGTCTTAATTTTCTTCTGTCAGTGTAAGTGCTCTATTTCTGTTCTGGTCTGCAATTGACATTGTGTGATTAAATCTTTGGGATAAATCATACACATGAAAAGAAGAGTTTCAACATTTTTGCTGGTCTGATGCTCACATCAGGCCAAAATTGACAAGGCAGAATTTACTTTTGGCAAAAATAAGCAGTCGGAAACAGAAATAACATGGACACTGTTGTAATCATCAGCAAAATATACAGCAGCTACATCCAGTCCCTTTAACCCGTGGACTGGTTGAACAGATGATAAATATCTGAGTGTGACTGAACGCTGCCACTGAGTATCTGCTCGTCTTCTTCTGCCGTCAGACATCGACGAGTGTGAGAGGAACCCTCTGCTATGCCGTGGAGGCGAATGCGTAAACACAGAGGGAAGTTTCCAGTGCACGTGCCCAGATGGACACGAGATCGCACCCGATGGCTCGGCCTGTCTTGGTGAGTAATGATGTCATCAGAGAGGAAACCTGTCTTCTCGCATAAGTGAACTGAGTAGAAAGGAGACAGTTGGAAGTCGGACATGTGAGTTCTGGATCATCTGCCCCTCTCTGAGGCCTCTTTGTCATATGTGGTATATTTACTGTTTGATAGATGAGCCGACAGGAGCTCTCGGCTGATGTGTATGGACTTACGTGCATGTTACCGTGTGCCAAGATGGGCCCATTCAATCTTCTCTCATGAGAGAATATCATTAAAACTGAAAGAGCATTTAAGTATTAATTTTGATAGTATTGTATGATTTTTAAGCTTTTTCATTTTTCATTTAGTTCTTATATTTGTAAATAAACTCTTAAACTACATTTGACACTGAACCTTGGCGCTCGGTTTGACAGTGAAAGGGCTGCTGTCTTAGGCTCAGGAACATTGCTAAACTGTTGTCCGTCCTTTCTCTCGGTGATATGAGGAATGTTCGCAGCATATAAATCTCCCAAATGTTGGATTTTTGCACCTGGGCATTGATCTCTTGTCTGCAGCTGGTGCAGAATGCTGCAGTGAGACTCCAAACTTGTAAAAGAGAGGAAAAATAGGCAACATTTCACTTTTAATAACCTCTGTGCACCAGCTTTCTGTAAATTCAAACAGTGAGTTCAAGACTCCTTTAGAGGTCATATATGAGCTGGTGGCCATGCAAGCATTAGAGCTTCTCCACATCAACTTTGGACCTCTTAGATCATAAGAACAATTGTTTTTACCTGTTTCATGACCTTAGTTAATGGGCAGTATAGATTGTCATTGCATCAATAAAGTTTGGATTAGTGATAATCTTTCTGTTGCATTTTAGTCATGTTGGTTTTTTTGTTTGTTTGTTTTTTACAACTTTCATATGCTTGTTTGTACATACATTTAATGTTGTAATGCATTCTTTGCTGTATTTTTCATTCTTCTCTCTTCTTTTTTATTCTTCTCTCTTGTCATCAGCATACTTCTTCAAGTATGCTGATGACACCACCTTGGTGGCCCTCATCACCAGGGAGGTTGAGCAGCTGATAGACTGGTGTGCCACAAATTACTTAAATCTCAACATCAAAAAAAACAAAAACAAGGAGGTTATCATTGATGTCAGGAGGCAAAAAAAATCCAAAATAGTCCAGCCCCTCTCTACATAAAAGAAGACTTTTAAGAGAGGGTCTCCTCTTTTAAATTTCTTGGAGTCCATATAGCTGAAGACCTCTCATGGTCATCAAACACCTCCATATCCACTTTCTGTTCTAAAAAGAAGCAAACTTGAGGAAAGGCTGGAGACTTTCTACTAAGCTACCATTCAGAGTGTTCAGGTTTTTTCCATCACTGTGTGGTTTGCCAGCTGCACAGCAGCCGACAAAAAAAAGCTCCAAAGAGTGGTAACATCTGCAAGAGAGACAGTTGGCTGCCACCTGCCATCCCTGGACGACATTGATAGCTCCCAATGTCTGTCCAGATCAGCCTGTCCAAGACTCCACCATCCTGCACATCACCTGTTCAGCCTGCTGTCTGTCTGTATATCCATCCATCTATCTATCTATCTGGTCTTGTGCATTTTGTTTGATTCCTTTTCTATTTTTAAATGTGTGCATGTATGTGATAATGGCAATATTCGTCCACAGATATCAATGAATGCGAGCTGAGCGACAGGCTATGCAGGAATGGCCAGTGTATCAACATGATTGGCCGTTACCAGTGTAGCTGCAACACAGGATACAAATCCACAGAGAGCAGGCTGGAATGTGTCGGTACGTTTTGAATATTCGCCTCATTTTATTTTGATTATGTTGTTGCTGTTTTGAATGCCGCAGTTTGTGATCTCCTGTCTTCCAGACATCGACGAGTGTACAATTGAGAATGGCGGCTGTGAGACTTTCTGCACCAACTCAGAGGGCAGCTATGAGTGCAGCTGTCGTAGTGGCTACGCTCTGATGCCTGATCTGAGAAGCTGTACTGGTGAGTAGCTGCGTGTTTTCTCTATCATTAGATAATTCTGTATCTCCAAGTGTCATGCAGTTGCCACATTTTTATGCTTTCTTTTGCCCCTTTTATTTTAATGTGCCAGCAAAAACAAGCTGCCATTCAGTGACACGCTTTATAATTCAGATTTTCTTCACATATGGAAGTACAAAAGTACCTCAAAATATGTGTTTAGACAGGACAGACAGACAGATGTAAGTGCAGCAATAAGCTGCACATCACAAAGAGTTGTATATACAGTATAGACACAGCTGTGGTTTGGCTGGCAGACAGAAAAGGTTAAGGCTTAATCTGAGGAACGCTCATTTTTCTGTTTACTTTGAAGTGTTCAAAGGAGGTGAAAGATGATTCTGGCGAAGTCTGCCAGAATTTCTCTCATGCTTCAAAGGTGTTGATTTTTGAAAATGACAGCAGTTTTTGTGTGCCTTTCATAGTCTTGACTGTGCCTTTAATTACCACAGACGCCGACAGAAACAAAGCATTACAGGGGTCCTGTGATCGTAATGTTTCAGAGTGATGTGGAGTTTATTGTACTAGCTCTTTCCTGAAATGACCTTACTACTTTAGAACTACATACAAATCTGGAAGTCTGAACTTACACCTGTTTTATTTTTGATTTGCCTTTCTTCCTCTCTGTCGTCAATCTTTAGATATTGATGAGTGTGAGGAGAGCCACGACATCTGTGATGGGGGCCAGTGTACCAACACGCCTGGGACTTACCAGTGTCTGTGCTTTGATGGCTTCATGTCATCTGAGGACATGAAGACATGCCTTGGTAATGGATGCAAATTTTAAATTCAAAATTAAACTACACCCACTGCAGCCTCACACTTATTGGAACCAGGAGGTTCAGATTCTCTGAGATTTACTGAAACTACGTAATGATCGCCTTCAGGGTTGTACAAGAAATGACTCATAAGAATAAAGCTAAATGACTCAGATCTATGAGTCTATGCTTGAGAAAGCAGGGAGTAATGTTGTTGTTGATTTATAAGATAGCGAACATTGTGTTAGTTTGGCTGAGCAGGGGGGAACATTTAGACGTCTGGTTCCACTGAGCAAGAAAACAAAATCTTGACACCCGTGATGTAAGGATGTTCAAATGGGTCTGCACAAACACTCATTTTATTATTACTCTATGTGTTCGAAGTAAGCACACATTATAGCCGGAGTATAGTTGGTTGTATGTTTCACTTTAATAAATCGCAGCTTATCAAACCTGTTTGTCAGGCAGAATCAACAAAAGCTGTTATAAATTGTCTTTAACCTCCCCTTTATTGTAGCTTTGTTTAGTGAGCCAACATTCTTGATCTGTCTGTTTCCCTCTCCTTGTCTAGATGTGGATGAGTGTGAGCTGAACCCAGACATCTGTCTGAATGGGAACTGTGAGAACACCAAAGGATCCTTCATCTGTCACTGTGATCTCGGATACTCTGTGCGCAAGGGAACCACAGGCTGCACAGGTGAGTGAAATAAGCAGACGCGAGCATTTGGAGGCACAAAACAAAACCTTTGCCGTGTCAATATGTGTCCCGTCTGAAGATACATACTTTTGAACTTGTGAAGCATCATCACTAGCAGCCGACGTATTGCTCCATTGTATTCACAATTTTTTTGTGACTTCTGAATACAGTGTTCTCGGTTTATCCCAGATTTCAACACTACATTTGCTGGTGGTGATTTGTTATGTTTCACCTCAGCAACAGTTACCAATGTCCAAAACTTCTATCTGCTGATGATATCACTTCATAGTCTGCCACATAGAACTCCCCTATAGTGACTAGTCCATCTCTAATCTGCATTTAAACTGTACTTAAACTACAACCAAAGGCTGCATCTAGCCAGGTATGTTCAAAATATTCACATATGTTCTTGATTTATCAAAAAAAGAGTTTATTTGAAAACTTCCTCTAATGTTTTCAAAGATATGTGGACCAGTAGCATCCTCTGAAGTAAGTTCTCCAGAGTTGAACTATCAGATATGCAAGTTAAAACTTGGCATAGATGTTTTGTTTTGTCTGTGGAAGAACATGGACAGTTCATGAAAGAGTGGCAGTGAGTCAGTAGCAGCTGACAGCTAATTCTGTGAGGTGTCTCTTCTTTTGTTAGGTGGCTTGAGTTAAAAATGTCAGAGACAGGTGAGAAATGAGAGGATGCGAGGAGACCAGAAGCATCTCTGACGTCACTCAGACTTATTTAAGATCTCCTGTCTGACTTGATGAGAAACACGCTCATAAAAGTGCACGTTAACGTACACATGCACCAACAACAACAGGAGCAGTGAGATCACTATCTGCTATCAGATGTACGCATCACATTGTCTCCTTGTTTATTCCTGTGTTGCTCTTTCATTAAGGTCAGTTAAACATTACGTGATGGTTGGAAGAGTTCTGCAGCACGTAATCACCTGTAACAGCTCCAGAGCACATAAATACACAGTCCGTTCGGCTGCTACAGTCCTTTGCTAGTTTGGACTCACTTGTCATCCAGCGGGAATTAAGTCTGATTTATAACGTTGCTTAGTTTGTGATTAAGGGCTAGTTGTAAGATTTGTCCGTGATTTTATCTGGCCTTGTCTCGAAAATGAGTCAGACAGCAGCAGCACGTCTCGCTTCAGACGCAAATAAACAGATTTGTCCAAACTTTGATTCACACTCGACCCGCTCGCTCACAAGCATGAGTTCTCCCACACGCAGACACACACTCTTGCTCATTCTAATCCCATTAAAGTGTCCATACAGTATTTTCCTTGTCTTGAGAAAGCTGGTATTGGAGCGGAGCAGCCGGTTCTGAATCACTTGTTTGGAATTTCAGCCTCAGACCAGGAAATCAAAACTTTTAATTCCTCTCAGCCATGCAGGTTCTCTTGTAAAAGACAAATGAACAAAAAAGTCCTGCTCTGTTATTAAAAAAATAAAATAAAATGCATGAAATATTCACTAACATTGTTTAAATGCCTTATGTGACATTGTTTGATGGAATTTGTGGCTTTGAGATCGATTTGGGCACTTTTGTATCCAAAGTCAAAAATTGCTTGGGCATGGGCTTTAATTATATTTTCATTCAATAATATGTCCTCTCGTACAATTACTACGATCTGTTGTCGTGTTTAGGAGGTTTGATTCTAGACTTAATTCTTTTAAAACAATACACTCCCCTCAGTCCTTCCATTTCAAGGCACATTGAAAAACACAACGTTTATTCTCAGTGTGTTTGGATTCTTGCAGGACTTTAATCAACAGCAGGATAAAATATGTGCTTAAGAGCACCACGCGTTTCTTAACAAACATACAAACATGAAAAGTTTAGTCCACACAAACCAGCAAAGAAGAATTACCCGAAAATTTGTTTTCAACTCATACTTAGCTGTTTGCTAATGCTAAAGAGTGAAGAATCAGTTAAGGTTGACAAAAACTTCAACCAAGACAGTGTTGGATTAATGGAGCAAATGCACGTTTTAATATATTCTTGTGTACACTATTACATAAGAGCATGTGGAGTTATAGCTTACCTGGCCATTTCAAGGCATGACATATTATTTACATAAGAAACTGAGCTTTTTCACTTTAATTTGTCAAACTGAAGCCTCGTGTTCAGCAGTTTGGCTCGTATATTTACATTTACTCGTTCAGCAGACACTTTTATCCAAAGCGACTTACTATTTCAGGAATGCACTCAAGCTTTCATGGCTGTTGCCATCTTGTTTCTTTTAAACTGAGTTTAATAATTGTTCCATTGATTTATAAGCCACTTGTCAAAATCATCTCATAAAATACCTTCACGGCATACTTTAATTCTCAAAAAAGACTGGAGTCTCACGAAATCTAAGTCAGCCTACATTAAAGACGAAACTAATATTAGAGGCCTTAAACTCACATGGAAAATGTTCACTGAGGCGACAGAAAAAGGAAAACATAGTCAACACTGCTGTTCAGCAGCTATAATGCAAGTTAAGTATGAATTTATTTTCATTGATTTCCACAGTTAAAGAGTCAAAGTTCTGAAAATGTAATTTTGATTCACAGAAATTAATTTTTGAGAAGATTCAACTCATCTTTATGTTCAATTATCTTTCTTACAGCCTAATGACCAATTTAACTAAAATGTAGAGTTTTCAACTTTAAAAAAATTATCATAACATTAAAATATGTTACTGACACTTGTGGTCGCACTGTATTGTTTTATTTGCATTGACAGCTCTGTCTAAGAGAACAAATTTAATTATAACACATTTATCTTAATTCATGGGCATTTTGCACCTTTAAGATTTTAAAAAGAGCTGATTATTAATAAGCAGATGATTTATGTGAAAATCTGCTCACAGACATACAAAGATTTTATGAATGAGGCCGTCTGTGCTTTTGAGCAACTCTGTTTTAAGCTGTGCAGAATGAAGTTGGAAATATCTGTGGAGCTCCTGGGACTTTGTCTTCATGGCAGCATATGTCTATTTAAAATTCCAATACACAGCTCTTCATCAATTGTATCATCACACATGTGCAAGTCACTCCTGCCATGGTGAAGGAATTATGAAAGAAATGAGGTATTCAAGGCTTAGAATGGCCAAATATGCAAATCCTGGTGGCCAAGACAGACAGGCAGCCAGATGAACAGAAAGACAATCAGGAAGGCCATGTTAAAGACATATCTACAGAGGCAATTAGGCAGATGTGCAGCTGTCATGCATTTATTCATCTGTCAGACATTACCCTGCTTAAATCAAACTCCTCATTTGACACCAGCTGCAAGTTCTTCATACACGCAACAACCTCCCCAAAACCCTATTTGTACTTCGCTTTTCCTTGTGTGTCTTTGTGTTTGTTGTGCTCTTTCTGTCATCAAAGGCTTAGAAGGGAAATGATCATTAATTTCGTCTGTAATCCAAGAAGATTCGTTTGCTTCCAGCCCTCATATTAAGCCTGTCATCAAATGTAGTGTAAATATACCATGCCCTCTCCTCAGGAAGGCTATAAACCAGCAGCACTATAATCTCTAATTGACACTGTTTGGAATTACTACCCTAGCAAAGACTGGCACTCAGAGAGGTGTGCGCCTCATTGGCCTGACATCTTGATAGAGTTCATTGCACGGCTTGTCTTGATGTGCAGGAACACGCTACACAAACACGCCAGTGCAGCCATGCTATCAGAGCTGCAACACTCATTCCTCAGGTCCAAAGTCAGGTATTGTTTTCCTCTGTGTTTCTCAAAGATGTTTTGGCTCAGATTAGCAGTCATCATTGTTGTGGTGTTGCCCTATTTAGAAATTTTCCATTGTGCCATTTAGTTAGTCATGTGAAAGCTCTGCCTAGGGAAAAAAAAAAAAAAAAGCTCTGCACATTCAGGGCATCTTCTTCCCACCAGCTGCTACACAGAGATCTTTATTGACTTTACCTTACAAGATTTTAACAGGTTTATGAGTAGGTCAAAATTTAATATCTGCTAAATGATCCATTATTAGGTAATTGGTTTTTACTGTGAAAGAATGTTGATGTTGATGGAAATGGAAACTTAACACATAAGATGTTTTATAGAAATTAGATTTGGAAATATCAAATTTCCAGATTGTCATGTGGTGATATTAAATAACAAAACATGGGTTTTTAAATCACTGAAATAGTCGTGAAATTACAAAAACTTCATATCAGAGACACAGTCTTATTGTTAAAAAATATATATAATTAAAAAATCTTTTTTAAATAAATGCTGTGAGATGAGTTTTGACAAAAGCAGGCCTCAGCAGTTGTGTATCATTCCTAGTTCCCCCTCATGTCCTTTTTTTAATAGCTTTCTGGATGCACTTGAAGGATGAATATCCAGCTCATCAAACCCTCATAGGATGAATGTTGGTATTTGGAGATCAGGATAATGCTTTGGTGCATTATTTCTTGGACTGCAGCTCTTCATGGATGAAGACAGTGAGCCAGAAAGACTTAGTTCTGTCGTGTGTCTCCTGCTGTTAACTTATGCAATTCAAACCAAGCATCAACTCTCTTCACAATGCCAGCTACCCCACTGAAATGAAAAAGCAGACCTAAATCACTAGACCATCAGAGATGTAACTTTTTTTTTTTTCCTCCTCATGATCAGACATCAATGAGTGTGAGATTGGAGCCCACAACTGTGACAGACATGCAACCTGCACTAACACAGCGGGCAGTTTCAAATGCAACTGTGCTCCGGGGTGGATTGGCAACGGCCTCAAGTGCACAGGTAAATAAATTTTACGTCATCATCTCTAATCAAACTTGTCTTCAAATGGACTTCATCTGTTGTTAGAAGTAAGAGGAATATAGATATGAACAACAGAACTGCAGTGATGTAATTATTTTTCATATTTGTTCATGTTTCAGACCTTGATGAGTGTTCGAACGGGACACACATGTGCAACAGCAATGCCGAGTGTCTCAACACCATGGGCTCGTATCGCTGTGTGTGCAAGGACGGTTTCTCTGGAGACGGATTCTCCTGTTCAGGTAACGTAAACTAATCAATGGCTTATGCCAAAAACACCCTTTTTATGCTTCAATCCACATTGGTTTTACTGACTGTCCATGTTATGACAACCACAGACAGCGATGAGTGCGCAGAAAATGGCAACCTGTGTGAAAACGGCCACTGTCTGAATACGGCTGGTGGCTTCCGCTGCGAGTGTGACATGGGCTTCATCGCCACTCCTGATGGCAAGTCCTGCCAGGGTAAGGCACTGCTAAATATGGCTGTCCTGTGTCTACGTAATAAATTTCGTAGTGTGATCTGGTGCTCGCTCTTGCGTACGACTGTTTGTTTTCCTATTTGGAGAAACAACCAATCCTAAAAGATGCTGCTTCAAACGGAGCTCATGGGAGATTATTTTGATTTTGAACACATGAAGAGCTCAGTGTGTTCACCATCAGAGTAGATATAATCTGTGAGCTAACAACAGCTCCAGCTCTTGCCTCATTTCCTTTTGACGTTTGGTTGATGATTTTTGAACGTTTGAGCATCACATCTAATAATGATAATCTCATCATCATCAACTTGTAACAATTGTAAGAGAAAAGCACATTAAGTTTGCCAAACAGATGAGAAGCAAAAAGTTTGTTTTTCACCAGTTGTAATGATTTATTACGTGTTGAAAGTGCAAGTACAATTTACAATTTACTAAATGATAGTTGATGTTGCTTCTTTTATGAAGCAAATTATTCCGTGGCTCAAAACTGTGTTGCTCATGGAAAACGACACATGCTCTTTGGTTTGCTTCTCTGTGCAGAATCAAACTAAGAATAAAACAACAAAGGCTAGATAATAGAGTGTTAAGTAAAGAGATCCAACATCTGACATAAAATTATAGCATAAAGTGGTCTAGAAACTCTGTTTGAGTCTCATTCTTTTACTTGAGATGGATGAGCTGTTTGCACATTTCTGACTTATTCTTGGATGTATAACTTTGCTTTGTAATCCCCATGTATCAGACAAGCTCTCCACCACGTTCTTCAAAATAATAAATTAAACTTTAGAATTTACAAATTGATGAAAATTAAAGGAAAAAGTTAAATGAACAAGTGGAAAAACCAAAAACTAAAACGTCCCTACAGCTTTACTACATGGTGCATTTAAGACAGGCTATAATCACGATTTCAGGGACAACAATCAATCGATTTTCCCATCTTCAATGATCATGCGGACATGGCCTGATTAGATGCGTATTGCGACTATTTGTCCATATAACCCTCAAGTGTGTGGTATAAATATAATTATGTCACTGCTCCTAATCGAGTCAGAGCCTGACGAGTCTCTCACTGGTAATATCAAAGATGTTTCATATTTATGATTCTAACCAATGAGTAGACAGAGACAGTCACCACTAGGATATTGGTGATGCTTATAAAGCTCACATGTACCGCAGTGGGCTGAACACAACTTTTAAACAATTTATGATAAACTTCAATCACACTTGTCAAGAACATAAAAGGGAAGGATCTAAGTGACTTTAAAATAAGGGTTACTTGCTGATGTCAGGGGTTTCAGTCAGAGAGACCGCCCAACTGAAAATGTGTGCATTTTGGCCGTGGGAAATAAAACAGAAAACAATGTGAGAAGCTTTGTAAGATTTTGTAATATGGATTAGAAATATGCTTTTACATTAATGGTTTATCATTATGTTGAGAAAATCTACAGACACTAAATATTTGTGCAGCATATTTACTGGAATGAAGAAACTGTAGCTGTGATCATGTGTACACCTAAATGACCGCCACGGGATGCCACTTTTCCAACATGATCCCTTGATCCAGTAACCTCTCTCAGCTGGTTCCTCTTTTCTCTGTCTTTCTCACAGATATAGACGAATGTACCTTTGCAGGCATCTGCGTCAATGGACGTTGTCAGAATATCCCAGGACTTTTCAGATGTGAATGTAACCCTGGCTATGAACTGGATAGGAGTGGGGGAAACTGCACAGGTAAGAAAAGTCAGCACACCAAAGCTTCAACAGTTTTGTTCTGCTTATGCTTGAATAGTGTGATGAGATTTGAAGGTTAGTTAAAAGGAACTGAACTGCAGGGATGTCATCAAGAGGAAAAAACACAGATGATAAACAACTGATAAAACATGAAAAAGAACCATCTGATCTGCCATGACAGTGGGCCTGCTTATGTGGGCGGCCCAAGTCCTTAGTAAGATGGATTTCTTGGTGTGGTGTCGTTAGGTCCTCTACGTGCGTGCTGGTTGGCCCCATGGCTCCAGGTGTTGGGTGGTCCTGGGTGCTCTTTTGTCACAACTTCTGTTTACTGCCCCGTGGGCATGCAGCATGTTCCTCAGTCTGGGGTCATGCTGTATTGGCCTTCCAGCTTGGTGGGATCACAAATTATGTTGCCATCCCGCTGTGGCCTGCTGTGCCCTGGGCAGCTGCTGCTCGTTATCATAGGCCGTCCTTCTCTGCCTGGACCTTTCGGGGTTGTGCCCCCCATGTGCATCTAGTTCAAAGCCTGAGGATGTGGGGTTGAGGGATCTGACCGCTCCCCTGCCCCTGCCTCTCTGGTTGTGTTCATTCCTCTTTTAATGCATATCACTAGACCAGGGCACCAGATTTAACCAGAGCACAAGGGCTGCTTAGTAGGCTTCATAATAGTTTTGGAGGTTCTGACTCGATGGGGTTCACATCAGTGGTGGGCATACCATACTTTCCACTTCCTCACCCACTGAAGACCTCCACTTTTAATGAAGCTACCTATCCTTACTCACTGTAGCTGGGGTCCCTCACAGAGTGGTCATTCACTGTGCTCTAACAAGTTAGAGAGTTAGTGAGTTAGAAATGAACATCACTAAAACATCACCTGCACCATCACCATGTAGGTTAGGGGAATGCTCTCTTCAGACCCTTCAGGACTTGCCATGCACAGGTAGGGGTGACCTCTCCCCACCCCCGTGTCATACCCACAGTGCTGCTAGTGTGGTCTGGTTGCTCTAGCCAGTGCCTTACAAGGATTCTGGGCCAATCCAGTTCCTATTGGCTGTAGAGTGTCGTTAGTTTGCTGTCCGTGTCTCGCCGGTCAGGTCTCCTGATGCACCGGGAGAGAAGTCTAGAGCACTGGTGGATGTCTGGTGCATGACAGTGGCCCAACACATCAGCACCAACCGTGATCCAGCCTGTATATACGGTTGTGGCCACTGCTTGATGCTGAGACAGTGTTGGAGGTCAACATCACTGCTTTATGTCTGGCTTGATGGGCTATGTCTGGTGTGGAGGCGAGCGTATTCCATCAAACATCACAACACAAACCACCACACATGCATCAACAGACAATACACCACATGTGCCGTCACTACTCTTGTGGCTGTCTTTTTGTGCTTCACTGTCAGTGAGTTCTCTTACAGAAACAGGATGTCAGCTGTCAAAAAAAATATGTCTCACATCACATCATGTCAAAGTTGGGCCCAGGGACACATTCACTTTCACTCAGTCTTATGTACAGAAAAATGACAATCTGCTGCAATGTCAAATAACTAAACGAAAAGGTCACGCCTAAAGTTGGCACTAACCTTTAATATATATGGAGACAGTGGTTAAAACATTAAAAAGAATAAGCCTTATTTTTTTATGGGGACAAAGAAATATGATTTACCTCTGTGTTTTCTTAATTCTCAGATATCAATGAATGCGCCTACCCAACCACCTGTATTAATGGAATGTGCGTTAATGTCCCTGGAAGCTACCACTGCAACTGCCCACCAGATTTTGAGCTTAACCCCACTCGGGTGGGCTGTGTAGGTGAGACTCATCTAGCGTCCACAACACAAAGCAAGCAAAGAATTAACCCCAAAGTATAGGCTCCACCTGAGTATCTGCATGTCCGTGTGAATTCAGACACTCGCTCTGGAAGCTGCTACCTGGACATTCGTTTCCGTGGAGACGCATCAGAGAATTTGGATTGCTCCAATGAGATTGGCGTTGGAGTTTCCAAGGCATCCTGCTGCTGCTCTTTGGGTGTGAGCTGGGGAAATCCATGTGAACTTTGCCCCTCTGTCAACACAAGTGAGTCAGAACTTTGTTTCTTGAACTGTACACACATTTTATGATTGTATTTTCTTGTTCAATCAAAGTTTTTTTTAACCCTTGTCAAAGATAAACACACACACACATATACACACACAGAGCCCTGGTGTGGTGAATACACACACCAGCAGGCTGTCATGGTAAAGCTTTACTGATGTACTGAATGCATTTGGAATCTCTAAGATTTTTGACATTTTCTAAATATACTACATGTGAGAATAAAAATGCCTCCATCTGGCAGACTTTTATTCTTTGCTTTCCAAATGTTTGTTGCTATTAGTAAATAACATAGATAAAGGACTGATATGAACAGTCATGATCATAGATAAGCAAGAAAATATATCTTCCATCCTCTATAGTGGCTTTCATCAAAACACTGCAGAGTATTTCCAGCTGTCAGACAAATTTCTTGAAGAAAATTCACACCTAATTTCACTGGTGTTTGTATGTTACAGGGAAATACATGAAAGTGATCAGATTGTAGAAGTGGGAAGAATTTCCACAGTACTTTGATTATACAAAAAAGAAAAAACAAGCAAAAAGAAAAACCCAAAACAAAAAACAACCCATTCAGTATAATGATGATGATTGGGCTATTTCTAACAATTTTTATGAATTATATTGTTCATTTTGTAAATAGGCTGTGCTTTCTTGCTTTCAACCGAGATTTTTCCAGTTTATGTAGCTGAGTCGCATGTAGGTGTTGGTCTCTTACACCTTACTCTCGCCACCATAACTGTGGGTAATGCGATCAGGGATTTGATGCTCTTGTTACAGCCATCAGAAGAGTGAAAACTGAGTGAAAAAAGTGAGTTTTGATTGCCATTGTGTTGCACACTAGTCTGAGGCCAGCAACCTCTGGTAGCTGTTTTGTACTGCGGATGAGAATAAATTGTCTCGCACTTAACTCTTTTGAAGTGGATTAAGGTTTTCTTTTACTATGCCAACTAACAGCAACACCAGTATATAAATATACCAAAGTAAATCAGACCTCATAAGGTGTGAGTTAGCTGTTCTTCCAACAAACAGACTCAGATGCTGTCTTCTTTTGTCATGCAATGAGAGTTTGCTGTAATTCTTGGTAAAGATGAGACAGCCTTTTGCTACGTACTGGGAAATTGCAAACAGATGGTTCAAAGCATTACATGCAATGACTCATCCTTTTCGGTTCTTGTCTCTGTGACAAGAAAAGAAACTTTATCTTTTCACTTTGTAATTGTAAGTAGTCTCAGTTAGGTCCGGTCCACTGGGTCCTGCAGGTACCTCTTAGACAGATAATCAAACAAAAGGATCTTTTTCTTTCTTTTTTTCTTTTAGGCATCCTCATCAATTGCGCATGTGACCTCATTCAGTGTTCAATATCAAACATTTCCACAATAAAACAAACATGATTGTGGTTTGTGTGGTGTTTCTCTGTGGTTTGTTGTGATTTGGTGTTCTGTGTTGCAGCTGAGTACAAGACGTTGTGTCCTGGAGGAGAAGGCTTCAGACCAAACCCAATCACTGTCATCTTGGAAGGTCAGACGGAGACATGCTATCATGTGTACACAATTACAGACACGCACCCATCCCAAAATGCAACTGGTATCTCCTTTTTTCTCATTGGCAGACATCAATGAGTGCCAAGAGCTGCCAGGGTTGTGCCAGGGGGGGCAGTGCATCAACACCTTTGGCAGTTTCCAGTGTGAATGTCCAAGAGGCTTTGCCCTCAACACAGAAAACAGAGTCTGTGAAGGTATTCAAGAGAACATCTTGTGATTTTTGGTTCTTTAAAGCATATATTTGGGTATTTATAGAAAGTACCAGCTCAAAGATGGCCTTGCCACAAAAGTCATAAAATTATGTCATTCAGTGAGTGATTGATAGGGTACTGTGACATCACAGACGTCAATCATAGCAGAATAATCCAGCCTTGCCGTCTTAATCTCCACTCAGTTCTCCTTCACAGTTTTACATTTTCATTTTTCTGCACATATAAAATTATTAATATAAGCTGGAACAGGTATTTTAAAGAATGCACACCCTGCAGAAGAGGGGAATAGAGCTGAATTCATTTGAACTAATTAAACTGGAAATGATTGAAAAGGGCACTTTTTGTTTTTTTGTTTTTTTGTTTTTGTCTCTGTGCCAAAGGATGTCACAGATATTTCTTGAGGACCTCAGGAAATTGTCAACTTTTAAAAAATTTTTTTTTTAAAGGGGTCAGAATATGTTTCCTTTAAACAGAGGCATGTATTTCTGCAGAACCCCACAGACACATGACGACACAGGTGACCCATCCTTCCTCATCTCTTGCCCTGGGATGTTTCCGTGAAAAGGAAATTGAGTCCATCTGCTGCGGCCCTCTTTTCTGAGACACATGGAGTGGGAGTGAAAAGCACAGAGAGCAAAAAGACAAATATTCGACCGTGTAGTCCCACTGCAGCTCAATACGTGTCTGCTCTAGTTCCTGTCTGTTGCTAACCCAGCAAAGCTCGGTCAGGAATGGATGATGAAGCAGCTGAATGTCTCTGTGTCCAGGGGAGCGAGGCTCTGATGTGGTCTGGCCTCTCCTCAGGGAAGTACGCTGAGTACCCAGTAGGCAGGTCAGAGATGATGGAGTAAGGGAGAAATTGAAAATGAAATATAAATAAGAAGGGTGTTTAGCAAAGAGAAACAGGACCAGAGAGGAGGAGGTTCAGGGTTGGACAATGACATGGCTGGCGGCATTTTAATGGGCGTGTTTTGCTGGCCAGAAGAACAAAAGCGGATGTTGCTCTGTGAGGTTCAGGACTGTACATCTCAATCTCTAGTAAGTAAACTGGTCTCTCTGTTAACAGAGCTGGAAGCAGCAAGAATTGAGCATTTGAATTGTCATGGTTTGTCGTGGTTTGTGCCAGCAGATTCATCATGTGATCTACAGGCGAGACATCCAAAGAATTTCTGTGTCAGTTTTAGCAACATTTGCAGCACTCTGGGCTAACTTTTTCCACCACTCATGCTGGCCCTAAATGAGGATTTCTGGAGCCTCAGCTCAACTTTTAGGAGCACTTCTTAGATCGACTGTACTGCAACTCTTTCACATGTTCTTCATCTTTTGTGCAATTAAATATTTTGATAGTAAACAGATATTTTTACAGAAATTTCTGTTTCTTTAAAAGGAAAAAAAAAATCACATAAACTGGGATATATGAACATAGATGCCAAATAAATAAATCTTTTATTATGAATTCCCTTCTTTGAAATAAATCAGTTGTAGTCTGTAGGCCAGTTACCAAAACAATCAGTTGTAATGTCAAGATGAAATACAGTGTGTTGAGTAGCGTGTGAACTTAAATTTGACCTATAAATATTCGGTTTGGTAGCTCTCCCTTCATGATGTGGTGGGATGTTGTGAGTAGTCACTTCAGTCTCTTCTGTAGATGAATTAGTCGATTTCTCTTGCAG
Source organism: Arrhamphus sclerolepis (assembly GCA_037176975.1). Classification (NCBI taxonomy): domain Eukaryota; kingdom Metazoa; phylum Chordata; class Actinopteri; order Beloniformes; family Hemiramphidae; genus Arrhamphus; species Arrhamphus sclerolepis. The sequence goes on from JBAMYA010000018.1 coordinate 3,915,994, forward strand.
ATGCACTGCTATTTCATCATTGCATCTGTTTTTCTGTATTAAATGTGTCATGAGGTTGATGTGTTTCATGAGTGTTGCACGATTAAAGTTTGTGGTCCATGGACGCTGGATATTTCAAACGGAGATCCACATCCTGGCCTCATTAGAAATTTGGGGCTGTGGTGTCATGTGAGGATATGAATGATCAATTCTTAAAAACAAAACAAAAAAACAAAACAAAAAAATGAAATGAACAAGAGTGACAATAGATAGATCCATGATTATATTTCAATTTGCTCCCATTTTTATAATTTTTTTTTTTTTAGAATTTTTTTTTTTTTAGACAATTTTGTCACACTTCCTAGGATTCGTATTCATGCATGACAGGAGTAGTGGGATGGAGGAGCTGGCTGTCCGTATTTTTTATTTTTTTTGTTTCAAATATCAACATTTGTGACATCATCCAGAAATCCCTAATCCTTCCTTTAATGTTTATCTATCCTGAACACAGGAATTCACTTTGAGGCATTATAAAGTGTTTATTATTTGAGGAAAGTTGTTTTGGCTTTTAAGAGTTTTACAGCTTGATTATTGCATTGTTGCCATGGAGACTGTTTAGTTTGTGTTTTTTTTTTGTACTCAGACTCGACACTTGGCAACTGTTAATGCCTTAACTGGTTTGAGAAACAGAAGTAAACAAGAAAACCAAAGTGGCTGTTTAAATGTCATGATTCCACACTAATTGGATATTGATTGAATGTTCTTTTTATGAATTCGTCTTGGTGTTTTATGACAGCTTGAAGCCTCACGGGTGCTGTCAGTCTCCCCCCACACTGTCACAGAGCCAAGTGTGCTGCTGTCTTCTTTTCCTCTTATTCAGATGAGAACCTCTGTGCCGTTTTTCAGTGGAAAGATCTCGCAGCATAAAACCGCAGAGTGATCATTAGCTGTGCAGTGACTGAAAAGTCAACTATTCAGCTGTAAGCAGCCAAACAAATAATATAATCTGCATCTTTACGTTTTCCAATTGGCTATCCTGATCATGAAACACTCTTCATCATTCATTTTCTTCATTTATTATAATAAACAGGAATGTAGTTTAATTTGTTAGTACCATAATTAACGGAACGCAGATAAGATGCTTGAAGTATACACATCCAAGGTGTGTGTGTGTGGAAAATTTAGGGAAATTTAGGCAATCCTGAAAGCTAGTTCTACAAGCAGTGACCTTTCAGTCCAGGAAAGAAATCATGGAAAATCAGAGCGATAAACTTCCACCTGCAGAGTTCCCAACAGCTCACTGAAATATTTTAAAGTAAAACATTTTCTTCAGTGTCAGTCCATGAGTATTTGTCAGTCAATTAATTACCATTTTATGCTGTGGTTTAGAACTGTGTATATTTGATGCATTACGCAAGGTGATTTTATCACCTGGAGAAAAAAGTGGCAGAGTGCCATTCTAGCAGCGTTAAACGTACAATCTGCTGCACTGTGGGTAAGACACAGGTACATTATGACTTTTTTTCCCCCTTAGGCCGGTAGATAAAATCTTTTAAGCAACAGTTTGACCCATTTTATTACATTTCTCAAGTATTAGAGTTATATATAAGAAGAAAACCTTAAATACTATTTTCTTATGTTAAAAAAGTAGTTAAGTCATGACTCAAGGGTGTTTAATCTTAACTCATACTCTTAGGGAAATCTCAGATAAAAATTATTATTTGTGCAATTATTACAGAAATTCTTTTAAGTTATTATTGTTATTTTTGAAACAATTGTTTTAGTCCATAAAATCTGTTTTACATAGTCTGACATATTGGTTTTTTTTTCTGAATAAAATTTGTATCCTGCATCAGCTTTGCAACAATTGTCTCAATTGTCAATTGTTGGAAATATATGTGTAGTACAATGCATTTACAAAATATTTTGGGGTTTTACTTTAGAATTTGGGTTTGTAGAAAAACAGTGCAGGAAATTGATGTTACTGAGGCAAAAAATGCACGTTGCTATTGAAGTTATGAAAAGAAAAAAATAGTGAAAAGTGAAGTTTAAGAAACCGCATAATCAGATGTGTGTCACAGAATCTTTTTCTGTGCCTGCAGACATCAATGAGTGTGAACAACCAGGAATCTGTGGGCCAGGCCAGTGCTACAACACAATCGGGAACTACACCTGTATCTGTCCTGTTGACTACATGCAGGTCAATGGAGGGAACAACTGCATGGGTAAGCTGGCATGTTACACTTTTAAGACTGTACTGAGCAATAAAGTGTCATTCTCATCTCGAGACAAATCCATGTTGGACATTTTGTTTCTCATCAACACACAGATATGAGGAAGAGCTACTGCTACAGGAACTTCTACTTAGACAATGGCACATGTGACAGGGAGCTGACCTTCAACATGACCAAAAAGATGTGCTGCTGCTCCTACAACATTGGCCGTGCGTGGAATAAACCTTGTGAACCGTGTCCCATTCCCAGCACTGGTGAGGATTCATGCATGTGTCAGTGTAGGAGGTACAAGAGGCTCAAGGTTAGCTTTTGTAATTTCATTTATTTATCTTCATTCAGATGAGTTTGCAATCCTGTGTGGCAGTGAGAGACCAGGCTATTATATTGACATCACAACTGGACAGGTTATTGGTAAGTTTTTGAAATTCCAATGCTTGAGTGAAGGAAGAGTTTTTTTATACACACACACACACACACACTTGTTGTGTCTTTCTTTCTTCTTTATGTGATAGATATTGATGAGTGCAGGGAAATCCCAGGAGTTTGTGAGAATGGAGTGTGCATCAACATGGTTGGTAGCTTCAGGTGCGAGTGCCCCATAGGCTTCATCTACAACGACAAGCTGCTGATTTGTGAAGGTAAGGCCCAAACTCACATTTAGGTCAAACTATGAAAGATGCTGTGAGTCTCAGTTCTGTTTCTAAGCAATATTTAAGGCTTTTCATCAGCTGAGCCTCTGTTGCTAAATGACCGTGTGAGGACTTTGTTGTTTTCAGATATTGATGAGTGCCAGAATGGACCAGTGTGCCAGCAAAATGCAAACTGTCATAACACACCTGGAAGCTACCGCTGCGACTGTAAACCTGGGTATCGCTTCACCCCCACTGGACAGTGTCTAGGTAAGGCTGTACTGATGATCCGTTGTGATGTTTAAGGAGTTGTCATTGTTCATTTGGCCAAGAGCTTTAGGCTTCAAATGACCTTAATGGAATTATGAGAAATAGGTGGATTCATGCATCAAATTACAGAACATATGATTTCAAGTACTGTCCAATAGAAGTGTCTTCCATGAAAAAGGAACTGAATTCAATCTGTCTGTGGCTTGATGCTGTTATGTGAACTGTGCATTCCTGCCAGTGACATACCGAAGATAAAGCGCCAGAGGCAGCACAGTGACGGTTGGGCTACGAAGGAACTTTTTCATGGTGGGCTCGCTATTAAGGAGGAGAGAACGCAAAGCGTGTGTCGAGCTGTTGAAAATTTGCTGCAGCATATCTGAAACATGTTGCTGTCAGTCTGGAGAGTACTGACCGATAAGCAAATGTTTAATCAACATCCTGTTTTGCTTCCTGCCTTTCATGCAAGTTCTAAGAACAAAACAAGACTTAGACCCCAGTGAGGAAAGCTGAAACTGTGGCCAGAGATCAGAATGACCTGTAATAGCCGCATGTTTGTTCGCTTAAATAATAATATTTAGAGGTTAATGACCAGCTTTGTATCTATAAACAAAGAAATCCAAATAGCCTTTAAAACCATAAGCATTAACTTCTAGTCTTTCCCATTTTGGTCATTTGGGGTGTTTGTTGAAGGAGTAGGGGATATGACAACTGTTTTCTCTCATTATCAGATCGTAATGAGTGCCTTGAGACACCCGGTGTATGCAGTCCCGGTCAGTGCATTGACACGCTGGGAAGCTATCGCTGCATCTGCCCCAATGGCTACAAAACAACTCGAGACCAGTCCATGTGTATCGGTAAGCTATATTGGTCCCTTTCTCTTTGTGCTTGCTTCTTTTTTTTTTTATCTCAGTGCTCAGCTCAGAAAGTGAGAAAGTTGAGCATCATCTGAGGATGTTGCTCTGTTTTCAGATGTGGACGAGTGTGAGAGACAGCCCTGTGGCAACGGGACCTGTAAGAACACAGTGGGCTCCTACAACTGTCTGTGCTACCCCGGCTTCCAGAACTCACACAATGGCGACTGCATAGGTGCGTGCGTCTGTGTATGTGAGTGGATAAAAGAGAAAAAGTCAGAGATATTGCCATTGATACGTTGTGATGTTTGTTTTTTGATTAGATGTCGATGAGTGTGCAACACATAGAGGCTTGTGTCGACACGGGGAGTGTGTGAACATGGTGGGCAGTTTCCTCTGTGTGTGCAATGATGGCTATGAGCTGACGTTGGACGGCAGACTGTGTACAGGTAGAAGCTTTCCTTTTTTTTTTTTCCATTTTATAAAAATGGTATATGCTGGTTTTATTGTAAATCTCTTGAATATTCCCTCCCCCTACAGATATCAATGAATGTGCAGTAAATCCAGGAACATGTGGCCCAGGAACTTGTCTAAATATGGATGGATCTTACCGATGTATTTGCCCACCTGGCTACTATCTTCATGAGGAAACTTGTGAAGGTACACCAGGCACCAGTCAGCTTGGCCCGTTCTTTCTGCGTCATGGTCAACAAACATTGGTCAAAATTTGAAAAATAATAACAGCAATTTATTGAGTAATCAGTCGTTCATATGAAGATGTGTATCCAACCACAGAGAACACGCTCACAGATGCATGCACGGATCTAAGTTTAGACTGAGTGGAGAAAGTCACCTTCTCCATCTCCTCTCTCTCTTTCTCACACACACACACACACACACACACACGTCTTCTCCCTTTCACATGTGGGAGTGGGCCTGGGCCAGAACACTTGGATTGTTTATACAGTGGGTCTGATGAAGAGATATTCGGCAGACTTCAACACATTCCTGCTTTGTGCTCTGTTCCTGGAAGCATGGAGGAACAGCAATGAGTTCTCTGCAGCAAAGGCAGCAGCTGTTCATTTTGATTTGAAAACACATGACATTTAGGCTCTTCCAAATAGTATGCCTTTTATCTGTCAATTAGAGAGATTACATTCTGTCTGATCCCATTTGGATTCACAATGACACTGTGGTAAGACATCTTTCTCGCAGATGATGGTAGTTCAGGGAAAACAATGGGAACTTTGAAACTGTTTTCATGATGAGTGATGCTGTTTCTCTTTGTGTGTCAGATATTAATGAGTGCACCCAGTCGTCTGAGATCTGCACATTTGGAAAGTGCATCAACACTGAAGGAAGCTTCATCTGTGAGTGCCCTAGTGGCTTCCAGCTCTCTGCCTCTGGACGCAGATGTTTAGGTAATTGTGTGTGCATGTGTGTGACCAGTAGAAGAGAAAACTAAACTATGTAATTACCTTTACAGTTTTACAGTGTAGTGAAGGTAGAAAGCACCATGCAACAGTATTGGGGTTTTCTGGCTTTTTCATGATAGCACACAGTGTTCCAGCTGGTTCTGGTGCTGCTGCCTCAACAAGGCCAAGGGTGGCTCTGGGCAGATCAGTTTTCCATTTTCTCACTTATGTGTGTGTGTGTGTTATATGTGTGCTTTTGGCTTGGGTGGGGGCGCCCTGAGTCCTCTGTTAGGGAGTTCCCTCTGCAAACACTGAAGTGATGACTTCATCAGTTCAGTGAGGCAGTTTACAGTTTGCATTTCACTTTTCCCTCCAGTCTCAGAAGTGTTTGACTGAAGGCTGGGGGATACACGGGAGGAGCTGGGTGGAGGGTGAGCAACACTGGCAGTAAATGAGATCAAGTTTTCTTGACAAAGGCAATCCCTGTCCCACTAAGAAAACACATATTTTTTCTTGAAAATTAAATAGATCACAATGACAGCAGATATAAACATGTTTTGAGTGTTCTGTAAGGGGATTCATGTAACATCCCTCCTAGGCTGGAGCTGAAGGAGGGATCTGGGGTATTGCAAAGGCAATATTTTGTATGTGTCAACTACTTGGCTGCCATGACTCCAATTATTGATATGTTTTGAATTATAAAGCTGTCGTGGTTTTTCATAATAGTCATGACCATTCATTATCTGTCACCATATTTACCACCTTCAGATTTGTGTCTCCACTGTCAGAGTTAGCCAAGTGTTAATGTCATTTAAATCTTAATTTTGACATTGTTTAATTCTTATGCTATTTTTCAAGATCACTTTTTGTTCCTCCATATAAGGACAAGCATGTAGCATTGCTATTTTTAGTGAACATATTAACAAAGCAGACCTACTATCATGTATTTTCTTTTAAAAACTGAGGCACACGAATCAGATATTCACTTGTAGATTGTAATTCACGTATGCATGTGCTAACACACACTTTTTGCAACATCTGTGCTCAGAGCATCATTGATGTCCTCAGAAGAGAGGCAGACAAATCAACTTGGTGTTGGAAAGTAACACGACGCACTTTAACATTCTCGTCGTGGCACCAGGTGGTCATGTATGTGATTTTTGCCTCACAGCCAGGTGTGTGTGCATGTGTGTGTAATCTGTGTTGGCCATGAAGCTTATTTGTGTTGAGTTCACTGAAGGCCAGTGCTAGCAGGAGAGCACGGCCATATGCTTCTCATTACAAGTAAGTGCCTGCCTGGTCCCTGAGCAACAAGATCTCTGAACATAGACAATTAGCCAGTCTTTATCCTCACTGCATATACTTCAGCCTAAAATTGGTATATGTTATGTATGAATAGAAAAGATTTGTCAGAAATTTATGGTACATTTGATAAAGAGCATAACACAACTTACAATATCTGTCATAATCAGGGTTGTAGGCATGACAGCTGTTCACCAGGGTCCTGTTTAACACAAGAAACATGAATGTGACCACTTGTCACCTTCATATGTCACTGTTGATGGTTATATTGGTTATAAAGGATTTTGTTTTAAAATGCTACTATAAATAGACCATCCCTGGGGTTATTCAAGGTACTTTAGTGGGACATGAAGGCTGGCCTGTGTGGCTTTATTCCACAGAAAAGGTGGAGTCACACAAAATGTTGAAAACTGAAATGTCAGTATGTCATGTCAGTCCATCTGATCTTGCTGTAAATAAGTTGTCATGCTTGTCAGAGTGCCCATGCTGATGCTGATGTCTCTGATGTTCACATGCCCAAAGCACCTCCATCGGGCATGTGAACATCATAGCTGAACAATGAAGCCAAGGAGTAAGTACAGAAGGTACTGAAGCAATCACAGCAGGGTGGGGAGGACTTCATGTGATGACTCATAAAGAAGCCTCCAAGAGCAACTATTAAAAACAAACAAGAAGGCTGCAGAATTACCAATTACATGTCGGATCAACAAGCTTTTATTGCAAAACTGACAACAGTTAATACACTGGTGTTCCTACTCCAGCAGATGTCATTTTGGATGTCTTTTTATTGATGCTTGTCTCATTGTTCCTCTGCCTATGAGACATTGAGCATTATGGTGAGTGGTTGTATGCCTATCCAATGGCATTCATAGCAATTTCTTATGTGTCCTTATGTACTGTCCACTGATAATCAAGAGCAACTCCTGAAGAACTAGACTAATTCTCCTTCGTGGTAGTGACTTCTCTCAAAAAGGATAATACTCTGTGTTCACTTGGTCTCTGGATACACTAAATCCCAGTCTATACCATAATCTGTGATATATACCGGTAAAACTAATCAGATCCATGGAAGGTCTAACTTGCTCTGGAACAAGGACATTAATATATTTTAATAATCTGTTTCATAATGGAAGATTTCAGGCAGTTGTCAAAGCTTAGTGATTCATATTTCTTTTTGTAATTTGTAATTTGTGGTGCTTTTTTTCTTGGCTTTTGATCAAGACGTTTCAAAGCTTATTTGACATCACATACTTCAGAGCTGATTCAGTGTCTTGAATGAAACACAAAATGCCAGCATTTACTGTCAGAGGGTCATAATTTAAAATGGATACAACGAATGCTTTTCAGCTTTAAGTCATTATCAGCATAAATCAAGACAAGTGTAGCAATATAAAAGAGTCAGTGGAATTAAAATGTCAATCAAAGTGAACGCAGAACTAAGAGGATCCATCTGTGTAAGAAACCTGGGAACTGGTCATCTGTAGGAGACAGACCAGCATAAATGTATTTTTAAACTTTAGTAGTTATCTTACTCAAAGTCTGAAGAAATGTCTTTTTATAGTCAAATGTTGAGAACCAGAAGAATTTGCACTGGCAGTATGGCATATCCATGAGAAGGAAATGATTTGTGTAAAAGAGGAGGGAAGAGCTGGCTCCCTGTGTTCTAATACTGATCACCATTTTATGAACTATTTATTCTAGTACTTTTTATTGTTAGTTCTATTTTTAATTAAGTAAGTTTTTGTTTATGTTATAACAAGGTTTCTGTTAATGAGACGGGATTTTTAAGCACATGATTTCAAGGGTACCTTGCTTATTAAATATTCTGGCCAAATGTTTTGACTGATTTGTGTGTGTGTACATATATGTATATATGTATGTATGTATGTGTATATATATATATATATATACCATAATGACACACACACATATGTATATGTATATGTATATATATGTATGTGTGAGTGTGTGTGCGTGTGTGTGTGTGTTTGTGAAGTAATTTCTTTCAGCCATTTAACTACATTCATTTTAAGCTAGCCCTAATTTTGATTGCGCTTTTTTTTTTTGCCTGTGATGAATTTTTCCATTATTTTTCCACAGATGCATCCATTCAAATATAGTCAGGTACAGACATTCAGGTTTTTCTGTCAGCTGACTAAAGTCTTAACTTAAAGCGTTTACATGACCACACTTTATGTTTTGATTTATGCCAATAATGTTGCCAGTTAAGTCAGTCAGTTCCAAGATTCCTTGTTTAATTCTTCAAATCATCTATTAACTTGAGTTATTCGTTAAACTTGTTTTGAGTTATGAGGCTGGATTCTACTTTAGAATCCACAAGAAGGAACAAATATTTAAGTCAATCTACCTTTTCAATTCACCTTTGGTCAATAACAACTACAAAACCTCCACATACTTTCTTATTTTTATAAAGCACATAAGAATACTTCTATGTTTCACCAAATAAAGACTGAACTCAAGTTTAGACAAAACCAAGGTTTGACACTGAGATTGCTATAACTGTTGAGGGAACATCGCTCTAGTTTTACCATAAAGACAGTCTAGAATGATGTACAGTAGTAACATGCCACTTTGACCAAACATCTGGATAACTCAATCACTTCTATTAACTACATCTGTCTTCTGTATGTGTGTTAATGTTCAGATGTCCGTGTGAACTACTGCTTTACAAAGTTTGAAAATGGCCGCTGCCTGGCTCCAAAGCCTCAAAACACAACAAAGGAGGCGTGTTGTTGCGTTGGAATGCCTGGTCAAGGCTGGGGAGACCCCTGTGAAATCTGCCCCAGCAAAAGCGAGGGTATGTAGCTTTCTTATTAGACAGATGTGTTGGAAAATTTAAACTCTATGCAGGCTCAAAAACAAAGAAATGGATAACTCTTCTCATCTGTTTCTAGATGCATATAGTGTTCTCTGCCCAACTGAGGGATATCAACGTGGGAAATACGACGATCAAACAGGTAAATGTGCTATTAATATATAATCTGCACTGTTGCTTCTCTTGGGTAATATGCTTGGCATATTATTTGACTTTGTGTTGATATTCTTTAATTGCAGATATTGATGAATGCCTCAATGATCCTTGCGTTAATGGCCAATGCATCAACACAGACGGCTCCTTCCGTTGTGAATGTCCCTTGGGATACCACCTGGATATTAGTGGAGTCACATGCGTAGGTCAGTTTATTCTCAATATCCTCATCTTCCTTCCCTTTTTGCTTTTGTCACCATCATAGATGGTAGAAAAAGAACTGGACAGCCCTCCTGTGATGTTGCAAATAGGTTTTTCTTAGCAGCACTTTTGAAGCCTCTTTTTCATCTTACTGCACAGTGATGGTAGGAACTGACACCAATGTACACTACTTAATCAAAAAATAGGCAAATGGGCAGAATGAGCAGGCCTGGAAGCCAGATGGAATATGTCCACTTTAGCTCAGTTGCCACAAGTTAGCGATTTTAGCTCAGCTGATTTAGCCTATGCTAACTTATGATGCTAACTAATACTTGCATTTATTCAAATCAGTACATCCTTATTTTGGTTGTTGTTGTTTCAACAACATCTGAAATGAGCACTGCAAGAGCTAAAAATAGGATTAACGAAGCATGGCTATAATCCATACTCACTTGCCCGAGCATAGTGGCCTAGGTGAGTGTTCTTCAACCTTGGTCCATAGGGCACGCTGTCCTGCATGTTTTAGATGTTTCCCTGCTCAGTCACATTTGATTAGATGGCCATCAGCTTGTCTTCAATGTCAACAAGTCTGTCAATGATCCACTATCTAGAGTCAGGTGTGTTTGAGCAGGGAAACATCTAAAACATGCACGACAGTATGCCCTGAGGACCAGGGTTGAAGACCACTGGCCTAGGTGACCAAGCAACATATAGCCGAGTAAGGAGGAGTGCAGTCGGCTACCCATTGACTAGTGGTCCAGTTTGTTAACTTGTAAGAGTCCTGAAATGATCAGAGGAGAAGGTTGTTGAACTGAAGGACCCAACTGCTGCAAAAGACAGTTAAGCTGGCGTCACCTAATTAGCCTTGAACAGCAGCCTTCAGTTTTCCTAAGCTTTACTAAGCTTCACCCCCAAACCCTTCTAGTCCAATACAAATCTGGTTGCAGTAGTCACAGCAAGCCATATTATCTGAAATGAGTGTAAGGGTGTAATTGAGCGCGTCAGATTCAACCTCTTTGTCTGCCACTGATTTATTTGACCAGTAGATATTAACCCAAGATTTATATAATTCTCTTTGATGCAGACACAAATGAGTGTGACATCGGCAATCCCTGTGGCAACGGCACATGCACAAATGTCATGGGTGGGTTTGAGTGTGCATGTGATGATGGTTTCGAGCCTGGGCCGATGATGAACTGTGAAGGTATGTGAGGCTGCACCTAAACACTTTCCTCTGTCATACTGTCCCTTCTTTTAACTTGTTGCTTTATGACTCTTGTCCAGACATCAATGAGTGTGCCCAGAATCCTCTACTCTGTGCCTTCCGTTGTGTTAACGTGGTGGGCTCGTACGAGTGTAAATGCCCCACAGGCTACGTGCTGCGTGAGGACAGGAGGATGTGTAGAGGTACTACAGTGAAACAACCCACTCATACACTCTGATTCCTCAGAAATGGCCCATTAACTTGTTAATGTTGATTGAAAATAAACTAAGTCCTGGAGACATATCAGTACCATCAATAAAGTTACATAACTCGCTATTTAAGTGTGATCCTCAAGGGCTCTGTGTCTGAGATAAACTTAAAACAGTCTGAAAGCTGTAACCAGTTGAGTAACTGTTTACACCCCAGCTCCCTGAGAAAGTTTGGTAGCCATAGCAACAGATGTATTTGGAGGGAGACACTGAGACAGGAGGAGTCTGTCAGTATATGTCGCATCACAGTTTAGAGTAGCCATCCAAACAGACCACCAAACCTCCTGCTACACCCCTGCTAGCACGGCAGAGCTCAGTGTGGATTGGGTGGTTTGATTAAACTCTGGAGTACTGTGTTCTTGCATCTTTGTCACATCACTGGTAAACGTGCAACACATGCACACACTGAGTTCTTGAAAGCACCCTCTTACTTGAAATGTGTTGTTTGTCTTCCAGACCAGAATGAGTGTGAAGAAGGCATAGATGACTGTGCTGGCAGGGGAATGACCTGCAAGAACCTGATTGGCACATACATGTGCATCTGTTCTCCTGGATACACACGCCACCCCAATGGAGAGGGCTGCATAGGTAACCATTAGACTGTCCTAAGACTGTATCTTCACACTCAGCTACTTTTGCATCAGAAATACAGATTCAGTTGTGAATTTGTATTTTCTGAATGAAATCCCTGAAATCCCTTCAAAGGAGCTGTTGAAAACATTTATTCATGATTGTGCTATTTATTGGTGATGGATATTTGTTATTGTTCTACAATTTCAGCCACCAGACTTTACAAATTCAGGGTATTTCTCCTAAATCCTTTCACAAAATTGACCAAACAGTTGAACAGGTTTTAGGTGAATTGGAGGCACTTCTTTTGGCTCCATGTTGAATTCTGCTGCCATAATTATTTAGTTTTATTTATCATTCATCAGATAAATCTGACAGGATATACTGATTTTTCCCATCCTTCTTAATTTTACTCAAATGTTCTCATGTTACAGTTGTGTGATGTGTGCTTACTGAATGATCCTCTTCTTTATCATAAATCATAAATGTTTTGTTTTTTTGTTCTTTCACTGCGCTTGTGTGTCTGTTAGACCTGAATGAGTGTGTGGTGAAACCGGGAATCTGTAAGAACGGCCGCTGTGAGAACACAGTAGGAAGCTACCGCTGCAGATGTGACCAAGGATTCATCGCTAACCCCACCCAGACAGAATGTATCGGTATGTACAGTTGTCAGGACAGTGTTTATGTCCTCTGCTCATCTGTCAGCTTTCATCATATTCTTACATCCTTAACTCCTTTATATGTTTGTGTAGAGATGGGTTCATGTGCGAAGGCAGCCGGAGGAAAATGCAGCTTAAACCTCCAGCCTCTCAGGCAGACACATGGACAGAAGCATCAATCACTTAATTACTTCGCAGTTTCAAAATACAAAAGGAATGTTTTTACTGGCTGTTGTATTTTTAGTCTTACATTATGCACCTTATTTTAATTAGGGCGGTTGCTTTTTTTTTCTGTGGGAATTTTAACTTTTCTATGTCAGACTATTGCCTGCTGCTATCAACACAGCCATAGAAAAGCTTTCCTCCCTTGTCTAAATATATACCTCTGGACAGCTGTGATGTGCTGAGCTCAGTGAGAAAACCTCCAGGAGGACTTTGTAAACCTTCTGGTTCTTTGGCTATCTTCCTCCTCACAGACTGTGGTGATAGAACAGTGTGGGTTATCTTTTTACGTCTGGTGTGTGAGGCCAGGTCCTGTCTGGGTGGTATCGTCTGCTTCCCTCTGGCTCTCTTGGTGTTGCCTTCACGTTCTTTTCCTCGTCTTTCTCACCCTCCAGATAACCGTGAGGGCTTCTGTTTCACCGAAGTTCTGACCACGCTGTGTCAGATGACGTCCAGTAACAGGAACATGGTGACCAAGTCGGAGTGCTGCTGTGATGGAGGACGAGGCTGGGGCACCAACTGCGAACTTTGCCCTCTACCAGGGACCACCCAGTACAAGAAAATGTGTCCCCTGGGACCTGGGTACACCACAGATGGCAGAGGTACCTTACTGAGCTTGAAGAAATTATGTCCATGAAAAATTAAGAAGAAATCAGCAACCGAAAAAAAACAACAACAACCACACTCTCACAAAATCATTTATCTTTTACACAACCACTTTTTCTCAAAAAGTGCTTATTAAGTCTAAAAATGTAAAAGTTCTCAATTTATTTTTAAATATTTCTTGATTCAACCAAAAATGAAGCATAGGTAACATGTTTTTATTTCTTTAATTGACTGCAAACAATGGTTTCAGTCACTTGGAGTAGGTGCAGTACTAACTTTTTAGTTTTGATCGATCCACCTGGTCCAAGACCAGATCTCTGCAGAGGGAGGCACACAAACACACACAGTGCTGCAATATGCAAGTTTCATTTATTCCTTGTTAGCACTGAGTATTTATAGCAAACAGTTTCACAGGAAAGCAGTTTCACCACCTTGCCGCACCTCGGGGCGGTCCCAATGGTTGGCTCACAATCTAAACCGCAGCTGAAAATTCATCAGTTTACCCAATACACACAAATGAAGTTACATTTATGTGCAAGAGCAGTGATATATATACACGAGTACAGACATCCAGTGACAGAGTTTATCTTTGACAACAGTTTATCTGAATACAGCCTCTCCCTGCAAGATGCTTAGCAAAAAAATGTGCTGTACCTCTTTATCAGTACATGGTTTTTATTCCAATCGGAGGCTGGATTCTTTTTCTTATTTATTTATTTAGGTTTCCATGCATGATGATGATAGAAACCTATGTGCATGGAAATGCCAAGTCTTTATACAGAATTTAAAAAGCAGTCTGTTTATCTGTTATATCAGATGATCAACCAAGAGTCAAACATGAATGCTGTAAAAATGAGAATTCATTTCCCATCTATGCTAGCAGGAGTTATTTGACACAATAACAGAACCCTCAGGGTTATGGAAACTGAGGAGCTCTGAGAAATCATGTGCTTTTACTCCTGTTATATTTACACCTCAGATAGGAACTCTGAAGTGACGTAACAGCCAGCTAGTGGGCAACAGAAAAGTGAAAATCACAACAAAACTCTCCGTTTGCATATTAGCTCAATAAATCCTGTACTTCCCAATCGTTTATTCATCTGTGGTTTTAGAGTAGTTGTGGGCAAAATTTTGTCTCAGAGGGCCACATTTCCACAATTAAAGTAAACAAAGGGCCACACATCAGATGACTTCAATCGTAGTATCGGTTTACCAGCCACTTAAATCATCAGAGGAATACTTGACTGATTTCACAGGTTTGAATGATAGCTTTAACTACTGCTGCTTGTGGATGTAGGACTGTTCTGCTGTTCTGTAAATATTTTCTGCATCTACATTATTTTGAAGAAGAAAAAAAAATTCAGAGCTTTTTCAGTTCTCATTGTTGACAAGCTTGTGCTACAGTCAGCATTCTTGGTTGAAAAATACTTCTCTTTGAACGCGGCGATACTCACTTGACTTATCAAAGATGCGGCCAGGGAATCAAAGCGTATGATGAATCATGAACGAAATCACAGCATTCTGCGTCACCTGTTTTCTTTTCTTGGGCATTTGTGCCAAGTGAGGTTCTGCCATCAAAACCACTGCATTACTGAGCTATCCAAGCATTATTAGTCAGTCTGAACATTAAAAAAAAAAAAGCTAACAAAAGAATTTCTACGATCAGCTCTAGTTCCTGAGGCACTGACAAACAGAATCAAGGGGACCTACTGAAGAAGGAATAAGGATTCCTGGGATCCAAAATCATCTAATATTTGAAAATATCTTGTCAGAAGTTAATGAGGAAATAATTTGAAGTTTTAGACTGATTCAGCAGGTTTTGAGTTAGTTGTTTTTATTTCTGCACTAAAATTAAAGTAAATAAACCAGTGGCAAATAATTGCTTTGTAAATTTGTTGCAAGCAACGTGCTGGAAAGGAACTGCAAAGGAAAAGGAACTCTCAGATCCCTTTCAGAAGTTGTGGGTATTAAACAGTGTAACAGATGGTTCTTGCTTGCTGTGCTGCAATCACTCGCAAGTAAAGAAAAAAAAAAGATAAAAGAATCAACAGAATTACAAAAATCCATTGAAAAATATATCAATAAAGTTATTTGGAGCTGCTACTCAGTTTGAAAATCCAGTTATTTTCTTAAAGGAACCAAGATTACACTGTTGTTTCCACTCAGGAAACTGGCTAGTAATTCAGATGTGATAAGTTTATCTGTGGTTAACTTTTCTCATTTCCACCCAGACATTGACGAATGTCGCGTGATGGGAAACCTTTGCAAGAACGGTCAGTGCATCAACACTTTGGGATCCTATCACTGTGTCTGCAAACCTGGCTATACTACTGACATCACCGCCACACAGTGTGTGGGTAAGGCTGAAATTCACCTCCATTATTTACACTTTATGGACTCTTTTCCTGTCTCCCGTTCTCATTCCTGCTGTCTAGTAAAGAGCTGAAATGATGGGGGTGGACCGCCTCCACACAAGTCTGTCTGTCTCATCATCTCCCCTTATGGAATTGTTGGCTACAGGATTCAAACTGTCTCTTTCTTTCACTCTTTCTATTTCTTGCTCATTGGCTAGATGTGGATGAGTGCATACAGGCACCAAAGCCTTGTAACTTCATCTGTAAGAACACAGAGGGAAGTTATCTCTGTTCCTGCCCCCGAGGATACCTCCTGCAGGAAGATGGAAAGAGCTGCAGAGGTATACACATACACATGCACTAAAACAAAAGCTTAAATATTCAAGAGTGAATTGGTTGGAGGACTATTTCTCAGGTTGGGTTGGTTAAGTGAAACTATGAATCTGAGTTTCAAGTTCAGTGCAGTTTAAGTGCTGAGCACAAACATATTTGCTTCATGAGCATGTACGTGGTGTGACACAGTTTGTTGCAGACATGCACTTGTCTGTGTCTCTGTTTACTGAGCTTGTTTATCAGTCTAGAAAAAAGTGTACTCATAGTGTTCAATTTTTGAGAGCCTCTTTCATCTTTATTTACCATAACTTTAGTTTCCCCCTCAACAGTACCCCTTCTGTGTGTCCGCTGTCTGGTACATTTGCAGTTCACTTGTAGGTCAGTGACTGTACAAGGACTGGAATTTAACTCACAAAGAAGCAGCCTCCAAACACAAGTGCAATAGCTGTATCCTTAATGCATTATTTAAACACCTGAGCAGTGATGAGGTTTCTGAAAGACACAAATGTGAAACTGTAAAACTTCTCATTTTCAGACCTGGATGAGTGTTCGACCAAACAGCATAACTGCCAGTTTTTATGTGTCAACACCATCGGTGGCTTCACCTGCAAATGTCCTCCTGGCTTCACCCAGCATCAGACTGCCTGCATTGGTAAATACACGCACGTAGAAAACAGATATTTCCAGCATCCTAATGTTTTGTAATCAGATTTATAGAACTTCCTGCATATTAACTTACTTAAATGCGGATGCCTCTCATATTGCACACTTTTTACCTAATGAATGCACATTTGTTCTGTCAGTGTCATTTCTCCTCTTCCAGTCCAGCTCATAATAGGCCACTGAAGCACCTTCTTGTCTTATCATTACAAACTCTTTGCTAATATCCTCTGGCTGATATCACACTGATCTTATTAAGCTAGACTGGCTTGTAGTCGTGGCAGCTGAGCGATGCTCTGTTATGGAACATTGCAAGAGCTCACCATGACGACCACAGGCTCCTTTTTTTTTCCTGACTATGAAATAGCTCCTATGACCTCATGTCACATCCAAGACAGTGAACTCTCAGTTTTGACCGTAAGAATGACCATACACACATGACACACATTAGGTGTGGATGTGTGAGTGATGTGAGAGTCATAAGGCTGGACAAGTATGGGTGTGACATGAAACACTCTTTAAAATTGTTCTTTCATAAAAATCACTGATGTACATGTAGCGGCAAGAGAAAATATGTGAACCCCTTGGGATTTTCTGTTTTTATCCATTATTTTGCCGTAAAATTTAATCTGGCAAACACAATTTGCTTAAGTTAACAACAAAATATTTCTGATGTCTTTATTGAACACATAAATTAAAGATTCACAGTGTCAGAGGTAAAGGTAAGTAAACCCTTTGGGTTAACAGCTAGTTGAACCTTCTATGGCAGCAATGACTTAACTACTGTGGTGGATTTACTTTGATGCTGAGGGTCATTGTCCTGCTCCTTCCCTCCACTTCTGGTAATCTTCAAGCAGACAGCCATCCTGACATTATCCTGTTGGATATTTTGGTAAATTGAGAATTCTTGTTTCCGTGTTTCTTTCAGAAATGGCAAGTGGATCTTGCATGTGGCAGACTGATGAACCGATATGTTTGCCAATCCAGTGATGTCCTTAGGCTTTAAGCTGTTGCTAGTGGATTATCCTATACGTCTACAGAATACCCACAATACTACAATTTGTCCAGTTGTGGAGTAGTTGTAGTCTGCACTTTGAGAAGACTTTATATTTCTTTCCAGCCTTACGTAGATCAGCTACTCTTGATTGCATATTTTCAGAGGTATTTTTTCTAAGGCATGCTTCACATTAGCAGATGCTTCATATGAGCAGTAAATTTAACATTTGTCTTATAAATCAAAGAGATCTAAACCACACTGAAAATCTTATTTCATTGGTTGGAATAATGGCAAAAATATTGACTCAAATTAGCCTTGTATGGATTCACATCCCTTTTCCACCAGAACTGTGAAAATGTAATATACTGTATGTGTTCAATATAGACTTAAGAACATTGTGTTTATCTATTATGAAATTTAAATGAAGATCAGATTAAATTTTATGGCAGAAATAATGCAGAAAACCATTGTTCTAAGGGATTCACATACACCTTGACAATGGTACAAGAACCTAATAATGCTTTTTTTGACTCTTCCATTCTGATTAACGACAATTTCTTTAATGCAGTGCTTGTTTGAGAATCCACACTGCTCTGGTAAAGCAGCCACTTCTTCTCTGTTGACTGTTTCACAAAATGGAGATCTTTCTTGGGAACTTGTCAGATGTGCAAATTCTCAAACAGCTGTGAAAAATCCTCGGATCACACATGTAAAAGCTGAGATTTCTTCTCTGCTTCGATTCCAGTTGTTTAACACCTTTAACAACATGACAGAGATTTTCATCAACTCCAGTCAAAACAGTTAATCATGCAGGTCAAAATAATTTACCAAAGGCTTAAATACTACATTTCTCTGAAGAAATCAAGAAAATCAATGTGAACTTTTTTTTCTCACTAATAATCTTGAATAAAACTTTCACACTCAAATGTTACCTAATGTCTGGTTTGACATTAGATCAGGCGGTGAGAGATTTTACCTCTAATACCTTGTAGACTCTGAAGTTAGTTTTGCCAACAGTCCTTTGTGACCTTCCCTGCTTTTTGAGACATGAATTTTTGAAGTGCCAGGATCATAATCAGTTTTTTTTGTCAAATTTCCAGTCCCAACCTTTTATGATCCTTGTCTCCTCTCTGTGTAGACAACAATGAATGTTCATCAGACCCCAATTTGTGTGGCTCCAACGGTGTTTGCCAGAACACTCCGGGCAGCTTCAACTGCGATTGCCAGCGGGGATTCTCATTAGATCCTGCTGGACAAACTTGTGAAGGTCTAAAAATGTGCACATCAACTATAACATCATATTCACGACAACAAAAATAGTCCATCAGCCACATTGTTGTGTTTGTTCCTGATAGATATGGACGAGTGTGATGGAAACCACCGGTGTCAGCATGGCTGTCAGAACATAGTGGGTGGATACAGGTGCAGCTGTCCACAAGGATACCTGCAGCACTACCAGTGGAACCAGTGCGTTGGTGAGCAGTGTTCTTTTTATCAGCTTGTAGAAAGATTCTTTCCTTTTTAGACATCTGATGATGCTAAAATATGGACCATGGAGGCTTGACACTGTGGACGAGAGTCACAGTCCTTTTAAGACAAGCTGTCTATCCTTCACCTCTTTCTTGACACTCCTGCAGTTTTATGTAACTATTAAACAGTTTTTTTCTAATTATTTTACAGCTACAAGAGGCTGAAGAAATTTCTTACTTTAAGGAGACAAAACAAGTTAAATATTGTATAATCTATGTATTCTGCTGTTCTATTTAATTAGTCAAACCCCCTATTTTTAGTGAGAATCTCCATACATATTAGCAGCTGACTTTCCCAGTATTGTTATTGTCCTTTAACTGGAATGACCTTTTGTTTGTTTACTTCCCACCAACTTCCTGTGACCCAGATGAGAACGAGTGTCTCAACAGCCAGATCTGTGGGGGAGCGTCATGCCACAACACGCTGGGAAGTTTCCGCTGCCTCTGTCCCACTGGATTCAATTATGACCAGCTCAGTGGAGGCTGCTCAGACGTCAACGAGTGCTCCACCACTCAGAACCCCTGCAAATTCGGCTGCTCGAACACTGACGGGGGCTACCTCTGTGGATGTCCACCTGGATACTTCCGTGCGGGACAAGGGTACGTGAAAGAGATGCGGGCAGGTGAGAGCTGCAGATGTGTTTTCTGAGTTTACTGACAGCTGTGTTTTGGTTCCAGGCACTGCGTCACAGGTTTGGGCTTCACAAGCAGCAGCGTCGGTGATGATCAGGGAGGTGATGTGGATGACAATTCACTGTCACCTGAAGCCTGCTACGAATGTAAGATCAATGGCTACCCAAAGAAGGGACGCAGGCGCCGCAGTACCAACTCAACACAAGAAGATCCTCAGGAAAATATGCAGGTAACCTACATGCAGAGTTGTTTGCAGCAACCACTCAGAGGTCTAATTATCTAGTTTTAGGGGAACTTCAGGCTTTGGGAAATGTTCATCAGATAAAACGTAAACAGTGGAGTTTGAATATTCTAATCCCAGTATTTTTGTTTATTTATTTATTTTACTTACTGTATGTTCACTGGTTTTGAGTATTCGTAATATTATTACTACAACTACAATGTGATCATGTACTTGGCTTTTAGTGTGAAACTCATGTGGACATGTTCTTTCTGCAGCTGACTGAGGAGGACGTGGTCAGCCTGGCCAGCATGGACATCGAAGACACTCTCCAATTCCATCTGAACATCATTGAGCTCAGTAACCGTGACCACATCCTTGAGTTCACCCCAGCATTATCCACACTCACCAATCATGTGCGCTACAACATTGACAATGGAAATGAGGAAGGCTACTTCAAAATCAACCAGAGGGAGGGTGTCAGCTACCTGCACTTGAGCAAGAAGAAGGTCCTCCTGCCAGGGACGTACAACCTTCAGATCAGCAGTGCGCCTCTCTACAAGAAGAAAGAGCTAGCTGAGCTGGAGGACCAACACGATAAAGACTACCTCACAGGACAGCTGGGAGACATACTGAAGATGAGGGTGCAGCTCATCCTCCATTAACCATCACAAGACTGAGAGAGGCAGATGTTGCCAGCCACTGCTAATCCAGTGTCAGGCTCACACTCCCCTGAAGGCCAAACATTTCTGACTCTGGGTCAGTAGTTAGGGACAACCTCTACCTGCTCCAACAGGGATAAGGGATTGCCACCAAAGAGACAAGGGGGTGGGGATGGGGAGGGGGGGGACTGTATCATTTGATTACCAAAGATGATTCTGCATTTCATAGATCCAGTTTCTATGCAAAATGCCAGGGTGAGTGAGGCAATGTTTGAGTTCAGTCAAATGAAACCCGTAAAGCCCTGACACACAACTCCAGCTGTGTTTAAAGCACTGTTGAGGGTGTGAATAGGTTTTTTCATTTGGGGTTTAATGTTGTATAATGATATGTGGAATCAGATGCCACATTGAAGGGCATGTGAGCTGCTCAGCTCTAAAAGCTGAGTTTATTTAGAACTCAACTTGGGTGGAAGAAAATAAGGTTGAGTCACAATAGTCTGGAATAAATTCATTTCCTCCCCTTGAGTAAATGACTGAAAAAACCTGGACATACGGAGGTTAACGCTGATTTTTCTCCAGGTTTTAATTCAGTGGAGTGAAGATGAAAAAGATTGAGAATGTTTAGGAGAGGAGAGGAACCCACTATGGACTATTGAGATGTAGCCATGTCTGAGCTTGAATGACTCCTACTGCATATTTTAACTATGCTTTCCCATCTTTTCTACTGATAGAATAATTCATATCTACTGGTGCTAGCAACACATCCACGTAGACTTCTGAATGCACTGCACTACTATACAAAACTCAGTAGTCATTAAAATACAACCATCGGTCATTCTGAAGATTTCATGTCCTAACAGCTGCAACAGCTAGCGTCAAAGCCTGTCTGCTCTCCTCTATACTACATGTAAATTGTGTTTATACTGTAATCAATGCCACTTTTAATCTATGAAGCATTTGTAAACTAGAGGAAGCCCCCTTGTAAACTAGAGGGGGTTGTAATGGTGCTTATAATGACCAACTACTTCCTTTGTAAACTGTGTATACATGCACACCTGCACACACAACTCATTTGATGATGCCAAACCTGGGCCTTCATGATTATGCACTGAGGTCTTCATGGCCACACATTTCCTCTCACAAGTAAAATCAGTGCTGCATTGCCACAGACCAGCCTGACACCAGTCTGCGTTCTGTTCACATCAGTGAGGGTTTAGTTGTAAATTCACAATAAAAAACATATTTTTTGGTGTATATGTACTCACTGCTTTACCCTTCATCCAGACTGAAATATCAGAAAAAGATTAGCAGATAGCTGTTGACTTGATCATCCATACACACATGACAATAGCAAAAATGAAGTGAATATTCAGCTGGTGAAACTCAAATTACCTTAAAAAACAAAACAAAAAAAACAGTTTTCAACTTTTGCTGGTATTGCCTCTCACAGAAGCTTGGGGAAGGAGAAAAAAAAAAGAAAAGAAGAAAAAATAAAATAAAATAAAAACCACCCTGCTTGAGAACTGTACCACCACAATAATGGGGTTTAACGCCAAAATTTTATTTTGGTCTTACACTGCCCCCATGTGGGGATTTGGAGGACTTCACCCTAATTATGATTTATTCAGACAGGGATGCCAGTGCTAAGAAATGAATTTAAATAAAAAGACTTTTTTTTTTTTGAAAAAGAGAAACTTTATTACAACTATTTCATAACATTAAAATATTACATCTGTAGCTTTTAGTTCCGTCCAGTTGATCCAAAACCTCCAGCACCACGCTCTGTGTCATCGAGAGTCTGAAAGAAAAGATCAAACCATCAGTCTGCTTATGTGACTGAATCAAAACTTTCTGGTGTGCAATGCCACAGAAAAATACGCAAGTGTTTGAATAAATCTATAAAGTTGAAAATGACTGGGCAAATATCAATCCCATCAAGTCAGAGCCTTTTAGTTTTCCTTTCTGCATGGGCCAGAATGTAAATCTTAAACTCATTCAACTGCAGTTTGGTCAGATTTGGTGCCATAGAATTTGAGCACAAAAATAAATGAAATTAAAGTAATGAAAAAAAAAAAATCTTTTTCTGTACCAGCAGTATTTATTTGGGGGAGAGAAAAATCTCCCCACAGCATCAATTTCATGATTTTACAACTTTCAGTCTTACCATCCAACAGGCACCACCAGTGAAGTTAGACTTCATCTACACAATTACATTTTCAGGGCTGGATAATATGGTTAAAATTTACTTCACAATATATTTATTATTTGGCTGATGTAACATTTCAAAACTGAATATCAGAAAAACTTCAAAGAATGTCCAGAAATGACAGTCACAAAATTCAGAAACATTACATTGCCAAATCCATAAAACTTAATCCAATAAAACTAGATATTTTAGATATGAAAAGGTTCATTTAAAATAAATAAATAAATAAATAAACCACCTTTTATTTCAAGTCATAACCAATCAATGTGACATTACCATTAAATATATTTTGTCAAGCGCTGACATAATCATCCAAATTACTAAAAAGTGCTTAAAAAAATCATAAAAAAAACAAAAAACATTACATTGCAACATAAATTCTTATTGAACTAATGTTCAGCCCTAGTTTGTCTGCTTGTAATTTACCTCTTGCTCCACCAGATCTGGGTGGCAGATCTTCTCACACACCAGCTGGGCAACTCGGTCACCCTTTTTCACTGTGAAGATTAACAAAAGCGAGACAAAATTTGCATATCTATCTTAGACTTAGTTACTGTTAAATTTGCATCAAGTTTATCATCAAGTTTACAGATGAATAGCTGTTTTTTTTCTTCTCTGAAATGACACACTTTCAGTTCCTGGGTTTTTGCAAAGCTGTACATATCTATTTAGTAGTATTACCAAAAATAAGAAATAATACATATACATACATATATATATACACATTTTATTTTCAGATACATTTAAATTGTGCCTGGTGGGTTTTGACATTTTGACTAAACAACTAAATTCTGAGGGGCATTTTATTACACAGTCACACCACTTTGTTCCTCTATGGGGCTTAAGAAGCTTGTATGTGCACATACAAGCTTGTATGTGCATCAGACAATACACTGATGTTATGGTACATTTTAGAATTAAAAAGGCATCGACTATTTCTGGTGCTTTGATAACAGGTCATAATATATTTTATTTGCATCTCAACTCACCTTCAAATGTATC
Source organism: Arrhamphus sclerolepis (assembly GCA_037176975.1). NCBI lineage: Eukaryota > Metazoa > Chordata > Actinopteri > Beloniformes > Hemiramphidae > Arrhamphus > Arrhamphus sclerolepis. Next base: position 3,939,990 of record JBAMYA010000018.1, read on the forward strand.
CTTGCTAAAGTTAAACAGCACAACACCCACATTTCCTCTGTAGTCTTCATCTACGACACCAGCTGAGAACAGACAGACAAAGCAGAAATGAAAATGGCCGACATGGCATTACCTTAGCTCTTAACTGACTTTACAGGTGAAGACTCACCACCAACATCAATGAAGTGTTTGGCTGCCAGTCCAGATCTTGGTGCTGAGATAGCAAAAAAATGAATGAATGAATAAATACAAAGTCAGTTACAAACTGAACAGCATGCAGGTTTCGTGGTGATTGTATGAAACTCACCCACTCTTCCATAGTGGCCAGGGGGAACTGCTATCTGGATGTCAGTCTTCACAATGGCCTTATCCATGGGACCAACGGTATAATCATATGCACTGTTTTTAAAACACGCAGTGTTATCCTCTTCTTTACATGTAATATGCAAGTGTCACAGCATGCCAGACAGTTACTAAAACATAAAATGCAACTAACCTGTAGAGGTCAAATCCTGCAGCTTTTACCGAACCTCGTGTGGGCGTCGTTGCATGTTCAGAAAGTTTAGCAAATTTAAGGACTGGTCTCCTATCTTCAGGCTTTGTTTCTGTCCGCGCTTTCTTTGATGGAGAGACTTCAGATGCATCTCTAACGTCTAGGGCTGGCATGTTAGCAAAGTGTTCACAGTTAAAAGCTTGCAATAGATTAATAAAATAAAGTAAAAGTCGCTGACTTAAAAACCTAATTTCAGTTAAAACGCGGGACTACGAGCTGCCTGCAGGTCCACTGCTCCAGTTTCTAGGCGGGATGGCGTTAAACATTCCCGCGTAGTAAAATAGCTCATCCTCGATGTGACGTCAGCACGTAAGGCGGAAACGGAATTATATAACATAAGATGTAGATTACTGGAAAAAACATTACGTTAAATTATTTTTGGGGAAAATAACTAACTAATTAATAATTCATTAAAATAACATGTAATTTGGCATAAATCTAAAATATCTTTGTAAATCTGCCAAACGTCGAACTCGGCGGTTTCTGCTGTAAACAAATGTCACTTCTCTATGGATAATGATCTTAACTCATAAAGCGAAAAAAAAGGTACGTGCGAGATATAAATTTTATGTAACATCACACCAGAATAAAAACAGACCCAGAGCTAGTGAAGAGCCGCCAATTAATGATAATTATACAGTAACGCTAGAAAAAAAACACCAGACAAGTTAGGAAAGATCATGTTCACGAGTTGCTATCCACCGTTAGTTGCTTGCCTTTGTTTCCATTTAGCATTCTACTGTGAAGCCTCCCCTCCAAGAAACGTGGAGCAGCATTTAAAAACGACGAACACCGCCGAAGATGTTTTAATCCTGTAAACAGTCGGGTCATATTGAAAGTATAACAGCATCTGCTCTCATCCTGCAGCTTATCAGTCACAGTCACGACAACTCTCGCGAGACAAATGAGCAGCCGCAGCGTCATAAACCCGCAATAATGTTATCTTAACCTTTAGTTGCATCTTAAAAAACGAGCTACATTAAAGTCCCTCGCACATAAATGTGCATCAGACAGTACACTGATGTGCACACACACACAATGCAAGGTGATTGTTTTTGGATTGATCACATCACAGCCTGGTATATGTGAAAGATTAGCAGCAACATTTATTTATGTTGATGAAGATTCTCAGTCACCCAGGTCATATTTATCCAAAAGGTTGAAGCAAGGCAACTGGACTTGTAGAATTTTCTTGAAGTTCAAGAAGATTTTACAAGTCCAGTTGCCTTGCTTCAGCCCTTTGAACATTTATTTATATGCATTATTGAGAGTCAAAATAGTCATTTGAAAGCTTCAATGTGCACATTTAGTATGTGGGGTCTTGAACATAGTTAAAGAATATTTTAGTCCACGTTGTTTACAATAGTCTAAAAATGAAAAATACATTTTTTTTAAATTAACACTCATAAATGCACAACCTTGCATGCATAATCAATAATATGCCTGAAAAAAGAATGTGTGCTATAAATTAAAAGCCCAAAACACAAAAATGTGCTTGGGTGCATCAAAGGGTTAATATGTTGTCATTTTAACAACATATTAAACTACTAACTACAAACAATGATTTCTTTTTCTTTCTTTTGACTCAGCTGTAAAAAAGTAAAAAAATAAAATAAAAAAAATAGAGATGCACAGAACGTTTTCAGATTCTAGCAGAAACAGCATGTTTCTATTACCAGTATATACATGTATATTCTCTACATGTTTATATTTTACAACTATGTTAATATTAATATATTATAGGTTAAAGAGACCTTGTACATACTGCACTTTTACATGGTGATATTTTTCAAAGAAACTAAAGCTGCCTGCAGCAAGACAAAATGTGTAAATGAGAGAGAGCCAGCTTGAATGGCAAGGCTACAATGAGCAGAGAGAAGAAGAAAGACAGAAGGTAATCCCAATTCCAAAAAGTTGGGGCACTGTGTAAAACGTAAATAAAACTAGAATGCAATAATTTGAAAATGTCATACAATAAACCCATGTTTTATTTCCAAAGAACATATCAGATGTTGAAACTGAATCATTTACAATTTCATGGAAATTATTAGCTGATTATGACTCGAAGATGAAAAAAAAAGGCTGGAAAACTATTTGGCACAAATAAAAACAAACAAACAAATGGAGGAGCATTGTCAAATAAAAAAGGCTATCAGACTATTGCGGAACATGAAGTGTAAGGGCTTGTAAGGACCTGCCAACATTTTCAAATGTGTTCAAAGTATATATATGTAAAAGACCTACAACAACAACAACAACAAAAAAACCAAACATATCTTACATATGAGTCAATACTGTATTTAGGAATATTAAGCCTCTTTCAATTTAAAATGTCTTACATGCCACACGCTTTCACATTGTTTAAAATCATTAAGTTATGAAAATCTATTAAAAAAATGGTTCAGATTTGTTTGGTACTGGAACATCACAAACCCAGATCATAGAAAAATATCTAGCTTCTCTTTCTACCTCCACCCATTTTCACATAAGGCTGAGGTGGACATAAGACATACGCAAGACACATTAGACAACATACATACGCACATAGATAGATAGAAACTTTGTCTTTCTCTCTTTCGTATTTTTTCTCGCTCTACATCCACGGCATCTCCTCTTCCATAGTGCAATATAATTTGGCTTCTTGAAATGTCAATTCATGGCTTATAAACAACTCTTGTTGTCATGGTTACTCATCATAACAGGTGGTTAAAATATAAAAAAGTAGCCAAGAAAGTTCGTCAAGCAGCACAGTATCCAAACCACAATGAAAATTTTTTTTTGCTTTAAGTAATACGGTTTTATTTCCAATGAACAATTCCAAATTAGGCTGCTACCTATACCTTTCCAAAGATATTGTTTCTTTAAGTGTGGTGGGTATCTTGAGGGATTTCTTGTACATTGTAGAATATCAGATTTTCTCATGTTATGCTGGACAGCTTCAAGGCACTCGGACAATATAGCTACTTATGTTGTGCACATAAAACCTTCTTGTTCCGAACTGTCTTCTCATACTCTGTAACTGGTAGTCAGGTCTTTAATAGCTTAATAGTTAATAGTATTAATAGTTTAATAGCGTAAGCACTATGAATAATGAAATAAAAAAATTAATGCTTTGCAACCAGAAGAACACATATTGCTTCTTTATTTCAGGTGATCACTGATATTTATTTAAATAGGAAGACAGTAAGTTGGCAAAAATATACAGTAGAATTGTTTTTACAATGTTTCGTTGTGCTCGATTGTCCTTAAACAAAAACATATAGTGTGATAGTAACATTAAAACATTGAAGCAACATAACATGGAACAGGTAAACCATTGCATAATTTCTTTGTGTTGTACATTCAGTGAATATCAATAAATTTTAAAAAATATATAATTGAGCCATTATTTCCAAAGTGTGCAAAGAACTGACATTAAAGCCGCTCTATGTGGCAAAACCTCTTCTGACCACAGGGGGGCATATAAATCTGTTGTGTAAGGACCCACAGAAAGGTCATGTTGACAAGTGGGAACTAAGCACTTGGGTACACTTTGTTGTGTTTAATGATGTGTTATGATATGCTGCCCCTATGTGGTCAAAAGGTATCGCAAGATAGAGTGGTCTTAATGTACTCATCGTAATTATATTACTATTGATGAACTTTAAAAAAAAAAAAACCATCCACTTTGAGATCATATGTACATTTATTTTACAGTCAGTCTTTCAGTGTAACCACTGCAGCAGCTTTGGGTCTCTTCCTTTCTCTATCTCTGTTCATTGAGCTGACCAGATTTAAATTAGTCTTGTCCCTGATGGGCAGCTTTGAAAAAACAAACAAACAAAAGAAAAAGACAACCTCTGGCCACTGCAGAACAACTTTCCTTGGCTGTTACAGTGTAGTCATGCTGAAAAGGTTTAGATATTATGCTATTGTCAAGTGCACCATCTTAACACTTTTTGGTTTGTTTTCTGTTTACTACTGCTTTATGGTTTTCCTCAGCTATCTTTTGTTCAAAAAGGAATCAGAATATGAGTGTTTCACTTTGGTGGTGGTCTGGAAGACTGAATATCATCATATATATACATACATATATATATATATAGATATATATATATGTATGTATACCATTTTTTCCCCCTTCAGCTACATAGTACTTTGTGCTTTTGCCTCAAGAATAGAAAGTAAGCACACTCTTGTGGTTGCCTCTTATGAGCAGAGTGGGTGGAAGGTCTTTTGTCAAAATGTCCAACCAGGCCATGTAGAGGAAATCAGAGACGGATCCCTTACGAGCGATGGGCATGCTCCTGCACAGGGTTAACGGAACAAACAACAACAATTAGATTTTCTTCCTACATTGGACTACATGCTGTAGTTTGATTTTATCCAAACAACAACTCTGTATACTCACACAACTATCAGATTGGCTGATTTGGAGTGTTCCTGAAGGAGCTCATTGAGTCGTACTTGGAGGTTGGTCTATAAAACAACAGCAGTTAATCTTTAAAACAATCAATTCCAACTGATTAACCAGTAAAGCAAGATGATGCACTATCCTGTCTGCACTCTATATTACACTCTAAGTCAGTGTCAGTGGTTTTACCTTCTCCTCAAAGCTGCTCAGCTCTTCGTCCGTGATTTTCCAGGAGTTCTCTCCCTGTATGGCACCAGCCCGAGAACTGTCTTTAGAGCCCTCATGCAGACGGAAAGGCTTAATCATGTCCTCTAACTTCTTCAAGCTGGAACATACAGATAAGAACATGAAGAAGCAGTTTAGCGTGTTCATTTATGACAGATGCAGTTATCACAATTTGATAAAACTGAACTATTATTGCTGCACCATCTGGCTGGCATTGACCTTTGTAACTTTAAAGGACCTGTTACCTGTTGTCGCTGGGGTTGACGTGGATGTCATCAATGACATTGATGTCACTGCAGTTAATTCTGAATTTCTCCAACAGGGTCTTCATCCTATAATTAGATGATTACACATTGATTAACTTTTATATTGGGTTATGTCTAATTTAACTTTTTTATAATGCAATGTTGATTGTCTCATGAATTTTCATATCTATATTTTGGCAGTTTATGTACCTGATCTAACTTACACACATAAGATCTTAATTGTTATTGAAACATTAATTTGTTCACTCACTCCTTTTTATCTAGCTCACTGCGTCCAGGCTGCCCTGCAATGAAGACCCTTAATTTACAGTCCTTCCACTTCTTCCTGGTGGTGAGGATATACGGGAGCAGCAAGGTAAGACCTGAGAGATGAGAATCACATTATTTTAACTGTTAAACCAATCCACTTGATTTTATTGTACGAAACATGCAACTCACCCATAGTATGCTTCACATTTGGTCATTTATTGTAAAATATTAAATGTCTCACAGTGCATTTATGCTTTTGGCATGCTTAGAGCTCAGTTTTGTTTTAGTGCCCTCTGTGGGGGCAGAATGTTGCTATGCATGTAATCCATAAATGGTCTGTCATTGATTACATGTTTGTCAGTCTGTGGTGAACATCTAGACTGTCACCTTGTCTCTGTCACCCATCCTGTGTCCTTGCATCTCAGTTCCTCAAAGCAAGAAAGTATAAGAAATCACTAAATAAGCAATGCCAAAAATGTGCGTTACACATGTTGTTGTGAAATTTATACAGACACGCCACTTGACTAAAGACTATGTCCATACATTCATGTATCCATTAACTTCAGCTTATCTGGATCCGGTCACAGGGGCAGCAGTCTAAACAGAGAGCCCCAGACCTCCTTGTTCCCAGCCACCTCCTCCAGTTCTTCCGCGGGAATACCGAGGTGTTCTCTGAGAAATATAAACTCCCTAGCATGTTCTGGGTCTTCCTCGTGACCTTCTCCTAGTTTGACATGCCTGAAACACCTCCCATGGGAGGCGTCCACCTCAACTGGCTGTTCTCGATGTGAAGGAGCAGTGACTCTATTCTGACTCTCTCCCAGATGACTGAACTTTTCACCCTATCTCTAAGGGAGAGTTCAGCCATCCTATGGAGGAAACTCATTTCAGCCACTTGTATGCACAATCTCATTCTTTCAGTTGCTACCCACAGTTCATGACCATAGGTGAGGGTTGGAATGAAGATTGACTGGTAAACAGAGAGCCTTGTTTTTTGGCTCAGCTCTCTGTTCAACACAACAGACCAGTACAGAGTCCACATTACTGAAGACGTTGCACCAAGCTGCCTGTCGATCTCCTGCTCCATTTTTTCCCCCACTTGTGAAGTAGACCCCAAGATACTTAAACTCCTCTACTTGAGGTAGAACTTCACTACCAACCTGGAGAGGGCATTCTACCCTTTTCCAACTGAGAACCATGGTCACAGATTTGAAAGTGCTGATTCTCATCCCCAATGCTTCACACTCGGCTGTGAACCTCTCCCGTGAGAGTTGAAGGGCCCCACCAACAGAAACACATCATCTACAAAAAGCAGAGATGAAATCTCAACATCACCAACCTGGAACCCCTTGTCCCTTGGCTGCACCTAGAAATAGTGACTGCATAGCCTGTAGCAATGGGCCCAGTACCCTATACTCCAGGAGCAACACTCACAGCACACCCCAAAAAGGTCAAATGCCTTCTCCACAAAACACATGTGGACTGGTTGGGCAAATTCCCATGCTCCCTCCAGCATCCTAGTGAGGGTATAGAGCTGGTCCAGTGTTCCACGGCCAGGACAGAACCTGCATTGTTTGGATCTGAGTTTCGACAATCGACTGGACTCTCTTCTCCAGCACCTCTGCATAGATCTCACAGGGAGACTGAGAAGTATGATTCCTCTGTGATTGGAATACATTCTCAGGTCCCCTTTCTTAAGTCCTGCCAACCTAGCAGGACTTAAGAAAGCAAACATTTGACAACTGCCAGTCTAGAGGTACTGTTCCCATGTCCACATGATGTTGCAGAAATGTGTCAGCCAGGACAGGCCAATAACATCCGGAGCTCTAAGGAACTCAGGGTGGATCTCATCTACCCCTGGAGCATTGCTGCTACACAACTTCAGGTTCAGTTTCCTCTATGGAATATGTGTTGGTGGGATTTAGAAGATCCTTGAAATATTCCTTACACCACCCAACGACATCACAAATCGAGGTCAGCAGTACCCAACCCTCATTGTACACAGGGTGACAGAATCTTCTTGGTTCTGCCTGGGAAGTTGCTTTCCATGGCATCACCAAACTCCTCCCAAAAACAAATTTTTGCCTCCTGAACCTACCGAGGATGTATCCCGCTTGGCCCGTTGGTACCTGTCATCGGCTTCCAGAGTCTCAGCTAACCAAGCTCCATAGGACTCCTCCTTCAGCCTGACGGCATCTCTTACGCAAGGTGTCCACCACCAGCTTCGAGGATTGCCGCCACGGCAGGCACCAATAACCTTGTGGCCACAGCTCTGGTCAGCCGCATCAACGCCTATTTAGACTTAATAACCTCTACCTCCTTCAGGATGCACTCAAAGCTCTTTCTGAGGTGCAAGTTGAACATTTTTCTGACAGGTTCCTCTGCCAGACATTCCCAGCAAAGCCTCACTACACGCTTGGGTCTGCCAGGTCTGACCAGCATCCTCCCCTGCCACCTGATCCAACTCACCACCAGGAAGTGATAAGTTGACAGCTCAGCTCTTCTCTTCACCTGAGTGTCCAGAACATATGGCTGCAGATCTAATGATACAACAGACTGCAGCCAAGAGAGTCCTGGTGCCATGTGCACTCTTATGTTCAAACATGGTGTTCATTATGGACAAACCATGACTATCACAGAAGTCCAACAACAAAACATTGCTCGGGTCCAGATCAGAGAGGCCCTTCTGCCCTCCAGGTCCCACTGTCATCACCCACGTGAGCGTTGAAGACTTTGTCACAAATCAATATACTTTGTTCTTTTGTTTTTTTGTTTTTTTTGCATTTATGCTAAAAGAAAAAAAAATACTATATCACCTGAAAATAAAAGGGGGCCTTGGTATCCCTCTAAGGTCATTTGTCATTTAGTATCAAAGGATACTTCCTGGACTCACACTTTGCTGCACTTTCACCTGTCTTGCTAAATAAAAGCAGCTGTGAGATCAGCCATTACAGCCGGGCCTGACTTTTTTTTGCTTTGTAAACAGTTATGTAGGTGTTTCCTATCAAGTTGAAGAACAAGATCTTTCTGATTGCGTTTAGTTTGACAACAGGCAGGGCTTTTAAACAAACAAACAAACAAAAAACACTTATTTATTTTGCTATTATTGGCTGCTTTGGTGTCAAGGAGCATGTGATGCTACATAAAAATCTGTTACAGTCTATGGGCAAGACAGAAAATTGGGAGACTGCCTTGGGGAAGCGGCACCTACCTCCATCATCAAACAGCCACCACACATCTATGGTGCCTTTAGGCTGCTTCTTCTTAAATTGGCCACTGGCCTCCAACAGCTTCTCATTCATCTTGGCGACCTGCGGCGGTGGAGGGCCGCACACTGACACTGATAGAGGGAGAAAAAGATACGGGAAATGAGTGCAAGATGAGGGGGAGCAAGAGTAGGAGGGAATGTAAGGTAGTGTACAGACTTAAGTTTGATGGAAAAAGTAGAATGAATCAACATTAGAGGCTGACTTGACATCAACAGACACAATCATCTCTCAGGTCTAATGTAGGATGCATATTGCGTATTAACGAGCATCGGCATCTTGCCAAGCTGCAGCTTTATAGTGAGTGTGTGTTTGTGTGTGTGAGACAGAGACGGATCGAGTGAGAGTCTGCAGGCACCCTCTGCTGTCTGAGTTAAAGGACTGCTCTTATGAAATGCTCTTTAAAGTGGGACGAAAGTGGACCTATTATTTGATTAGACCCTTGCAGACGTCTTTAGTGGGAGAAGCTGATTTGATTACATCTCTGTCAGTGTGGGGAAAGTTCCAAAAAAAAAGATGCGAGTCATTGAGTCCATTTGTTCAATGCATGCTATTTTATTCTTCTTCTGAAAATAAGAGAGTGCCTTGAGAAAGTTTTCTCCTGTCTCTATGTATTCAACAGCATCCACTGATGCAACCTCTCCCAGACATAGCAGAGATTGAAGGCTTGTTCTTAAATGTCAGATGAATATCTCTTTAATAGATACCTCTGGTTGTGAGCACTTGCTGAGATGACCTCTTGGACTTCTTGAAGAGTCCCTTTGCTTTCCCTCCATTCGGCATCATCTCATTATCCAGCATCTCCTGCTCCCTCGCTGCCCTCAGCATCTCATCTGAAAGAAGAAAGAATCACATATCCAATTAGATGCTGTGATGTTTTGTTTTGTCAATTAAAACTTTCCAGTGATGGAAAATTACTGAGAAAATTCACTTAGAAGATGAGCTTCAGAACAGTTTGAAATACTTTTACTTTCCTTAATATAGTTCTTTCACATCACTCCATTTTAGATGTAGAAATCATACTTTTACAGAGAGAACTTAAACTGTTCACAGTAATTGATATAAGAAGCTTTAAGAATGTAAAATGTCTTATTACAAACATCTCTCTTTTATTTCTTCAGATTTCTTTATCAATTTCATAGCTGCGTTTACTGCATTATTTAGTTCATGGTTCAGTTTTAGGCTGTAGTTCTTTGATGTCTTTTTTTTGCCTTGTAATGTTTTTATAACATAAATGTTGCCATACTGCTGTAAAATTCCCTTCCTGTTAAACTACACAGCCTAAAAGAAGTTTCATACTGACCTTCTGCCTCAACAAGATGTGACACATCCAGACCCTGGTTCATCCTCAGTATCACTGTGCCATACTCAAAGTCAAATGCATCACTGTCATAAAGAGAATTAGAACATTACTTCAGCTTTTCTTTTCCATCTTTAACTATGCAGCATGTTATTGTCCAATGTGTATTGTGACTTACTGCAGTATTCCCACATAATTCTGCACTGCATCTGAGCTTGCTGTCTCCCAGTCTCTCTTGAAGCCTATCATCAATATGTTAGGCTTCATACGGCCAAGACCAGAAACCTGTGAGGAAAAGAAAAACAACCATAAAAAACTAGTATCAAAATTATCTGCGAGCTGCAGTGACACAGACATCGTATTACCACGGGGCCATAAAACTTGGCGTCTTCTTTATCTGGAGAAAACTTTCAAAATGTCTCTCACAAAAAAGCTGTGAAGCCATTTTACAGCCAGAAGTTACGACCAGATAACCCAGCAGATATCTCTTTGTCTGCAGGGACTCATCTAAGGCAGTGTTAATCAATTATGGATTTTAATCTGCTGTGCTGTTTGAAGTAAGTAATCCTGACATTGAACAGTGGCCTTATCTTAACAGTCAGAAGGCCCAATTCTTTCTTCTACCTGCTGCACTGTTGTCCAGGGCAGACCTTAAGATAGGTCATAACAAAGCAACAGTGCCCAGAAGAAGAAATAGGTCAATAAAAGCTGCTTCTTTAATTCTGCCACACTGTTACAGGTTACACATTAATCAAGGGGGTTATTCTTGAATTTAATCTGTCACAGATAAATTGTGTAAATCGTGTCCATACTGACCTGCAGCAGGCTGTCGGCCCCTTCCCTGAAGTTCTCACAGGCCACAGCAGCGTAAAAAGCCTTGCGTTTGTTCTTCCTCAACCAAAGCTGGTTCTTCTCCATTTCAGAACTCATCCCCTGAAGCACCTCTGATTTCGGGCCCTGATGAGGTGACAACATATAGTTGTATGTAAACGTGTTCAGAATAAGTGAGAAAGCCCAGATACACTTTTTTTCCAGATTCAAAAGACACACCAGACCCTAAACTTTAATCTTTGGTGTCCAGAGAGCTGGCATTTTCCTCATTCCTGCTTGATATTCTACTGACCAATCACTGCATGTTAAGGCACACTCTGCAACATTAAATGCGCTCGGTGGGCAACTGCTGACTCCAGTGGAAGTTTGGAATTTTAATTGAAAGTAGAAAAATTAACAATATGTGTTGATAGTGTGCTTTATATCAGGGGATTAATGTATTACCTACCATAAAGACTTCACAGGTGAGACAGAGTCCATAGTTCTTTGTGAGAGAGTGAGCCAAGTCAAGGAGAGCTGGCCTGGTTCGTGCTGACCCTGTCATAGCTAACACCTGAGGCCTTTGGAGGACACAAGAATGCATTAACGTAATGATTTAGGGGATTCCAAACATGTTCTTTGATGTTATTTTTTGTTCCCACAGTAAAGCACAACAGACATTTACCTGAAGTTCTTGACATGATCCTCTACACCAGAAAGAGACAGCGCGTTACTGACTGCACTCACAAACGTCACGGCCTGTGTGGACGAACCCCAGTTCACATCTGGCGATAAAGCAAGAGTCATGACAAGTTAGTTCTTCTGGCTGATGGGTAAACCTGAAGTACTGGCAATTATGCAAACAAGACCTGGCTTCTTGACGGTGACGTATACATAGAGGAGGATTTCAATTCCATATGTGAGCAAAGCAGCCCACCAGTTGATCACAAACATGACGGCACAGCAGAGCAGAGCACCCAACAGAGATAGCCACATGTTGTAGAATTTATATGCTGGTCTCCAACCTGGGAAAAGCAGAATAAGAAGCATACTGGTGAAAAAAATGATAGTGAGCTGTTTACAGACAAAATATAATCCAATGACAAAACAGTGACAGTTATCTAACCCACCACAGTTCGATCAATTTAATATATTCACTGTTTTTTATTATTAAATACTAAAAAGTAAAACAACAAAATTTTGATATTGATTAATGGGAACAAGTAGTTTCTTCTCATAAGCCACTTTCTACTAACCTGGGGACTTGGCATAGGATGCATGGAAACAGGAGAAATTGATGAGAGCATAAGATGCCAAGAAGAAGTTTGAGATGATAGGAGCAATGGTATTGAGGTCGCCTATAGACAGGGTGACAAAGACAGAAAGAAATCTCAATCTTGTTTGTAGAAATTCTTGAACTGAGACAAGTTTTAGTGATTTATATGTCAATAAATGTCACATTATTCAACATTGGTATAGGCTTGTCAAACTGCCCCAGTACAAAGAAAAATGGTGTGCTGGTCTGTTGTTTGATTAAAAAACTAAATTTAGAACATGTTGTCTGATGTAAAATACACAGGATTTATCAAACAGATACTACGTGCACTGGTGCATTCAGGAACATTAGCAGTTATCAACTATTGTAGCTATAGAAACAAGAAGGTTTATTGGTGTCCTTGTATAAAGTCTTTGTTTGCTCTGTGATTTAGGTGAACCTTTCTACAAAGTCCATTTGAATGATATAAGACACTAAACACATATTTCAGGAAAGGAGGCTTTTGTGTGATTTGTGGTACAGAGAAGAGTTCTGTTTTACGGTGAAACATAAATGCTTCTTCCAGCTGGACCATAATTAACAGGCCATATGTGTTCATCTGATAGTCAGGATAAATTCTAAGACAAAGTATGTTAATTATAATAGGGATGTTAAGATATGTTTTGGCAAAGACGGACCACTGAACTAACCAATGAGAATGAAGGCCACAGAAATAATGAATGTGAGGATATAGCCACGGATTGGCTCATTGTTTTTGCCGTATCCTTTGGCAAAGAAGTGCAGGATTTTGTAGATATTGTCCTTACAGAGTGCCTAAGAAGAGACAGAGCTTAAATTAGAGTCAGTCAAGTCAATGAAATAGAGTTATTCAAATTGTATTGCTTTTAGAAAAAGAAAATTCAAAATTACAGACCTGGAAGACTTTAGGAGCACTAACAAGAGAGGCCAGTGCTGATGAAAGAGTAGCTGAGAACGTCCCTGCAATGATGAGGGGCCCAAAGCCAGACACCATGGTCATTACCTGAGTCAGGATGCACAAAATGAGGGTGTTAGAGGTAGAAGAAAATACTTTATTCTTATATTTAGTTTAGTTTGAAAGGCTGTGTACCTGGAAGTTGTTCATCAAACCAAAGGCGCAAGGTTTTGTGTCACAGGAAGAAAAATCATAGCCAAGTTCACAGGCTATTGCTGATGAACCGTTGCAGATCGTGCCTACATTAACGGTGTCATTTGTGTTTCCTGTGGCATCTCGAACAACAGTGGCAGCTGACCAATAAAAGAAAAGAACAGATGTGTTGCTAAGAAATGTTTAAAGGGTTGTTTTCACAATATGTTAATACAATTTTTAGTTTCCTAACACGACTGAGAAATGCCTCTCAGGATGAACAGGCTGCTGTTATTTAACAACCATCTAAGTTGTCATGGCAAAGTGTGTGGACCACTTACAATGACTGTTTGCAGAAAGAGAAAGAACAGGTCGTATTTGAGCCTGTGTTTGTAAATTGAAGGGTTAGTAAAGGAAAAACAAAGAACTTTTACCCTGGATGGTTAGTTTTCACTCTTACTTGAGACCGGTACTTTTGCTTTACTTTATTTTATGTTACTATTTCAGTTTAGACACCTGAATTTGACATTTATGTTAATGAGAACAGGGTTTAGGTTCAGATGAACCTGTTCATAATTCCGTTATTGCACTATTAACCATCCACACACTGTTCTTAATTTGGAAATGCAAGAGCATGGTCTATTCATACATTGACAGGACAAAATGTGACACTTATTCATTGTTTTGTTGGAGATCAGTGGACATTTTTAACACTTCAGTATTATAATTGACTAGGCTTTGTATAAATTAGATAAAACTGTATCCACCAAAGATAATATTGTAGGAAGGATATTAAGATTGTTTTCTTGCTTTTCATGAATTAACTGTTAAGCACTTACAGACAGACAGGGCAACGGCAAGGTAGGTGATGCCAGTGATCACTATGGCCAACAAGGTACCTTTCGGTATGGCGGCTTGGGCATCCTGTAAAATAACATGAATCAATATTAGGAAGGTTCATAACATTGACTGGAAAAAAAAAGCCTTCTGAACTATGTCTTTTGTTCTCTTTTGGATCAATTACAACCTTTTATTTAATCATATATTGCATGATATGAACTAAGGAGTTGTATGCATGACTTGTGCAATAACCTCAGCCTATGAAAGTTACCCGCAAGTCTCCTGAGATGTTGGCTCCAGCCAGGATTCCAGTCGCCGCAGGGAAAAAGATTGAAAATACTGAAAAAAACGATTCGCCGTCTCTAAACGCCGGCATGAAATTCTCCATAAAGATTTTCGCTGTGAAAAAGAGAGTGAAGGAATTCTGTGAAGTCAGAGTTTAGGTCAGCAGTGTTTTTGTGAATGATGTCATTGTGATTAAAATATATATTTTTTGAGGGAGTATCTTACAGTTGTAATTGAAAAAGCCTTTGGACTTCTTGTCATCAGTTGCAGGAATGAAGGTTCCTACAAACACGTTAACTATGGCCACTAGCAAGATAATGAGCAGAACAATCTGTGCCTATGGGGACAAATAAATGAAAACGATTAACCTTAGGGTAGAAAGCTTTACCAAAACCAACCAAAAGTTAACAAGAATAAACTTCATTTCTCACCTTTGCCTCCCATTCCATTCCAGCGACTGATATGCCCAAGAGCAGCACCACTGTGATGCAGCCAATGATTCTTATGTCATTTATTTCATCCACCATGATGGCAGAATGTTCCTGAGAGCAGCAAAAGGAAAAAGAGGTATGAGGCAAAGGCAAGTCTACGGTCAAATATACTAGAGTCAGTCTTTTTCACAATTTCTGGTCTTTATAATATTACACACCATCATCAATTCAACTGCTGTTTCAGCAAATCCCACAACATACATGGCCACAGCCACTGCATTGGCAAAGGCGAAAATGAGGCCGATTGATCCGCCAAACTCTGGTCCCAGACTGCGAGATATCAAGTAATAAGCCCCTCCTGAAATGGAAAACACATATTGTTATTTAAACACTTACTTAAATGCTTTTCAGCTTGCAAATGTCATCATGCAATGCAAAACTCTGATCTTCTTTTTTAACAGCTATTTTATTTTATATTATAACATGATTCTTATAAATGCAAGTTTTTATTTGTATAAACACCAGGCTTCAGTGTGATATGTATATATATCAGCGCCATGCAATTACCCAGCAATTCACAGGATCTGGTAGTTTTTCAGTATATATGATACATTTATTGATAAAGTTAATGCAGTCCAATGGAATAGTTAAATCAGTG
This sequence comes from Arrhamphus sclerolepis, assembly GCA_037176975.1. Taxonomy (NCBI): domain Eukaryota; kingdom Metazoa; phylum Chordata; class Actinopteri; order Beloniformes; family Hemiramphidae; genus Arrhamphus; species Arrhamphus sclerolepis. The sequence continues at coordinate 3,955,626 of JBAMYA010000018.1, forward strand.
CAGCCACTGTCTCAGACTAAGCCAGTTATCATTTGTGTCTGAAACAGATGGTGTCATTTCTATGAAATGTGGCAGACTGTAGATAATCCACATATTTATGCTTTATTGAACCCTCTGAAACAAAACTATATGAGCTTATTGTGGACTGGTTGGCTTGAGACCATTTTGTTCAACCATATGTGAGAATATAACTATAAATAAAGGTTCAGTCAATGTAAAGTAATCTCTTAGCAGTAATTGTTTTACAAATATTCTTTACACTTTTAATAGTAAATGAAGTGACTTTGGATTCTGGCTAGTTAAAAAGGAAGTATTAGGTTAACCAGGTTTTCTGAACATGAAAAAATTTGTTTGGGCGGAGACAAAGTTGGACGTGTTGTCAGTGTACATCTCAAGACCAATATCTGCAGTGGATGATTAATCACCGTATCACTGATTGATTGATTTTATGTCTAGCCAAGCTGTAAAACAGAGAACAGGCTCCGAGAGGTGACATTCAGGTGCAGCTTCGGGGCTTTGTGACTTTATCAGCACACACTGTTCTCCTGCTTATTTCATCCTCTCACTAAAAGATTTTGTGCCAGATCAAGTGTAGGTTATCTCAGACAGTATTTATGAATAATGTTTTAACTGCTCGTGCTGGCCACATACATCTACAAGTTATGAATGAAGCATGGAAGGTTAGTCAATAGCTATTTTCAGTCATCTTGTTGCTGAATGTTCCTCAATATGAAGTTGTCTTGTGTTGGTTAATGTGTTGACCCACCTCCTCTAACGACGCCGTTAGTACAAATGGCAGACATGGAAAGGCCTGTGATGATGGTGACCACACAGCTGAGAACAATGACCACAATTCCCAGACCTGGAATGCAAAAGATATTACAGCTTAATTTAGTATTTTTTATTAACATAAATTCATGCAGTCCATCATAAAGCACACAGTGTGAAATGAAAGCTGCTTCTTCACAGTTTCCTTTAAAGAACAAGATTTAGAGTCACATTAGATTCTCGAGACTATAAGTTACAGTTCCATATGCCTGACCTGCTCTGCTGAGTGCATGGGTCTTTCTCTACTTTTTAAATTTTCGGTTACACTTCCTGAACAAACCCTTGTGTTGATTGATGCATTTGTGAGTAGTTAAGAGACTTATAAAGTCATTCAAACAATTTCCCTCTCTCTTTCTCACCATCACATTTGTTCACATAATTTGGCTCCCAGGGCGGATCTACAGTACAGGAACTCAGAAAAGCCAATCAACTTAATTCAGTCATTCTCTGCCAACAAAAGAAAAGAATGAATAGTTTAATGAAATATTGGAGGACCATATAATTCTACAATTATATGTGGTCCCTGTCATTTCTGTTGTTCTGAGAATACTGTGTTACTGTGAGGTCTTGCTGTTGCAGCGAAGGTGCAGGTGATGGAGCAGTTTCCGGTTCCGGGTTTTAAGGTGATAAAACCCTGTTTTTGTCATATTTCTAACATGTGGAATAAAATCCAGCTCAGAGTCAAAAAGCACACTTAGATTTCTCACACACTGAGAAGGTTTAAAATTTTGTAATTTTGAAAAAATGATCGATCTCTTGTCTTCAGGACCTATAATTAAATACAGCAGTACATCAGCTTATAACACTGGCTGGTGGGAGAACTTCTACCTTGGGGTTTCCAAGAGCCTGTCCCTTTTTCTCTTTTCTACTCTTCTCTGCAGGCGTTAATGGTGTCACAAACTGTAGTACTTTCACAAAAGGGTTTTTAATAGAGTCAGAAATACAGGTACTTTCCATGGAAAGTCCCTGAATGGTGTCTAGCAAGTTCCCAACATATTTTTTTAAACCTTGATCTCCCACATTTTATTCATTGTCATACTTTACTTAGTTGTTTCACTTCAAAGTGGCCATCTCGAGATCCTGTCATTCTGCAGTGCAAACTGTGTGGCCATTTCCTTACAGCAATGGGTCATGTACAGACATGCACACTGTGTGTATGTTCAAATCTTGATGATCTGGCTAATGAGCTGTATCAGATCAAGAGAGTTTTAGAGAGGAAAGAAAAAAGTGGGTTGCAGAGGCTTATTACACTCCTAGAATTTGTAGTATTTCTCAAACCATTCAAGATGTTTCATGAGCTGTTTAAGCTTGGAAAAACAGCCATTGTGATACCAGTGAGCAGTGCTTCATGTGAGTGCAGCTGTTCAGCCCTAAGTTTGATTAAAATTATCTACGAACAACAATGAGCGTTTGAGTCGTCTTGGGGTGCTGAGCAGTGAGTCTTGATGAGCAAAAGCAACAGACATGAATTAATTTGTGAAACGGTTCAGTTTCCGTCACGAAAACCAAAGAATGATACTGTTTTAGAATAACAAAATGTACAGTGGTCACCCACGTGAAACTTTGTGTTTATGAGAGAGAGATATTTTAACTGACAGTATTTGTGGAAACGAATAAAATGCTTCTCACATGTGCATGTTTGTGAGTATTTTGTCAATGTCAGGAAAAAATGCAAAATTGGTAAGATTTTACCGTGCAAGCTTTTTTAAATGCATTCAGGTTTTTGAACATGGTGTAAGTGGTGAAATGTATACAGATCACAAGGGTTTTTTCAGGCTAAATGTCCCACACACACGACTGGTTTGTTCTCTCTCTTTTTTTTTTTTTTTGAGCAACAAGACTAGATGGTTTATATCTTTTGTAGCTTTTTAGTCATCATTACATATCACATATGGTCAACATTTTACACTATGGCTTCTCCTCATCTAGTGATGCACATTTCTAAATACCAATGTTACACTAGCATAGGCATCCATTTGCTGGAGATATTTTCTTTTTTGTTTTTAAGAAAAAAAAACAAAAAAAATCCCATTGTGGTGGCAGTGTGTGGTTCTGCTCAGCTGCAAACCTGTGCTGCATGTACCATATTTAAGCATATTTAACCTCTATTTAAGCAGCAGCACTCTGGCTCTGGGAAGGAAGGACTGCCAGACCAGCACCCTGGAATTTGTGTGTGTTTTTGCACTGAAAAGTGCTACAAATAAGTCTTATTGAGAAGCTGCAGCCTCCCTGTGATTATTGCTGCCAAGGATCCTGAATTGTTTATACGTAGTTTTACAATAAAAGTCCCAAATTTTATGAAAGTTGAGATTCTATAACAGAAATCTTTTTTTTCCTTTTATTTTTAACTTCCGAGTCCAGGAACTTGCAGGAAATCCGACAACACAGCTGGTTGAGAACGGTAACCATGGTGATGATGTGGTCCAGCATGATCCCCCATATTTTAAAAGGATGCGCTCTGAGCTTGAGAGGATTCATCTTTGTGTTTGAAGTTGCTAGCAACTCATAAATCTGAGATCAAACAAGCGTGTCTCTTTGTTGGGGCATCTGAAGGATCTCAGGTCTGAAGGTGTCTGATTCGGTCGCTATTGTGACATCACAGATCCACATCAGAGAATTATCAAACCTCCCAATGCTGAACTCAGAAATGAGTAGCACAAAGCTGTAGTGGAGATGTGAAAGAAGGAACAGAAGAGGGGTGGAGTTTAGTCTGTGGCTCCGCCCCCTAAAAGCAGCTGCTGTGAAGACATGGTTGAACAACTGTAGGGAACGTCTTCAGGACCTTCTACATAATCAGATATATGTTTAAATGTAAAGTTGTTTTTAAGACTGTTTTCTAATTGACTGAAGTATTTAATTTGACAAACAATCCATTATTTGTTGATATTTTCCAATTAATTTTGTTCAGCTATATAATTTTCACCACATTTAAACAAAAACAAACAAATGAATATATAACGTAGGTTTATAAAGTGAGTCTGATTTAGAACATTTTTGACTTAAAACATGAGTCATTAGCGATATAATGAAACATGGAGGTTGAAATGGCAAAAAAAAAAAAAAGTTCCAAAACCGTAAAGTTGTTTATACGTGTTAAGATTTGTGATTTGCAAAACTGTTGAATCAAGATGTGAAGCTTTATTTTATATAATTTTTCTGAATTTAAACATGCACAATTTTCACATTTATTTTCTCTTATTTCAAAATGCAGCCCCACTTTTTAGTATTTGAGACAGAATTGTACATATGCAACAAAAGATATTCAGTTCTATGTTACGTGACAATAAATATTGTCTAAAAGGTTTTGAATTGTACTGAATCAGGGTTTCTGCAGGTTTGCCAAACTCAAATTTAAGACTTTTTAAGACGTTTAAGACAATTGTGAATGAAATTTAAGATATATCACAACATACAAAACTGGAGATGCAGTCACAAAATTACTTGCAAAGTAAATTTATTCAAATGGAACGTAGTAATACAGGTTACATGCATTGTTGAAATACAGAAAATAGAAATATATGTGCGTATGTGTGTTGACTACATAAATCTCAGCTCATCTCTTGGAAAGTATCTCATCCTCAATGGTCTTGAGCTCAGCTGCTTTCTCCTTGCTAGTCCTCTAAGTAATACTGCACATGCGCACTGACGTGTTGAGACCTGGAGAGTCTTTGCTTTCAAGTCTTTTATGACTACAGAGACACAAAACTCTTTTAATGTTTCCTCAGAATCCTGATTGATTTTCACTGAGCTAAACATCAGTGCAGGTTTCACATCTGGATGAGCTGTTTTTACTGAAGAT
>JBAMYA010000018.1:3974664-4004138 GCA_037176975.1 Arrhamphus sclerolepis
GTTCTTTCGGTCATGACCCAAAGTTCATGACCATAGGTGAGGGTAGGAACGTAGATTGACCGGTAAATCGAGAGCTTTGCCGTTCGGCTCAGCTCCTTTTTCACCACGACAGACCGATACAACGACCGCATTACTCCGGCCGCTGCACCAAAGGCAATATGGTGTTGCAATATTATGATTTGATTTGATTAACAACTGTACTATGTACCAACAGCAAATAAATAAATAAACTGGATGGAAACTGACACACAACTGCATTATGTAGGCCTATATGCAGGCATTTAGGCAGAGCTGAGGATACCTCTGACTTAAGACTCAATCCAAATAAATAAATAAAAATTTAAAAATAAGTAGAAGGCAGGACTTGGCGATATGACCTCAAATTAATATCACAAATTAATATCACAATTTAAAAAACATGTTACCTTAATTGGAATTAGGAGCAGTTATTTTAGCATAATTTTATTAATCCCTGGCAAGTTTTTTTTTTTACTGCAAATATGCTCAGCTATTAAAAGTGTGATACTTTTGTAATCAAAGACTACAGATATTTGATTTAAAAAATATCTAAAAAGAAATACTGACAGATTACATATGATCATTTATTGAGTATTTCAAAGAACAGAAATAAATAATAGACACAGACAAGATTATGTCGGTTATTGGTTCTGAATGTCAGTTTCGATTAATTTTGGATAAATTGTCCAGCTATATAGGATGTAATATTTGAAATTATTCAAGAAATGAATTTAATTCTAAAAATAAAATAAAAGTTGGACTACAACGGTAAAAGTGTAAAATGTGCAATATGAAATGTTAGATTGAATTGTTCTTGGAAAAAATGTATATATGCTTATCACTCATTTTAATTAGATAAACCTTTGGAAACCAAGGAAATGCAGCTGTGAAAGTAAAATATTCCCCATTCATGCCTTGTACATACTCTCAGCTTTCTTGTTTTCCCCTCTTTCTTTTTTTTGTAGAGCAGAGTAGTTTCTGCTTGACATGATTTGACATGAGTTTTAAACTTGTGGATGCTTTCAATGACAGTAGTTATCACGTTTATTAGAAGTGTTAAATTGTTGTAATCTTACACTTTTTTTGGAGAACCATTTGAACTGCCTCTGAGAATAATAATCTCCCTTTTTCATACTTTTGCCATACTTCTCTCTATAGGCTTATTTACGGAAAAGTAGGGCCACTGAAGAAAAAAAAAGTAGAATTCTGAAAAAAAGTACGAATTCTGACTTTAATCTTAGAATTCTGAGAAAAAAGTCAGAATTCAGAGTTCAGTTAGAAATGAGCACAGGCTTTGTGTCTGCACCGCAGACTTGGGCGCTGTTGCTAGACAGCCTCAACAATAGAATACAATAGAATAGTAAAGCAAGGCAAGTTTATTGTGAAGCACAATTCATACACAAAGGCAACTCAAAGTGTTTTACAAAGGAATTAAGATTAAATCAATTTAATTAATAAATTAAAACAAAAATTTTAATGTGCAATAAAAATAAAACCGATTTGGACAGAAAGAGGATTAAAAACAATAATAAAGACAGCGCAGTAAAATGCGACTAATGAAAGACACTTGAAAACAGTAGTTTTCAGTTTAAGTTTAACTGTGTGTAGAGTTGAGGCACATTTGATAACAAGGGGAAGTTTATTCCATCTGTCTACAGCATATGCGGCCAGATTACATTACTGATCTTCTTGTAGAATATCAAGAAAAGTGGAGCTCTGAGATCTTTAGGTAGCAATCAGCCGGTAGAATATCGAGTTAGGACTAAACGATGAAAATGCATTTAGTTAATATGCTGTTGCACATTACATTTTTTGTTTTTATTTATTATTTAAATTGATTTAATCTTAATTCCTTTGTAAAACACTTTGAGTTGCCTTTGTGTATGAATTGTGCTTCACAAATAAACTTGCCTTGCTTTACTATTCTATTGTTGAGGCTGCCTAGCAACAGCGCCCAAGTCTCGCGGTGCAGACACAAAGCCTGTGTGCTCATTTCTAACTGCGTAGGGGCATTTCGCGTTGTGTGAGACGAACCTCAACATGGCAGATGTTGTAATTTCTGATGAGGAGCCAAGGCAGGAAGAATGCGCTGAATCCGTCAAGTCCGAAACCGATGAGACTTCTCAAGAAACACCCAATGGTGTGAAAACGTGAGTTAAAATAACGACTGGCTCTTTTTTTTGCCCCTTTAGTGTCGGCTGCTCAACGGCTGGCTAGCTTAGCAAACATGGATACCAGACTGTTCCCCATTGTTAGCCACAAGCGTGTTGCTGCTGCAGAAGAGTAGATAAATAGCACGTAAAAAATCATGTATTATCTGAGTGCAGAATGCTACGTTGATATGATATTAGGTAAAGCGTATCATTTATGTGTCCAGGTGTTGCGATCTCCCTGAAATATACAGCATGTAGTGGGTTCAGCTATGCTAATCGTGCTTTGGTTGTTTGCTAGAGCGCGTGTAAATTTAAAATGCAAAGCTTGCGAGGCCATCAAATTAATTAAGTCAGGTTGAATTAATGAATCACACACACTTAACCTGATTTCAGTGGGCTATTTCCGGAGAAACCCCCCTCTTTAATCTGAGTTTTTTTCTTGTTAGTGATTGAGCGCAGTCGTGAATATGCTAATCGGGTTTCACGATTCCGCACACACACACACACACACAGAATAAAAAAAAAAACTAGAGTCGGATTATCCCGAAGATTTGAGTTGCTTTCCCCTTTGTATCTTGCATTTAGCTACTATATTATATATTATTTATTGGTTTAATTATTGTATACTACCCCATTCAAAAAAAGGAATGAAGAAAGAAATTTGGCCAAATTTGAATTTCACAGTAGTTAGGATTATGTATAATTTTGACTCCCCCCCTTTCATCTTCCTAGTTAACAAGAACGTATGAAAGAAAAAAAAAACTTTTAAAAAAGAGAGAGAACCTTAAGAGCCTAAATATAAAGTACACATTAAAAATGAATTTACTCTTTAATTTGACAGATTTTTTAATGTATGTCCTCCACTGTGATCTTTTAATGTGATCCTTGACCTGCAGTTCTGTGTACGTTTGTAGGGACAGTGATGACAGCAAGCCCACTGGAGAAAAACATGATGGTAAGGAGAAGTCCTCTGGCAGCAGAAGGGGAAACCGCTATCATCCATACAAAGACAAACATGTTGGAGAAAAGAAGAGCTCTCACAGGAACCGAGTTTTCATCAGCAACATCCCATATGACATGAAGTGGCAGGCAATTAAAGATCTAATGCGAGAAAAAGGTAATGTCCTCAGTTATGGGGATGGTGTTTTCCCTTCTGTCTGTCTTCTCTTTTAATTAGAAGCTCTTGACCTTTTTTGTTTTATCAGATTGATCATGCTGCTTTTAACACAAGCCTGTTAGTTTGTAGTTCTGTGGATGTACTTTGTGTAGGTATTAAGGAAATAACCCATTGTGATTTTTAGGTGATTGGTCTTTTAATCAAACTTTTATGGCTGGACACCAATTTAGTTTGGAGTGATACTTATATGATAAAAGGAAGATGAAAGTAGTTACACTGTAAATTGTCCTACGGCATTGTCAGCTCCAAAATGTAACCTCAAACCAGTAGTAGAATTGATAGTTGAATGTTTTTGCTGGTGAATCTTGAATGTGAATGAAAATATTGCAAATATTGTTTTACTGTCTGAATTGGGAAGGTCACAAGAAGCCTTTTGAGCTTAAAGGACAGTGTAAAATTGAATTACCATGAATGGAATCTGTTGATAAACTGATCATGTTGAAGTCTTTTGAATTTCCCAGGTTTATGTAGCTGTGTTTCTCTCTGGCCTTGGCCTTTGGGTGTCTCAGTCACTGCCCAGCAAGGCATGGTGTTGTCTGGTGCGATGTTGGTCTGGGCTGACTGTTGATCATAAATGGGACATCTCCATCCGTAGCGGCATTGCCAAGGCCAAGGGCGACTTGAAGACTGGGTGACTTAAATTACTTTGTTCTTTTGGTATTTTTCCTTTGTATGTCTCATGTAGTTGGTGAGGTTACATACGTGGAGCTCTTTAAGGATGCTGAAGGAAAGTCAAGGGTAAGTGATGTGGCCAACTTGCTGCACGAGGTTTTAAATGCCCTCAGCAGGCTCTCATTAATCAAGTGCTTTTTTTAGGCTCTGATCCTTTGTCTTTTGAACTGGAGATATTATAGGTTGTGTTTAGAGCCTTTTAGATGGACAATGTTTTGATATTCATTTGAAAGGGAGATGTCCTGTTGATTTTTGGAAAAGTAGCCTAATGAACTCATTGTAGAGAACATTTTTGCTTTTGTTGTTGTCATTTTAATTGGTTTAAAAGTTTGTTTGTTTGGCCATTTTCCAAAGGGAAATGTTGGTTGTGTGATTTCTATCTGACTGACTGACCCTCGTGTCTTCAAATATTTGACACAGCTTTCTCTTCAATGGAGAAAAACAGTTTTGAAAGATCCTGTAGTGTTTCTTTTTTAATATTATGTTTTCCATTAAATGATACATTGTTTTGCTTAAAGTCAAAACTGGTTAAGTTTTAGTAAGGGCTTAAATGAAATAATTGCAGTTTTTTTCTATCATGGTAATTGTGGTCCAATTCAAAACCATGAAATATTTAAGGCATACTGCAATGGTTAGATATTAATTTGTAGAAAATGCTTTGATGTAATATGTAACTACTGTGTTTTATTATGTATTTCCAACCTAAAACGTATTAACATAAAATCTAAGGAGAAAATTTGCTTTTATGAGAACATGTTTCTTGTTTGTTATAAACACAACCAAAATCCTGCTGGCTCAAGTCAGTGGGCAAAGTATGGCCAACATGCACTCTATAAAATTAAGGCATGTTCATACAGTAGATAGACAATAGTACATCTTTTTTATTTCTTGATTTTTAAATGCATTTTTGTTCACTCCTTGTGTGCGACCTGGACTCCCTTGATGCCCCGTGGTCAGGGTTGTGGGTAAGATATTACACTTTTTTTATTTATTTTATTGTATACTTTTTTTTTTTTTTTTTGCTCTCTTGGACTCATGTGGGTCTTTTTTTTTCTCTCATTCAACAGTGTGGTGGAGTTCAAAGATGATGAGTTTGTGAAGAAGGCGGTATCAACTATGAATAAACATGACCTGAGCGGAAGGCCACTCAATATTAAGGAGGTGAGAATCAAATGATGTTTAAATATCTGAATTCTACTGTTTAGTGTACATGTTTTGTTTTTTGTTTTGTTTGTGTTTTGCATTTACCATGATTGTGATGCAAATTTCATTAAATTGAGTGACCATCATGCTACATTTTATTCGGGGCTGCCTCAGTCAGCTATATGTCATTCATTGAATGTTAACATTTTCTTAATTTTGTTGCATCACATTAAATTTCCATAATGGACAAAATTTTCACCTAATTGATATAACTGATAATATTTATAGTTTAAAATGCAATGTGTTAAACTGTAATGTGTGCAACATTTAGGACCCTGATGGGGAACATGCTCGACGTGCGCTTCAGCGCATGGGAGGAGGTCAGCAGGGAGGCCGTGGGCAGGACATTGGGCCTGGTGGGATGAACCTCCCACCCTCCATTGCCAACAACCCTAATATCCCACCTGAAGTCATCCATGCATTGCAAGCTGGACGACTGGGCACCACAGTGTTCGTGGCTAACGTGAGGACATACATAATCAAAAGCCTTTTCTAAATCTGGTTAATAAGTTATTTGTGTTGATTTAAATATTTTGTATTCTCTGTTGTTGTACAGCTGGATTTCAAAGTGGGCTGGAAGAAGTTAAAAGAGGTCTTTAGCATGGCAGGTGTGGTGAAACGAGCAGATGTAAAGGAGGATAAAGATGGCAAAAGCCGTGGAATGGGAACGGTGACTTTTGAACAGCCACTGGAAGCTGTGCAGGCTATATGTATCCTTTATGAAATGATCATTAAAACAAATGAACACTGAAATAAAAAGAGAACACACAGTCATAATTCACAATTTCAGTGTGGCTTTTTTTTTTTTTCTTGACTCTGGAATCAGCCATGTTCAACGGACAGATGCTCTTTGACAGACAGATGCATGTTAAAATGGTATGCGTTTTTATTTTTTTCCCCAAATTGGTTAACTTCAGTTAATCAGAATATCCAGCAGGTTTTGTTAAAATAACCAAAATGGACATCTTTTGTGTGACCTTGCAGGATGAAAAGTCTCTTCCACTTGATGATTTCCGCCAAGTAGAAAAAACTCCTCAGTTACCACGTGAGTGCAGTATCATCAACCCATCATTTCTTGAACATATCTAGTAATAATTTGACACCTCTTTTTTGTGTGTGTGTGGGGGGGGGGGTGTAATTTTGTGCAGAGAATTTGTCACAGGAACAGTTAGTGTCCATAAAGTACAATTTTCAGCAAAAAGTGCCCAATTTGCCATAAGCACATTGGCATTGAAATCTAAAATGATGTCATTGGTTGCTGTGTTTGCCTTGGTGCTGTAATCATGTTTGTTTATAAAGCACTTTAAAAAACAACAGCTGACCAAAGTGCTGGACAAGCGAAAAGAGAAAATGAGAACAAAAACAGGATAACATGAAACGAAGAACAAAATAAAACGCATAAATAACATAAAACAATCATGCTGAGTTAAACGCTAGTGAATAAAAATGAGATTTAAAAACAGCCAGAGAAGGAGCCAGGCGTATGTGCAGTGGAAGCTTGTTCCAGAGCTTGGGACCAGTTACTGCAAAGGCCCGGTAACCCCTGCTGTTCAGCCTGGAGGGGGAGGGACTATCAGGTGGGGTTGGTCGGCTGATGTAAGAGCCCTAGACGGCGTATGAACTTTTAAAAGACCTGAAAAGTACAAAGGTGCAAGACCATGAATTTTAAAGTTGATCCTATAACAGACGGGGAGCTAATGAAGAGCTGCAAGCACGAAGGGGGAGGGAAATCAAGTAGTGTAGTTAATATTTAATCATATTTCTAAAGTTTTATCTGTTCCCTGTGGCTTTTGTTCCCTTGAGTTTTATTTGACTTGCTTTGTCTTGTCTTATAGGAGGCCTAGGTGGTATTGGCATGGGTCTGGGACCAGGAGGGCAGCCTATAAATGCAAATCGTCTGAGTGGAGGCGGAGGAGGCGCAATGGGCTCTGTGGGACCTGGAGGTTAGTCACCTCTGAGATAGTTTCAACTTGTGTTCTGGCTGGAAAGGCTCACAAATACATGATGATACAGTAGACTATAATTTATTGTATAAAGCTCTATGTGTAATTGCTTTTCGTTAGTTTGCCAAAATGTCACCTCCTCATTTCAGTAGGTCTGATAATCTGGTGAAAGTCGTGCAGACCCACTTGGAGCAAAAGTCATCTACTCTGGGTTAACAATTACACAGCTCATGTACTGTTAATGTCAATGTGGTTTACATTTTTCTGCCACAGGTATGGATGTTTCAGGGTATGGTGGAATGAACAGACTCGGAGGAGGTATGTTTTTTTTTTTTTTTTTTTTTTTTAATTTTTTAAACTTACTTGATGATGACACCCAAAAAAAACAAAAAACATTTTGAGACATTAATGATTCAACTTTATGCTGCTTTTGATAGGAATGGGTGGAGGTGGAGGTGGAGGCTTTGGAGGCATGGAAGGCATGAGCAGTATGGGAGGCTTTGGGGGCAGGGACTTGGCACCAGTTGGTAGAATGGGAGGTAAGTGATTACAGTGGCTTAACGGTACACTGATAAGTGTTAATTCAATAATGTTATGGTGTAAACGTGAAAATGCTTGTTGAGATTATTGAAACTTAATTATAATGTTGTTGTTTTTTGTTTTGTTTTGTTTGTCTGTCTTGAGATATGTACCGTTCAGGAATGGGTGGAATGGATCGAGACTTTGGCCACAGTGACATGTCAATGAATCGAGGATTTGGGGATTCTTTTGGAGGAATGGGTATGTCATATTCAGTTTTTCTTTTTTGTTTTTGTTTTGTTTTTTTAATTGAATTTCCCTTTGAGGATCAACAAAGTATTTTTGAATTGAATTTTAACATGAAGAGTAGAGATTATCATTTTGTTTTTTTGAAGGTATGAAAATTTCGAATGACCTATGTATGCCGTTCTGTTTTTATAATTTGTGAAATGGTCACATTTGTTCTAATCTGGATCAACTTTTTGTACATTTTTGTTCTTTAGGTGGAGGTTTTGGGGGAGGCGTAAGCAGTGGTGGCATGGGACACATGGGGACTGGATTAGGTAAACGGGAAAAACTCAATCTACAGCTTATCTGTGTATTTAAGTGTACAGTGGTGGTAACTTCATTTTCTCCTTGAAAAGTGTTAGAGCCTTTGATTTGAAGATTGTGTCAAGAAAACTAGAGAAAAAAAAATACAGGCCAAAACATAAAAACAATATTAGCAATTGTGTTTAATGTTTATTGAAACATCCTAATTGCGGACCAATCATGTTGTAGAGGTAGCATTTTACCCAGTGATAATACTTTCAATAACTTGGCATCCTTTGAGTTAAATGACATTCCATCTCAGTCCTGTGTAAATTACTGATTTGAGGTTTCTGCAGCAGAAGTTTACTGACATGTCCTTTGTTGACTCTTTAAGGGACACTGTGCTCTAGATGGGGGGAAAAAAAATCTTACACTCATTTGTTGTTATAAGTAAATACTAATTAATAAGGTTACACTTTTGAATGAAACAGTCCATTTTTGTTAATAGACAACCTGTAAAATTACACAGCGTCCCTTTAAGTGATCCAGTGGTTATGTTGAGGAACTTAAAAAAAATTGTGTGAGGTAAAGAGAAGTATTATCAGCTATTTCCTTCAAATCCTGTGATATTAATCTGTGACCAGGCTGCTGTAGTGCTGGAACTTGTTTTAAATATTTATAACATTGTTATGTTGCTGTTTGTGTGTATTCTGCAGGTGGTGGAATGGGCAATATGTCAATGGACAGGATGGGTTCCAGCTTTGATCGTTTAGGCATGTCAGGAATGGACATGAACCGTGGCTTTGGTGGCTACGGAGGTGGAGGACCAAGCCACATGAGTGGAGGCATGTCTGACAGAGGATCTGGGTCCAAAGGAGGCTGTCACATATTTGTGCGAAATGTAAGTGTTGTGTATATATATTTGAAGTGTGTTAAAATGGAAAATTATACATATATATATATATATATGTGTGTGTGTGTCGTACTTATATATTGACTGTCTACGTGCTTTTTGTTCTTTTCTCATCTGAAGCCTTTTTTATTTTGCATCAACTACAGTCGTTTAGAAAATGATTTCACCCTCTTCCAATTCTAGGTTTGTAGGGCATTGCAGGTCTGAAATTGACGTGTACAACTTCAGATGAACAACTCCAGTTGGCATTTTGAGAGTACAAGTATCAGTCATGTGCTACTGATCAAATGCACATTTCTGAAACATTCAGCTTGTTGTTAACCTAATACCAGAGATCACTGCCGCTGCCTTTCAGTCTGGGAAATCTTTTGAAGCCATTTCCAAATAATTAAGAATTTAACATCCTGCAATGAGAGATTTCATTTATTCATTATTTCATTTTTACCCTGAAGCAAAGAAATATCTTAACAGGGCATTTATTTATCATTCATCTGAGGTTGTATTTACCTATTTTTAAGATGTGATGAGGAACAGATTTTTTTGGTGTGTGTGCTCTGATACCGTTTGTAATTGAAATTGTACTTTTCACATGACTATATGTTAAAATTGTTAGATGTGCTCACTAATGTCTGTCTTGCAGCTGTCCTATGATCTGACATGGCAGAAACTGAAAGAGAAATTCAGTCATTGTGGTATGCTTTCTTTCCTCATTATAAACTGCTCAGTAGAAATGAGATATTTTGTTTAACTACTTGGATGCTTCCAGTGTGTCATCATGATTGATCAGTGAACTTGGAGTTTCAAATTTAAAGTTTAATAAATCTTTTGTGAAAGAGTCTAGTTCCAGAATTCAGTCATTACTCATTATTCTTTCTTGCAGGTCAGGTTATGTACGCAGAAATCAAGATGGAGAACGGAAAGTCAAAGGGATGTGGAACCGTGAGATTTGATTCTCCAGAGAGTGCTGAGAAGGCCTGCAGGATGATGAATGGAACCAAGATCAACGGCAGAGAGGTGGATGTCCGCATTGACCGCAATGCCTAGAGCTTGTGTAGAATTTAAAAAATCACCAATAACACATTTAGCCCCCTTGCCAATGATTTCTTGTTTTGTTTTAAAAACACAAATTACTTCATATCTTCATTTGTCCAGTTTGTTTTATGTTGTTGTTTTCGTGTACGTGTGTGTGTATTTATATATACACATACATATACATACACACTCTCTCACACGTACCACATACCTATTTTATCTTTGTTTTTGTAAGCCCTTTATAATTTGTCTGGCAGTTCATTTGAACAAATAAATTTTTTAATTTTTAAACTTGTGGGTTGTAAACTTTCTGAAATCAGTCTCAAAGTTGTTTTATGTATAAAATGAACCTAGGCTGTTGCTCTGTTAAGCCTTATTTCTCAGCACTGTTCTATATGACCCCTTAAAAGTTGGAAAATTCAATATTCATCACAAATGTGGACATGAATGGATATTTCTGTGAGCTATAGAGTGCTATTAAAGCCAAAGGTGCATGATATTATACATTTGTTTGTTTTGTCTGAAAACAGGAGGATTTCTGCTGGTGATTATACAGGCAGTGCCTTGTCTGAATTCCATCCATTTTACGGTCATAAACATTGTCAGTAATTATTTTTGGTTAAATAATATGAGTGGAAAGTAATTAATAATTCTTTAAGCCTCTTTCCACCTTTTGTCCCTGCTCCTAAAAACAAAGGTTTTTATTTTGTGCTTGCAGCACTGAAAAGAGGCAAATGAGGTTAGTTGAGGTGTTTATTTTTTCAATTTGGAATGGCACATTTTTCCATTTGTGGGTTTTTGCTGTGTGATATGTGTCCAGATTGGATCTTTACACGTTGGCAGAAGAGACTCATCTTTGGCTCATGTCCACCTTTGGTAAAATCTAGAAGGGACATTCTTCTCCAGTGACTTGACCAACACATGTCCACGGGTATAATATATGTGCAGCTGTGGCCATGCCTCCTTGACATTTGAAGGCTTTAAGGGATTAACATTTTTTGTTGTGTATTTGGGCCGTTTGTAACAAAAATATGGTTTCAGTCCTGAGAAAGTCAGATTTCAGTCACTACACAACCTTATTGGAGTATTCCCAATAATTCCCAGCTCATACAGGATGGACAGAGTGGCAAAGAGGATATAGAAGGTGAGAGAAACAAGTCCCAGCTTCCAGTCCAGCTTCCATCCATTTATGTGTACAGATACAAAAAGAAAAACGATTGAAAGGAGGAGTGTGGAGGAAACGAAGATCAGTCCAGTACTGTTGACCTCTACTGGGTTGTTTGTGTCAACAAAAGCAGTCTTGATGAACCAAGGGAGACCCAGGCACAGCATGTCGAAAACATTAGAGCCCACGATGTTGGACATGGCCATGTCAGCTTTTCCTGATGAATGGGAAACAGTGACATGATAATGTGTGTATTTGCATAGAGTTTTCACTTTTAACCACTGCTTTTGGCAGTCATTGGAATATTGTCTTGATGTGTGTCTTATAAGCCCATGAGGGCTGGGCACTTTTTTTTGTGCATGACACAATAATAAATATAAAAACAAATACAATACAAATATACAAAACCTTTCCTGGTTTTGATCTAACGTGACACATAAATGTGGTAATATAGTGTCTGAGTATGTTGTTGAAGCACCATGTGACACCAAATAAATTTTATTGCATCTTTATATTGACTGATGAGTCTTTGGAACTTTAGTTAAGAGATGGAACACTTTCTTAAATATATTCCTTGACTTTGTGATCTAATGTAGTTAAAGGTGAGCAATATCTATATTAAAAATCTCCCAAAAAAAAAGCTAATTTGGGCTAACATTTGATAACTACATGAGTCAGATAATTTTCTGATGTCAATAAATCCTATACAACAAAAAAATCTTTACAACCTGTACACTTTCAGCACACATGGAGACAAAAAGAGTAGCGCTCTTCTTACCCTGACATCAGTTGCATCTCCATATCTGATATTGGAAGACCATATGCTGTCTTCAGTGTTGGTCTCAAAGTGATGGAAGACTTTCAGAACCCTGTCCACAGAGCCAGCCATGGTTCGGTCAGACCCCCCCGCACTCAGTGCTGACTTGGCACCTCCAAGGAAGGCATTATTCAGGTTGGGGTCCAGGTAGGAGGTCGCCATGGTTTTCCCTGCTGATACAGCCGCTGCTAGGTGTCTGTCATATTCTGCGGAAAATGGAATCTGAGGTTAATATTAATAATTCTTTCAAAAAATAAATAATTTGAAAAAGTAAAAAAAAGAAAGAAGAGAGAAGAAGGACAAAAATGTTAAGTGATTGATTATCATGGGTAGAGAATTAACTATCCAAATGAATTACATTAAAAATTTACGTGGTATTGATCTTTAGTGTGTTATAACAGGCCACTGTCATCAAAAATTACTCAACAATTATGTCCTACATGAACTGAAAACGTTTTTAGTCAATAAAATGTAATAAAAGAGCACACCAAAAACTTACAACCAGTCCAAGAATATAACATTTTAGAATATTAAATATCTATGAGTAAATGTTCTAATCATTTCTTGTTGTGTAGTTTAGGGACTTTCCTTTGCTGTTTTATGTTAGGCTGTTGCAGCTCTAACGTGACGCATTTGAACCTTCCTCACTTCCATTTTCCTTTTGGTCCTTCCTGTCCTTCTTGACGCAAACTTTGTACAGCAAGTATCTATTCTTTGTGTGTTGCTCTTTGCCAAGATAAAATACAATGAACAACAAGAAACCAGAGAGAAATAAAGAGACAGAAGTGCAGTCGGGGTCAAGGCTCGGTGTTTCAGCAGTCGTTTCAATTACACACAGAACACAATGCCCCATAGGCTGCCATTTTTTTTCCTGAATGAGAAGTTCTGACATCGACACACTTCCTACAGTTTCATGATAACTTCATCTTGTCATGCCCAAAACAACCAGGTTTGTTGTGTCAGCGTGAATGCAAGAACATGGCACACCATGTGCGAAGAAAGATAAAATACACTGTGCTATGTCAGTCCCAACTTTAAATTTTCTGCTTCCCTTCCCTCTTATCTACCCTCTATTAAAGGAAAACAGATATGGTCTATCAGGTAATTACACCTGTGTGGGGTGGAGTGAATGCACAAACACAGATACACACTCAAATGCAGACATATCAAATAGTGATGACTGTCCCCCCCTCTCTCAAACGCACACACACACACACACACACACACACACACACACACACACACTCCCTCTGCAAAGATTTTGTAGCTTTGGCTGTATATCAACTCAGTTCCCATGGAGTCAGATGTCACACAGTGAGAAGCGGCTTATGCTTCTTGTGTATGTTTCTGTGTGTGCATAACGGAGATTTCATTCGTACCTTTAGCCCAACACATGGGGAAAGGGCTACAGCCACTGGTCACCATGGAAACGCATGTCTGCCCTTGTCTGTGTCTGCCAGCACTGAGGACAGAGAGGCAACTTTCTGCTTCACAGCCTCGCATCACATGTGATGAGCTCGTGTCCAGAAGTCAAATAAATAAACACACCAAGATCCTGTCACAACTGCAAGGAAGCTATGACATATTCCAAGTACTAATTTACAGACATAGACAGTCTCAAGAAAATTAAATCCTACGCACAACAGTTAGTCTGCAAGGTGTTATTTTCAGTGGTGAAATCCTCAAAGGTCCTAGTTTTTGCTTGTGAAAATCCTCCAAAACAACACATCAACTTTAAAAATGTTAAATAAATATGTAAATAAAACGGAAAATAAATAAAGTTTCAGCTTTGCAAAGGCATGTCCTCTTAATTGTTCTGCTCTTATCCAAAGCTCATCCCCAGGGACAGAAAGATTTTATCCCCAAACTTTGTTCTTCCTCTTTTCCTCTTTTTTGTTTGTCCACTTCTGAATTACTCCTCAGCGGCTTCTCCGTTATAACAACGCATTTGTTGTCTTTTCACCAAATTCTGCTTCATTCCTGAACTCCATAGTTACAGAGTTGCCGTGCAAGTGTCGAGTAACTAGCCCTCAGGAGAGGATTTAGGTTATTTTATTCAGTAAAGTCCCTGTGTTGTTGAGAAAAGTGTTCCTCTCCAGCATGAGCCAAATCCATCTTGTACAGTGCTGATCCACAGCAGCCTCAGTTAGTCAGTGGTCGCAAAGAAGGCGAGGTAATTCCGGCACTGGGCAAGCCACAAACAGAATGTTATCTTCTTCTCTTGGAAACAGAAAGTGAAGAACAGATTGAGCTAGTTAAACAAAGGAGGCAGAGACTCAGGGACAGAGAGCATTGCTGCGATTGTTTCAGGGTGAATGAGAGGAAAAGGAGGACAGAGCGACACAAGTGAAACAAAGTTTGGAGAGGAGTGGGGCAGCTGTAGAGACTGCAGTAGGAGGAGCGGGAGGAGCAACACACTATTAATATGCTAATCACGTCCTTTCCATTCAATGAAAGCTCCTCCCACTGCTGCCTTATGAAGCTGATCTCAGAACAGCCCTTATCTTGAACTGATATGACTATAGGTTAAGAGAAAAATCCCTTACAACTAGTCAAAAATGAACTTAAGTAAGTTGGAAACATTTATCTTAATTCAAAATTCCAAATCTTTATCTTCCACTATATACACAGTTTCCAAAGAAAACTTAGGCTTCAATTTAACAAATGTTTCTCTCAACAGTTCCTCTGGTTATTTATGACAATGCATAGCCATCTCAGAGCAATTAGCTGCAATTACACATGAAGATATCAATCTTTGCCTGAATGAAAACAACTTCCACAGTAGAGTGCATTACCAAAACGTGTACAAACATGTAAACCAACAGATGCTAACAACTGATTACTTTTTTAAAAACCACAAGGTATCAATCCATCACACTTTGTACAGCACAACCATGGCCAGTCAGCCAGATGTTCTCTAACTGTTACTACAGACCAGTTCTCATATACCTATCAATGGTATATAAATGCCCATTTGAACACATGGTTGAACAGATGCTGAAATCAAGAACTGCACAAGCTTTGATTAATTGCTAAGCAAACACAAACACTGACCAACGCACATAAAATCTTGAAACAGCTTGTGCTTTGAATGACCAAAGGGAGCAGTTATTTAAGCATATTTTTGCATGTGTGTGCACATGTGGGTTTCCTATAATTTGTGGTTCATCTCATTGGCCATTGTTATGAAAATATGGTGGGAGTAGGGGGTTTGTGAAGGAGTGTGTGTGCATGTGCGTGTGTGTGGACTATTGAAAGCCTTTTGTCAGAGGGCCGGATGTTGTCATGAATGGGAAGAGCACTTTTGGGACCAAGCCAAAAGTCCCTCTTGCTTTAAATTGTGTTTTGTATTTGTGAACATAATTATTTTAATGTGAGGTGGAAGCACAATAACCCACCATTAACTAGAAGCAAGTTAAATTTAAAAGCAGTAAGCAAACCTCAAACCTGTGCCAGTCACTTCAGCATTGTTTTTCAAAAGAAAAACTTGTGAAGGAGTCTAGCACACAAAATAATTTAATGCTTTTAAATAAAAATTAAATGAGCAGACAGTTTGAGCTTACTTTTTAATAGCGTATACTTATTATAGTTTGAATCAAATATTGGTTTAGCTAAATGGAAGAGAATAACTAAATGAATCAAAACTGGTAAACCTGATCAAATAAAAAACAAAAACACTGAATCTACTTGAAACATCCTTCCCAACCAGATTTTCTTCCTTTGTTTTTTTTCTTACTTCCTCACAGCTGGGAAACTACTATTGTTAAAACCCAAGTCATAGTACAGAGGGATATTTTAAATAGATCAAAGTGTCCTGGTGCACTGAGGATGAAAATAAATAATAATCTGATTAATAAATCAAAGTGATAGAAGAAACATTTTTCTTGTAGTTGTGGACCTATAAGCAATTCACATGACTAAAGTTGAGCATGCCGTCAGATTGAATTATGTAAAACATAACAGCATAGCATGCTTTTAGGGCATGTCCCCTTCCCATTTGTGCTATGGATAACCTACATTCGGATGGCACAACTGGTACTTTTGAGTGTCTTAGAAAATAGAACTTATTTTATTAACAGTATCTGCAGTGGAAAGTCACACAATCTACTAACCTCACACTTTGCACCAGTGAGACTGACACATTAACACAAAGACTGCCTGTTTTCTGTCTTATTTCTTGTCTTACACACTTACAATTATGATTTCCATAAATTGATGCAAAATATATTCATTTAGCACCAGCAGTACTTTAAGGTATCTTTTAGCATGAAGTCATCGATTTTCTGTTGTTTCCATAAACGTTAATGTGAATTCCTGTCAAACTGATTTCAGGGGACCATGACCTCTTGATACAGCTTTTTTTGGGGAATACCTAAATAGCAATTCTAATCATTCTAATTTCATTACAATACGATGTACTTCACAGTTTCCCCTGAATCTATTTAGTTATCAGGTTATTCCATCCACCCATCCATTGATTTTCTGCCAGGTTACAACGGCAAAAGTCTGAGCCGAGATCCCCCTACCTCCATCTCCCCAGCGACCCCTTTCAGCTCTTCCATGGGGACACTAAGGTGTTCCCAAGTCAGCCAAAACATATAATCTCTGCAGAGGCCTGGGTTTGCCCCGAGGGCTCTTCCCAGTGGGACAAGTTTGAAACACCTCCCATGGGAGATGTCCAGAAGGCATCCTGACCAGATGCACAAAACCAACTCAACTGGCTCTTTCAATGTGGAGGAGCAGCAACTCTAGCGTGATCCCCCCCTCCTTTATGAATAAGGTCCTCTGCCTATCCCTTAGGGTGACTCCAGTCACTCTTTGTGGAACCTCACTGAAAAATTCAGTGTGTCATAAAAATCCAAAGAAATCCAATTTGATTTTCCAGTCAGTAAATGCATCACAGCGCAGCCTGGTAAACATGTCTTCAGTGTAGAAGCTTTTCACTACCCAAAGATAGCAATGTGCATAACCTGTAAAGTACAAATAAGCCTTGGAATCAACAACCAAGATAAGTGAGACTATAATTCAGGACTTAAAACAGCAAAACTCCTGTCAACATGTGTAATGTAATTTTATGAAGGCTAGTAAGAGGCTAGCAGAGCACTGACACAACGGTCTCTGTTCTTTCAATGATATAACCAGGGTTCTCACTTAAAAGGTTTTCTTTTTTTCTGAAAAAACAAATTAAAAATCAAAGCACCATTAATAAATAAATGGCCTTTTAAATAACTTGTAATTACTGTCTAAAGTAGATAGTCATTTGTGGGACCCCTCTCCTAACGGCAAAGACAGACAGAGCTTCTATGCATGACCAAAAGGAACAAGAAAATGTGGTAGCTAAATATCAGACTATAGTCTGTTCAGAAACACAAGCTGTGACACCATGAGTGGCAGAGAAAAATGTATCAGTTATGTAAATATTGCATTACAAATGACAATTAGAGCCATAAGTTATAATCTGATTCAGTGGAACAGTTATTTCATGTAGTTAAGGACAAAATTATTTTATACATCATCTGAGCCCAAAACATTCAATACCAAGCAGGACACACTTCTTGTTTCATGCTTTGGAATTATTTGAATTATTTTAACCACTAGTTATATGCTATGAATACTGTTTCATGTGCATGAGTGTATCACAGGCTGTATTACTCACCTGTGTAGTAGGCAATCCTGGAAATATCTGAAAGACAAACAGAAAGAAAAACAGAATCAGCTGGGCTATGAGGCTGTAAGCAAATCAATTAGTGGGTCAGATCAAAAATGATATTCAAGCTTATCAAGTTAGTTCCACAGCAGGTGTCCACAATTCAGTTAGTAGAGATGAATTGCAGAAAGAATATCATCACCTGCTCTGCAATTTATGTCAATTTAACAAGATCAAAAATCAATCAGTGCCCTGTTTTTAAACTTGCTTTTCCACAGGAGTATTGATTGTTTTTTTGTTTTTAAAAAAATAATCAATATCTCATTGTTATGTCAATTACCCCGACTGCTGATATGCTGAAGACGCATTATTTAAAAGGGGAAATGGGCTAAAGCGGGAAACACCACAGGACAGCGCTATTGTTCAGCATTCAGCTCTTGCAGCTGTGAGATGAGGATGTCACAGACTATGATTTAACCTTTGAGCTTTTGATTGGTGGGTAAAGCCCACAAGAAACATAGAACAAGCTTCCTTTGCTTCATAATAAATGGAAGATGTGTTTATAATTCTGAGAGCAGAATTTACATATTTTTGCCCCCTTTTGTTTGCTACTCTGATTCCAAAAAGGACTAATTAATTAGGTTACTTGCCACTGAGATCAGAACACAATGATAAGTAGATATTTAGATCATTACCTGACATATCCAGTTTTCTATAATTCCCCTGAAATATCTGAAACATTGAAATATCTATTTGTAGCTTAACATAATACCTGATGTATAGGGAGATGGTCACAAATGTTTTTCATCTTTTTTTGAAGGCAGAAATCATAAATCTGGGACACAGGACTCACTCTGGGGCTAGAGGGAACTCTACGGAAGCAGTTTACCGGAATAATCAATTTCACCTCTTGGTTGACTAAGATTTTTTTTTTCCTAATAGGCATAATTGTGTGTGCACAATAAAAACACACATACAATCCCTTTCATTTTTTATGCATTTATACATGAAAGTAGTAATGAGACTGTTAACAAAACATGTATTCATTGCAAAGTTAGACAAACAAAATTCTATTCTGGTCATGATTTCAAAACAAATGTTGCATTCCTACTCATTATTGTCTGACTGCTGCAATACACTATACTACATTAACAAAACATTTCCTGAGCTACAATAGGAAGTCCAGAAGAAGCTTAATGGGAATCTGACACCCATGTATGGCAGTGATATGGCTGTGTGTAGGAGGTCAAAAAGGAGAAGTGCCTGAGTGCTTTAGACACACTCATGTACACAAATACTGCATAAGTAAGCACATATACACACAAGCTTAGACGACTGTAATGGCTGTCTGCAAAGGAAATACCATCAAGGACAAGGGGGATAGTGGTGGATATATTACCAATAAAACATGAATAAATAGAAATATAAAGTGTAGTATAAAACCGCACAAACTTGTTTGTGTGAATCCATGTGTGCACTCTAACTTGCATATTTACTAGACTCTTTTTAAGGACTTTAGATTTTTTTTCTTGCAAAAACCTGTTTTTTTTTCCATTTTCTTTCGTCTTAATGTCTTTGTAAAGCACTTAAGGGTTACCTTTGTGTATGAAATGTGCTATACAAATAAACCTGACTTGCTTTGCCTTGCATTTTAAACATGCATTTATTGCTTTCCGTGAAAGAGACTCCCTCTTCGCTTTAGGAGACAGTGTTTTACAGAAATAACCATAATATGAGAACAATCTTTAACAGTAGCTAATCATGTACTGGCTGTAGTTGATGTGAACTGGACTATATTCTGTTGCAGAATGATCAAGGATGAGCACAACAGGTGACAAGGATGTGAGAATGAGAAGTTTAAAACATAATTTTACCTTTAATGTGATGTGATTAACAATATGTGACATAAAGTGTGTCATAAAGTACCAACATAAGTCAAGCCTTCAACCCCACCCTCCCCATCCCCGTGCAACTACCACTCCTGGATTGCCACAAGTATAATGTGATTCTGTGGGAAACATTGTTCTATGTGACTAAGATGGACCACAGTAAATGGATCTGGACCAGTTCATGATGACAGAGTCTGTCTCAAAGTGCCTATAATGACATCTAAATAGACCTGAAACCTCTAGACACCATCTGTCCCCAGACGCTATCACTGCTCTATTCTGTCTCTATTTGTCTTTCTTAAGTCTCTCTGGTAAGAATGCAGAGTAGCTAAAGTGCTATTTAGCCTGAGAACTGCAGCCATGTCTAGACTAAAAGAACAGACAAGACAGTAGTCTTTTCATGTCTGAAAAAAAAAAATATTAAAGGGGCCTTGAAAAACTGGAATAAAAAAAACCCCATCATCCTCAAAAGATAATTAAAAATGATTTAAACACATTTTGCAGCTTCACATCGTGTCCTGAGCAATCCGCAATTCTATCAATTTAACTGCCTCAATTGTTTGTATTGAAAGGGCTGATACTGTCTCATTCCCTACATCACACACAAGCACACATATGGTTAGTTTTCATGTGTGTAAGATTTTGTCAATGCTGGTATTGCTACAGATGCTGCTTATGTGTCAATAATTTACTGCTTGTCACTTACTCTGTAGTTGTTGTGACACATGGCCAAAAAAAACTATTTAACAGCATGACTGAAGTATACCAATCTGTCCAATGATGACTTTGTGTTATCTCATACACAACTGCTCCTTTCAGTTTTGAATGTACTGACCTCAGATCTGTTGACTGCACTAACTTTTTAAAAGACTGGATGGGTTTAGAAGATAAATGACTGTTTTCATCCACAAGTTTTGTTTTTAGCCAATCCTTTGAATTTTGTGAAAAAAATATCATCAATATTCATACAATATACCCTGCTACAGCTTCTGCTTACAATGTTTTCAGAACACAGACGCACAGATAATTTCTGTAGGAAATAAACCAAACATACCTGTGCTCACAGCAAGTGTAAATATTCATGGAAAACTTAAATGACCTGTGTGTAAGATATGTTTTGTTTGTAAAAACTTTGTGAAGTTACACTAAAAGGTTAAGAAAAATGTGTGTCACTATGTGTAAAAAGCTCCCAAACAAAGTTCCCAAACAAATGAGTGCAACTTTTGAGCCTATTTTCCGACTGCAAACTGTCAAATCTGAGGGCTGAAGGTTTTGTTGCCTTTAACTCTACTGCATGTTCGGAAAGTCCATAAGATACACTTGGACAACTCTATTAGAGTAAAAATAAATTAATGTTTCACATACTCAGGAATTTAAAAAGTTACAAGCAACTCTCCTAAATTGTAGAAGTTGTTCTGAGCCGAGTATGAACTGAACTGAGCATGCAGGATGAAAGGTTTGCACGAACCAAGCAAGAGAAGTCGGGCTGCCTTTCATTCAAGTCTCTGATAATTACCACGACCTGGGTGACTGAGAATCTACACTGGCAAAGTACTTACCCTCCCGTGAACACACAGATTTCTACTTTCAATCTGTGAACAAGTGTTCACAAAAAACCTTCTATTTCTATTGTGTCTGTTAACTGTGTGGCTCATCCATAGCCAAAGATGCTTTTTTTAAAAAATAATTATTAAGGATAACACAATGACAGCAACTCATATCAGAGTTTAAAAATAAATGTCAAAGGATCATCAAGTCATTAATTTAAATATGGTCATCTAAAAGTGGAAAACTGCCATAAGCAACAGTGCCAATACACCACTGCTCCTGGACAGTAAATGCCTACAATATATATTTTTCTTTTTTTTTTTTTAATTGAAAAACTTGAGTTTGTACAAGGTATACAGCCAAAGTAAACCAGCCCATAAGAAAAACACAGCCATCAAACAATTTAAGAGACATATATTTCTAAGCACCAAGACGCACACAAACACTATTTTCAAGCTGTCTGTAATTACATGTTACCAATGGGTTTTTTAATTACTGTAATTATACATAACAATTACCAAAGCGGCTGCAAAGCACTGGTGTCTGAACTCTGAGTCTCCGAGCAGCAGTGAGATGAAATTCACAGTTTCAGAGAGGTCAGAGAGCACGATAAGGTTAGTGTTAAAATGGTTACTAATGGAAATGAAAAGACTTTTAAGCAAAAACACTTTCTTTATACATTTCACTCAATAAAAAAAACCTGTGCAGACCTACGCAACAGTGACAGAAACTACTTAAGGAGGACAGGAAGCAGATGTTCTATGCCCATGAAAGAGAGATAAATAAATACATTTCTACTGCAGACAGAAGCAGTTAACTGTTTTGCCTCATTGCTCTCTGCTTAATGGTTAAGTTCAAGCTCAAATGGCACTTGCATGTATTTGTCTCTGAGTGCTTTCTGAAACACTCATCAATAAAGTCTTAGTGAAGCGTGCAATCTTACAATGCAACAGCCCAATGCCTGAGGCACAAAAAACACCTGCCAGTCAGACCTATTTAAACACACTCACACACACACCCACACACACACACACACACACTCACACAATATAGGTTTTCAGCACAGTTTTGACAGTGATCTATCACACATTTTGAACAAAAGTATTTTTCATGGGACACTGCATAGCCTGGTGGTTAATGCAGGTGGCACATACACAAGACTCAGACCTCCTGCAGCAGTTGCGAGTTCGACTCCTGCCTCATGACCCTTTGCTGTGTGTTTCCTCCATTTTCTCTGCCCCACCTTCCTGTCTCCTGACTGTGATTAAAGGCCACAAGAGCCAAAAAGAAATCTTAAAAAATATATATTTTGATGTCTCATTTTAGAGCACAAAACATTCAAATATTGACATGGTTACACTTTGATTATATAGTGTATCTGTGTAGGCACTGTGTTCAAAACACAGGTGCGTTTTTCAGGTTGTTATTCACGTTTGGAAAGACATATGCAATTATTCAACATCTGTCACATGCTACAGAAAATGTATTAGCTACACTCACATCAAACACACAGATGATGCATACCCTGCAGATAAGTCCAACATGCATACAACATAATAAGGTCAGGAAGCTGCATGACTGATCATACACATTTATCTTTAAAGAGCACACATTCACTCAAGTGTGCATCGTTTAAGTGCAGTGATAAAGCCGTGATAAAGCTTACCGGGGCTGCTCGCATGTTAACGTATCACACTCAAACCAGATACATCATGTATAATTCAACACAACAGATTTAGGACAAATGAACTGGTGAGATAGAATAAGCTTTCCAACCGTTTTTTTAATTAATTCAAATATATATTTTCTTTTTGCTGACTCTGATTAACTGACTTGTTACGGACTGAAGTCCTGCTCACTTAATGAAAACATGTTATTTGAGCACAAAGAAAACACAACATTAAATATTGATTGCTTATCTTATAATCTTACATGAAAGCAAACACTGGGGACCAGCTATGCAAAACTCTAAATTAATACTTAGTTCAGATTGGCAAATGGGCACATACTATGTAGTTGCTCTGCTCCATGCTGTGAGCTCTAGTTGAGTTGTACTAGACCTTGAAAATGCTCCACAACATGCATGATTCATAAAGGAAAAATCTTAATTTAGTGAATAGAATTATCATTTCTTCTTTTAGTTTTTGTAAAGTCGAAGCTTGCTGAGATAATGGTCACACTATGTTTGATATAGAGTAAAGTACACCTAGTCACATGTGGATTTTGCAAAATATTGTATTGATATATATATATATTAACTTGAGCTTCCACAGGCAACCACCCTTTTAATGGTTTTGTTCTGGAAATCTCAGGAACATGCTTCAATTTAAAGCAGGTGAAAATGCTGTATCCTTAATGGCATGCATCTATATTAAAGAGTAAAGTTGCAAGCTATACCTGATTCTCTATATATTTGCAATTAGGGCTTTGCAATTACTCTAATTTCAGTTGAATTCAAATTTGGCAATAATTACATAAACAATGTAATCATTAAAAAGAAAGTTATCACTTTTTCATATGAGTGATCCCTTCTTCCTTTTCATGTAACATGAATTAACTTATTTAAGGTATATCAAGGTCATGCTGGTGTGTTTCTGTGCAAAAACGTTTAAGGGATTATTGGGTCAGCTCTACCAGCATTTGCTATGTTGGCCTGAATTATTTTTTATTTCATCTGAAAGGCAACCCTATTTGCATCCATTATGATCCAAGAGCAACGTTTTTAAACTCAGTGAAATATAAATTATTTAACTTAGACACAAAGCACCAAAGTGGGTTTTTGTTGCCCTTGCAAACCATACCCACTCACTTTGCAAAGAATCGCTCTCTCGATCACAATATCCACACAAACATCGATACAAAGCATTACAAGAGAAGGCACACTTTTATATCAAACACAATCCATTCTTTTTCAGACGACCCATCATCTCTAAGTCACACATAAAGTATTAACCTCTTCCTATACACATGCCCTTTTGTAGCCTGCTCCAATACAGTTCAGTAAGGAACACAATTATTTATGTTTCCAATAAAAAAGTTGTGAACTGTACCAATATAACCATTCCATATTGGTTCTTAACACCCTTCTACTAGGGAATCAAATTCAGTATTAAAGCTTGAGGTCAAGGTAGAAACACTGCAGTAAGCTGAACAGTCGACAAAGGATCATCTCTTCTATGTGACATGGTATTAAGGACAAGATGTCCCATTCTAAGTCTTTATTTTTTCAAACAAAGCTCAACTTTCTCTTGCCAAGAAGAAAGAATGCAATATGCTGGATGTCCTTTACTGGCATCTTTTCTTAACTGAGTTGCATTCTTCCTTCCTTTTATTAACAGGAGACACTGTGACGCACAGATATCTCGATTCTGTTACTTAGCGTGGTGTTGAAGGGCTTATCATTCCAAACATAGCTTTAAAGTTGAAGTCTCCTGCATACAGACAACAAAATACTTCCAGGTCCTTTTTTTTCCTCACACATGAACATGATTATCAAGTGGTTGTTTTAATGATAAACAAGCATGGCAAACAAATCAAAAGGATGCAATGGGTTTATTTATAGAGATGATTAATAATGAATCCTCTTTTTTTCTGAGACATTAAAGCTATGAATAATTGAATCAAGAAACCAAATAAATGCAATCAAATATAATGCAATACAAGGAAGGGCATCTATAGAATATATAATGATTATATTCATAAAAATCTGAGACAAGCAACAAAGTAAAACATCTTAGAAATGTGTTACTTAAAACATTATGGTAAGTGTTTTTGTTTTTTGTTTTTTTTTGCTTAAGACTTAATAAATCCATCAGATTAATCAGAACACTCAATCAACTCATAAACTAGAGAGTGGATTAAGTCATTAGTATGTATGTGTATTTTACAAGCCTCTTTCTACTTCTTGCTGAAATCATCATTAGTATAACTACAGTTTTACCCTCTGACATTTTTAATTATATTGTTGATTATCTTAATATTATTAAAATCTTGGTATCGTACAAAATTCTTTTCAGTCACACACTACAAGCAGCCAAAAACAACCAAAAATTCTGCCCACTCACTTGTAAAAACTACCAACAATTCTTTTAAACTAACAGGGGTTAGAAAGGTAATACAGATAATACAGAAGATTTTTTTTTCCACATATGCAACCACCCACTTTCACAAATTACATGACGTATAATTTATATTAAAAAAAAACTTTACCATGGTACAGTCCTTCCATTTACAGTAGAGAAGAAAGGAGAAAGAAGCAATCCTTTTCTGAAAGATTGCCAAATTGAAGAAAGCCAAAATCACAGGCTTCTGAAGTCTTTGGGCTAACGTTGTGCCAGCCAGCAACCTCACGATGGTTAACTTAAGCTTACAGCTCAGCTTCCTCTGCCTCCTCACTGTACTGCACTTGCAGCTACTATTACTACTACTATACTGACAGATACACAGCAGCATGAGTAGTGGGAGTAAAGGCAAAATGAGAGAGGAGGGAAGGGAAGTAGTGGAGCAGGCGTGATATGAGCATGAAAAGGGGGGGGAGGGAGATGAAAGGGAGAAGAGAAGAGGAGGGGGGGGTGGGGGTGGCTTTGTGCCCCAGGAGAGTGATGGAGGAGGAGAGGAGAGCCAGATGTACAGGACATAAGAAAAGCTAGTGAGCAGAGAAAAACATAGGAAGAGACAGAAAGACATGTTGCAACAAATACAAGAAGTGACAAAAGCTGACAAAAAATTACAACATGAGAAGACAACAGAACAACACTGTAAAACAATCAAGAAAAATAACATAGAAGTAATGCAGTGGGTGAAGATAAGGCTGAAAATGATGCAAGAATAGAGAGGAGTGCTAGTTATTTAAACGTTGTGTGTGGGT
This sequence comes from Arrhamphus sclerolepis, assembly GCA_037176975.1. Taxonomy (NCBI): domain Eukaryota; kingdom Metazoa; phylum Chordata; class Actinopteri; order Beloniformes; family Hemiramphidae; genus Arrhamphus; species Arrhamphus sclerolepis. The sequence goes on from JBAMYA010000018.1 coordinate 4,000,759, forward strand.
GTGAATGCCGTGCTGCCTTTGGCTATTCTATTATGATGACACACTGCACCCCTGAGGAGCTACTCAATTAGTCATAATGCTATTTTCTCGACTCAACACTGTTCAACAGAAATCATCCATCTTTCTACCAAGGACAGAACTGAGAAAAGGGGCATACCATTCATTTATTGTTCCACAAACTTTACACATTTATTCAACTACATTATCCGGAAGACTAAATTCTCTGACTTTACATATTGGTTTGTTGTTTTGTTTACTTTTTATAATGGTATAAATCAGTATGATTTCATAAATCAAGCAGACCTTACTTTTTAGTTACTTTTGGTTAACTGAAGGTAATAGCTACTGGTAATCAGTTACAATATGTTGCAATGTTAAGAAACACAACAAAACAGTTGAAGACATTTATTCTCTGGCTTAAGTCTACTTAAGTCTTTTTGCAAATTTTTGTTGGCACATAAAGTATTTGGAAATCCTCAAATGTCTTGCCAATCAAAACCAAATGAAAAATGGGTACATGCATGTGTATATACATATATATGGGTGTGTGTGATGCATTTTGTGATGTGTGATGCATAGCAGAAATCATAATTTTGGAAGTCTGTTAATATTTAAGATTCACACATTATTGACTTCATTTGAAGATCAGATTCAGCTTTCCATAATTTTGTACCATATGTGCAGCATTTTTTTTTTTCTCCACAAGACACTTTCACCGAAGAACCTGGAATTTAAAGCTTTTGCATCCCCTCTGATCACTAAGCTACAGGGTATATTAAGCAGAAACAGAAATGTTTAATGCTGCGACCTCCACCCAGAAGGTTCTGGGTAATCTCAAAGTACACCATTTCTACTATTCCTGTTTATGGATGTGAAATATCTCCTACTGGAACTCTATTTTACATTTTGTCCCTACAGTACAAATTGAGTGGGTAGTGGGAAGGCCTATTCCTGATAACAAGGTTTCTGTGGTCAAAATACAGCTTTTCGTTCACAGAAGCAAGCAAACAGGCAGACTGACACGATGTGAGCTGCTAAGGACTAAAGCAGATTAATGGGCCACTGGATTAGTAGGTAGGCCAAGATGTCTCTCTCTCTGTCTCTCTCTCTCTCTGTCACACAAATACACACACGTACGATCTCATTGACAGGGCAGTTACAAGCTCTGTCCTGCTGCTGATGTACTATCATCACCCTCTAGTGGACTGATTTTTCAAGAGAAATCTGTACACCTGAAGTTTTAGGGGGGAAAGAAATCAAAAGAAAAGAAAGACAAGAAAAAAGTATAATTTCATCAGATCATATTTTGGGAAAGTATACTGTTAAAGATTCAAGATGTCCATTTCTAACATACATGGTTGTACAGGCACAGCAGCAATAAAATGCAACGCTCCAGGATTGTGGAAAAAAAACAACTGTACAGGTTGCTACTTGAAGCACTTAACTCTGAGAGTTACATTATCATTATTATTATTATTATTATCATTATTATTATTAAATTATTCAAAATATTATGTATGTAAGATTATGTAAAGAATATACAAGGTATCAAGTTTATACAAAATGTACAAGATATAGTGTTCAAGTGACTGAGTCTTATACCAGTTTTATCCTTGGTTATGTAGATACAAAAACGTGTAATATAAAATATGATGTAAAACATAATAGAGTAGATATAAAATGTATATGTATTAAGTATGTAGTATGGTATATATGGTTATGACAGATTGTGTGTTGATATACATACTCTTTTTACGAACACTATATAAAAAGATACATAACCTTTTCTTCTCCTTACCATCTGACATTAAATCAGACTAAACTTTTTCTGTTTTAGGTCAGTTAGGATTGCAAAAATTGGGGTGGGGGGTGTTAATACGACCACAATTACTCTTGAGAGTAATTACTCGCGGCCTTGAAAGTAACATCATGTCAGGAACCAGGTCAGAGAGTCAGAAGGAGTGTCCTCTTGGAAAATAGAGCAGCAACATACCAGAGAAAAGGTAGACTTATTAGCTTAAGGTAACTCATAATAGACTTTACAATCAGAGCTGTCGCCGGCGACAGGAAATGACATGCATATTTCATATTACCGTAACTGTTCAACCATTCCTACTATAAGAGTAATTCCAACAGATTCTGAAAGCTGAGAAGCGCATCTCTGCGCCGACATAGTGGCAGTGGTGGCTGCGCTATGTTGAGTTATGCATCAGGGGGATAAAGAGACAGACAATGAGTAAGAGAGTGCAAATTGTGAATGTTTAGGGGTGTTTTAGTGGTGTCTGTATAATATTTTCATTGCTGTAAAAAACAGTACAAGTTTTTTGGTTTGTTTTTTTTCCTGGACGTTTTAAGGGTCTTTTTGCTGTATTCTGACCAAGGCAAACTGAGAGGTCAACCCCCTCTCACCAGCACCTGGAGTCTTTTTTGACACAGAGGTGCTCTAAGTATTATGTGAAAGCACAAACAGGTATCCCAAAACAAAAGGGAAGACAGGAAAAAGATTCCACTGAAGTTAAGTATCATTCCTGAGAAAAGAACCTGTTACATAACATATCAGTAGCTTAAGTTTATTGGACCTGGTGCCAACTAATAAATAATATCAATGTAATTTTATTGTTTTACTTATTTATGTATTTTTTTAATTTTTACATTCAGCTTTTAAAAAGCCATTTTCAACTGGGCATTCAATAAATAAGTTGTAAAATTTATATCTGGATTCAAGTCTCATTTGTTTACACCACCATGGCTCCGCAGAGAGTCTGCCACCGCTGCTGAAAAAAATCCTGTGTAACATTGGCATAATGTTATTAATACACTAATACATTTGGAGGAAAGAAGGGTAAGTATGGGGGTGGCAGCATCATGTTGTTGGGAGGCTTTTGTTGCAGGAGGTATGAGTGAACTTCACAAAATAGATGGAATAATTAGGAAAGAACATTGTAAAGAAATGCTGAAGCAACAGCTAAAGATATCAGCCAGAAAGTTAAATCTTGTGCATACATTTCCAAATGGAAAATAACCTTAAGTCACAAATCTAGACTTTTTCGGGTGTTATTGGAGATTTTTTTGGAGACTTCGATATAAAAGCATTTATCATTATTCTTTATGAGCAGTGGGTGCTGCAACTACCCCACTTTTGGATTGAAGCCGTTCTAGGAAGTACGTTTTGTTGCAGTTCCTCAACTGACCACTAGGTGCTGGCTCCAAAACAGAGCAAATCCCCATTCACTACAAGGTTAAAAACTGCAATTTTGCAGCAGTATTTACAGCCTGGTTACGATGTACGGGGGGGGGGGGGGGGGGGTTCTTTTTTTTTTTTTTTTTTTTTCCCCCCCCAACCCCCCCTTCCTCCCCACAAAAATTCCCCACCCCCAGGG
>JBAMYA010000018.1:4004238-4026329 GCA_037176975.1 Arrhamphus sclerolepis
TCAGGGGCACCTCATCCATGGATGTGGACGTGGGGAAGCACTTGTTCAGGCACTCCCCCCACACACATCATTGGTACTAGCCGGGGATTGAACTGGCGAAACCCCCTATGACAGAATTAAAATATGTGTGACCACCACTGAGTGTCATTTCTAAATTAGTGCAGCAGGCTATTCTACAGATACTACTGAAAATAGCAAGTTTTATGTACGAGCAGCTTAAGTAATAGTGTTATTTTAAATTTCAGATGATTATCTTTTGCATGAAAGTCAGAGATCTTTACAACAGTGTCATCCATTCAGACAGGAAAGTTATAATAAGCAGGTGGCTGGAGCTGCAGTCCCTGGATTATGGGAGAGAAAAGCTTGCTGAGTTTTTCTCACAGCAGGTGGTCTGACAAACAGAACACCCCACCCCCCCACCCCCCAGCTGCTCAATAACAACTTCTTTCCAATGAAAAAGATGTTCACCTCATTTGCAGTTGAACAGCTGGTCTTTGTGGACATTGCTCTCCCTGAACAGAATTGTGCAGGAGAAGTATGGTTTTCAGGATCTTTGTGTGTGTGTTGCTACAGTTTTACATCGGCTGACGTAAAACTGTTTGGCTCTTGGTGGCCCCATTTCAGATTTTGTTTTCTCTTTGTTCCAAGAGGCTGTAAAATTAGCCCCACATGTATTTTTCCATGTTCTCATTTGTGATCAATATATAGCCACCCCTTCCTCCTCAAACACAGTGGAGCCAATCTTCATATTTCTATATTTGCTGATTGCAGTGCTTTAGCTCCTTCTTTGATTCACAGGTTTAGCCTTCCCTCCAGGAGATATTTCATAATGTCAAATCACTTTTACCACAGTTTAAATAGCGGGAATTGGTTAATCTGTAGCCCATACTCCGGTAGGAATTGTTCCTAATTAAATCTGAACTGAATGTCCTGTTAAAGAAAATACACTGGTTTTAATCTACTTTAATACTTTGCGGGTAATCATTTCATTGCCAGTTGGAATACAGTTTCTTTTTGTGTATGGATTAGTTGTGCATAAGCATGCATAAAAATCATATATAAACATGGCTTTTAATGTGTGTGTTTTGTGCAGTGTCAGCCTTTTCTCTCTTTCTGAAGCAATAAATAGAGCTTGCCTGGCAGCTGCAAGGGCTTTCATCTCCTGCAGGAAGTAGTCATCTTAACAACATTTTTTTTTTCTTAAATCTGAAGGCAGGAGTGGTGTCTTCCTGAGGGTCAGCTGTGTAACATCTGGTAAACGATTCTGTCCTGACCCCGGGTGATTCTGCAAGTTTGGGTTCTGTTTTTAGTTTGTCTGAGCGTCATTAGAATCAGACTTTGGTATTAAACTATCACAAGCAGCAGAGTGGATAAATCTCAAAAAGGCTCCCGGCTACTAATCTTGAGCTTGAGACTCTGACAAAAATGTACACTTCCTGCACTTGCCAGGGGTAAGATGAGCAGCTCTATTTTCCACTGCCAGCAGCATCTGCTAAAATGTTATATCTCCTTTATTGCAAAGTGGAAAGCCAACATTATTTGTTGACCTATTTCTGGGACAAACAGAAATCTACTGTGCAGTATCTGAAAGCACAGGGATCACAGAGATCTGTACTCAGTGAGACAGCCCATCACTTAACGCCCTGTACCGTGTAATGTTTACACGGTAGGGGGGGACAACGACATCCTTGTTGCCTCTCCACCACCCTAAGATGTTCCAAGGACTGTTCAACTCTTCAACCACCTTAATGGCAGTGTGTCAGGCAGAAATGCTGTAAAAGTACAATATCTTTTGCTTGTAAACAGGGTCACATATCAGTGTCTCTTTCTTTCATTTTGTTGTTTTTAGTTGTTTCATTTAATGAATGCTATTAAAAAAGAAAATCTAATCAAAGTTCAGTTTTATTCCATCTGTGTGTAGCATAGTAGCAAAATGCATTTTCACCCTGTCTGGTTCTAACATGAGCTTCTACCAACGCTAAAGATCTGAGTCCTGTTCGGTTTACATTTAACACTTTAACATACATTCTGCAGGTAAATCATATAAACTAACTATCTCCAAATTATCTGCAAAGACATGAGGATAGAGATATTTTAGGGTACTGTCTTTTTTTAAAACTCATTCTCTGCAGTTATTACTGATAGGATCAAGGTGCTGCATTGCAAAAATAAGGCTCACATTTTCTTCCTCCTCTTTAAACATGACAACAGGACCAGAGTGGGAATGGAGACTGTGACACAGGGCTTCACTACTGCTTTATCTTACAGACGTCACTCTTGCAGAGAGTTGCACGGAGAAAAACTGGCCCTGGCTGCTTGGTTTCAGTGGATTCATTGTGTTGCTTCTCAACTTGTCCTTCCTGGCAGAATCTCATCAACTCCTGTTGCTGGACAGAGGAGACTGAAATGCTTCAGAGACAGATCTGAGACAACATTGATTTTTTTTTTCAGCTCTGTGAAATGACCTCTACAAATTTTATTGTGTTTTCTAGTTATGACCATGCAAAGCTCCTTTCTCACCCTCCCTCAGCTTTTAAGAGGTTGCAAGGACTACAAGAAGGTTGTGGAGGAGATGCTGGAGGAGGAAGCTGCTCTGCAGAGCATTCGCAGTCAGTCAGTGTTGGAGCAGTCGGCTGACAGCTCCTCATCACCACTGCTGCCTTCAGCGCACTGCAGCTCTGTGGTATCAATGCTGGGAAGTTTTTGCCACAAACTTACTGTACCATTTTTTTTTCATATTTGATCTGAACACAAAAACACTGGTCAGTTTTATTATTGCTGGATTCTTCTTTGTTTAGTTATACTGAGTAATACTGACAATTAGGTTTGTTATTGGAGACCAAGATGTGAATTATTGACTGCATTGACACAACACAAATTATTTAAAAGGTGTATGGATTTCATTTGAAAAAAAAAAATCATTTAATTTGGGCATTTTATGGGTTCTAATGTTTCTCTCAAGATAAGTGATTATCAACTGAAGGGTTGTGACCAAAGCTATCACATATATTTATAGTTAATTAAAACTAAGATTAAAACTGAAACTGCCATGGAAAAAATAATTCTAACTGAATTCTAACTAAAGTTTTTTATGAAATGAAAACTAAATAAAATACTGAAATTAGAAATGCAAAACTGACTGAAACAAAATAGAATTACAAGTAAAACTAACTTGAAAGGGAGCAGGTCAGGCCATAATGTCATGAATTCTCCATCAAGTGAAATAACTGAATACATACATGAGGTCCAGAAAAGAATTGTCTATGAAACACTAGATTTCTGGAAGTAAGGGAAGATACTTAACCCCAAACCATCCCAGCAGCTTTAGATTTAGTCAGTGTGCCTCCCAGGAGTGGATTCTCAGCTGCACCATCAGCTGGACAAGCCTGTTTGTGCTTTCCCTATTACCCTGTTTTAGCCGTGAGTGCATTAGTTGTTACTCAAAATTTTAAATTACTCTTTTTTTTCTTACAGGCTAGATGACTTGGTTGGTAAATTAATGCAGTGATGCTGATGAGAAGAAATGTCATGCATTGCTCACTTTGACTCACAAATGTCTCATTTCCAGGAGAATCTGGGTAATTTTTGCCTCCTTGTGTTTCCGGTCATCTTCCTCATCTGTGGGTTGCATGTGAAATTTAACGTCCCTGAGACCAAGAATCGGACAAGACTGGAGATCATTGCAGAGTTTGAAAGGTTGCACCCCAAACCATCATAGATGAAAAAAAGTCCACTGAAGGATCCCCATGATGCTACATCTACAGAGCGAACAAAATAGCCTAAAACACCTCCCACGCTGCACCACCATCTTTTTCATGGCTGACGCCTTAAAGCTTCCAAACTTTATAGTTGTGTGTGTGTGTTTGCTCTGCACTGTAAAAGTGTCTAAGTGGTTCCCATATCAGAAAGGCTCTCTAAATTGTTGTTGTAATGCACATTCAGTCCATTTTTATTGCTTTTAGTGTGATTTTTTTTTGTACATGCGAGTTTTTTTTAACAAGTGCCTGATAATTTTGTTGTATGTCATCGTATATTGACAATAAAGCTTCTGATTCTAAAGGTAATATAATATTCCTTCAAATGAATTTAAACTAACATTATGTTGCTGTAGCTGCAAGCAAAGAACTTTGTCTTATTTCAAAACTTTTTCAAATGAATTCATTTCAACGTATTACTCTGTTAAAGTTTTCCAAACTTCTTTGTACATTGCAAGCTTATAACTAACTAAGCCTGGCCCCTCTTCATCATTGGATAAATTCCCTCAGTCTTAAGTTACCCAAGCATTCCCCACTCCTCCCCAAATGGCTCACATGTAAACATTTAACCAATATTCTGTCTGTTTTTCTGCTTTGTCATTGTCTGTAACATTTCTTCTTTGGTCTGTATAGAAAGTTAATCATTTGAGTGCTCGTTTAAATGTGTGCTGCAGCTAAGTGAACGATATCAAAGTCTCCTGATGTCAGCTGCAGCTATGTTAGAGCATTTATCGCTCCTTGTAAGTACTATTAAAAACTATTTGTATAATTTACACTATTTTTTTCAACCTGTGTGACTGCACTTATTAAATGTAATTTAAATTACACAGTACCAGTAGCTTGCAGGAAAAAAAAACAACAAAAAAAACCCAGCTATTAGCGTTGGAAAATGTATAATTCAATAATCTAACATGACTTAAATTAAATTATTTTAACAGTCCTCTTGTTTTTGTGCATGTCTACAGCGAGAATGTCCTGCTATAACTGCAGCCATTTTCATATGTGGTGTTGGTGGGACGTTTCAGTATGGGTTTTGCCTGTCTGTGATGACGTCTCCATCTGAGGTAAGAAGGAAAGCTTCAGCAAAATCAATGTCATTTAGTGCGTTACAAAATATTACATTAATATTGTATAAATTAGATACAAAATACATGTATTACACCTGCATGAAAATAAAACATGGTATCTATATCCTGCATCTGCGCATGCATGTTGTTGCAGTTTATTAAAGAGTTGGTGAACAGGACATGTCTGGAAAGATATAACCTCTCCTTGGAGCAGTGGCAGGTCTCTACCATCTGGTCCTTCATAATGTCCATATTCTGCATTGGGGGTCTACTGGGTTCACTGATGGCTGGTCCGTTGACCTCGAGATTTGGCAGGTTGGTGCAAATAAACATCAAATCACAACTTCTATCAATCTGTGGAAGACGTGGCACCTTCAAAGGAAGACGGAATTAAAAACTCTACTTTCCTCTTCTGCAGAAAGCGATGCCTTCTGTTAAACAACTTTGTGGCCATATTTGGAGCTGTTTTGATGATTTTGAGCCAAAGAGCTACCTCTTTTGAGATGATCATGGTGGGACGACTTCTTTACGGACTCAATGCCGGTAATCCCACTAGTTTTCTTTAACGTTTCTCAGTTGACACCACAGACGGTCAGTTTCCATTAAAAGTGGTGGATCTCAAAGACTTCAGAGATGTCTCGCTCCTTTTCCATCACAATTATTACTGATGGTCAGTGATTATGCTGTGTACTTCTCCAGGGATTGGGCTTTCAGCCCATGCAATGTATCTCATTGAGTGTGCTCCTCAAAAGCTGAGAGGGATGGTGGGAGTGACAGTTGCTACCTTTATCTCCACGGGGAAGTTCGGTGGTCAGCTGCTAGGGATCAGGTGAGACGGCTGACGTTGATTATTAGAGTCAAGGAAAGATCAGCAAGTGTGGTGTCACAGGTTAAAATGGCAATCCTCAATTTGTCCTCTTTGTAGGGAAAATGATGAGTACATTCAGGCCACTGAATTACCAGTAGACTCCTATCTTAAAGTAGATGTTTCTCTTGCAGAGAGTTACTTGGCACAGAGCAAAACTGGCCCTGGCTGCTTGGTTTCAACGGAGTAACTGCGTTGTTCCAGCTCCTCACGTTGCCCTTCCTGCCAGAGTCGCCCTGCTTCCTGTTGCTGAACAGAGAAGATCGAAAAGCTTGTGAGAAAGGTGTGAGAAAAGATTGCTTTTTCTTTGGTCTCTGGGATCACTTCTACAAATTTCGCTGTGTTGTTCTGCAAGGCTATGACCATGCAAACCTCCTGCTTTCTCATTCTCCCTTAGCTTTTGAGCGGCTATGGGGCAGCAAGGACTACAGCAAGGTTGTGGAGGAGATGCTGGAGGAGAAAGCTGCTCAGCGGCGCATTCGCAGTCACTCGGTGTTGGAGCTGTTTCAGAACCGAGCAGTGCGCTGGCAGCTCCTCACCATCATTATTACCTTCAGTGGACTGCAGCTCTGTGGTATCAATGCTGTGAGCTATTTTTCATAAACATATCACTCTTCTGTATTTGATATGAACATACCAATATCCCTTTGGTCACTTTATTATTTAATTCTGCAGAGCAGCATTGATGATCAAGTATATGTGTGTGTGTGTGTTTGTATATATATATATATATATATGTATGTATGTATAGGGATCACATATAAATGTAATACATCTTCTGATTGCGTTGTCCTAAATATGAGCTAAAATTTGTGTAAAGGTACATCTCCTTTTGTTAAAAAGAATACTTAAATTGTTCTTCCAGCTAATGTGCACCAGGTTTAAGCAAACACACAGGAGAAGACATATCTAATGGTTGATTTTGAACTTCTATTTATTATTTTTCTTGGGCAGCAGTTGAGATTAAGCTAATTTTCCGATGCAGGTTAAAACGCAGGTGCTAACAACGGTGCAGTGGGGTCACTTGGATTTTCTTACATCACAGGGCTTAACACCAGGTTAAACTCTAAGCCTCAACTACATGTGTATCATGGTGATATTGCTGACAAAAAACAAACGTTTGGACTACATATGCATTTTTGGCAGTCTGGGAGAAATGTCTTTGTTTCTTCAGTGTGGTCCTTGAGAAATGTAACTTTGCTGGCTTGTTTCACATCCAAAAGGCTATATAACACACTGAAGGAAATGGAAAACCTATCTACCTAAATGATAAACCTAAATGTATCATTTGAGCTCTTTAAAACAAACACCTTACCAACAACAGTGACCATCCAGACCAGTACGTAGGTGAAAGCAGATATCCACACGGCCGACATGAAGAAAGTTATCATGAACCACTGCTTCCAGAACCTTCTCCTGCAGTCAGGTATGCTCACAAAAAGCAAAGTGATGACAGGCAAAGACAGAACCCAGATGATCCTTTTGAGGTCACTCTCTGGCACAGCAAATACACTTTTATGTTCTGCTGTGATGAAGGCAGACGAACAAAATTTATGTCACAATGTCAGTGCTCAAGTAAGTGACTGTCTCCAACAGAGAACATCAATAGAAAAAATAAAAACATCAACAAACAACAGTGATCTGTAGTGCTAAAAAAAAAAGAAGAAAAAAACACCTCTGACCTTCAGGAATATCTTGGAGACCATGCAGGCTGAGGGACAGGTGAGAGTACCCTGAGTCATCTTGGAAGATTCCACTGTCCGTTCTGGAGCGTCCACGTACGCGCAGGCTGGTGTCATCGTTCCAGCCCATCAAAGGTTGTGTCTCGTGTTTTGCACCAGAACCTGAACCCAGACAGCTACAGCAAGGACTCAGCTTCCTCAGGACAAAATCACTGATGCGGATGTCAAAGCACAGAACCACAATGTAGAGGCCATAGACCAGCAGCAGACAGGCAGCCTCATACCTGCAGACAGACAGGTGCAACACTGCTCAGCACATATCTCTTGTTTTTTTCTTGGCATTTGCATTATTAAATTCTTTCTGGTTTTAGATTGCTTTTATACCAACTTATTAGTTTATTTTTCATATTTCTGTTGGATGTTATTGATTTGGGTTGATTGTTTTATCACTTTCTGTTTATTATACAACAAAAACAATTCTGACAATACACATATTTCACAACTGTCCCTGAAATAAATCAGATCATAGTTGTTTTGTGATCTATTTCTGTGTTCTCAGTTTCAAAAGATGCAATAAAAGGCCGACGTTTATAACCAACCACCTAACATATACTGTAAGTGGTATATGGTCTGAAGACCATGTAATCATGTAATCATATAACAGTGAGTCATGTAATTGTCCACAAATACACACATGCACTCACCAATATACTTTGTTATCAGAAATGATGGCTATAACAGCAGCAACACTGATTCCATATGCCAGGCAGTCCCTGAACAGAGGCCAACAGGTGAGACGCCCTGCCTGATAAAACAAGCAAAAATAAATGTTTAACAGCTTATAAAACACAATGTGCAAAACAGCTCTTCCGCTTTGGCCTAGAAAAGTTACCACTCTTCTGCACAGATAGTTTGTAAATGGGTCATATTTGTTTGTCAGAATTTACCATAGAGGCTAAAATCCCACAAGCAGCACATATTCCAAGCAGGTTGTAGACAGCTGATCCCACAATGGTGCTGACTCCAATGTCCCCTTTTGTCACAAACACACCTAATACATAAAGAACATAAGGGCCACTTTACGTGCTTTGAAGGCACGAGCAATGTGAAAGTATTTCTGTATCAGAAGGTGAGGAACAATTAATAGCAACTGATGCTGAGAGGGAAAATAAGCCAAACAAAAGCCAGCCTCCCTTTCATTTCCTATATAATGATCATTGTTATTTAGTCAAGGGTATGAACTTTGTGACAGTGAAGATAATCAAAGCGTCAATGATGTCGTTGCCTGTTATTATTGTTTTTCCTATGTGTGATTACCTAGAAATGCTGTGACTAGTTCAGGGGCAGAACTTCCTGCTGCCATAAATGTGGCCCCAGCAACATCCTGAGAGAGTCCTAGACCTGAGGGGGCCCCAAGAAACAAAACAAGAGAAAATCTGATGAAACACGTGCTGAAACAGCAATATCACAAACAACAATACAGAAAAAGGACACATAGACAGCAGAATGGTAGTATGAATGTAGGATTACAGTGGGTCCAGTGTTTATTATGTTACGGGGATGGTATTCATCCGCCTTGGTTCATGACTAGTATGCAACAATTGTAATGTTAGATTGAGAGTTCTTTATTTAATTAAGCAAAAATGAAGAATATTTGCTGGTTGTAACCTTTACAAAATGAGGACCATCTGCTTTGCTCTGTACCTGATAACTGAACAAAACAAGATGTCTGAAGATATGAGGAGTTATAAATTGATCATTTTAGACAGCTAGACTTTGTCGTTTACTTGGCAATAAATATCTCATCCTCTGTGACAGCTCAGGCAGCTTGAAGGACACTGTGTAATGCTGACCAACATGTATATATAGGTACAGCACCAAAGAACATGGAAAGTATATCATTTGATGTGAATCCCAACCCTGTAAAGTGCCCTGAGATGACTCGTTTTGTGAATTGGCACGATATATCTGAATCTGAAGTATGTGATTTTTGGGGAAAAAAAATGTCTGTAGCAAAAAACAGCTAAAAAACAAACCAGTCTTATATCAAAATTTGTGATCGCTATGTTGAACCACAGCACAAGATGTGGGACCTCACAAGAGATTCAGAAGTTTTAAAGGGACTACTTCTCCTGACTCATTTCCCTCTGTAGGAGGAGATGCAGCTTATGTGTCTCTACATCACTGTTATCACTACTTGATAACTTGCACATTCAACATACCAAGACGATCTTACCAACAATAATCTCAATAATTTCAATTTGACTGCAAACTTGGCACATGAGAATGGACATGCTGGAAACCTGGTTGGGATGCTTATTGGGAAGGGAGTGGAGGATGGCATTATTCCACCTTACTGGATGGACATCCATCAAGCATCACATTTTCCTCTTTTCTACTTTATATTGAAAATGGGATGGGAAAAAAGTGTCTCTTAAATATTAAAACACTCCTTCAAAATGTTGTCCAACGCTGATTTATTCTATTCTAAGTGACAAGGGTTAAAGGTAGTATAAGCAATTTCTGGATGATGTCATGTTCATTGACATTTGAAACAAAACATCAAGCCCCCCGATGTTTGTAATGGTTTGGCTTCCAGTTTGTTTTTGTTTTTTCCTGCTACTCACAATACATGCAGCTACACATGCAGCATATGGCATGAGATACGATGAGATAAGAGATATTTCTATACTCATAATGTGTGTTATTTGTGAGATAATGTAATAACCAAACTCCAACAACACACCTTAAACACAAAGATACCATACATAGGCTGCAAAATACTTCAGAAAACTTACGTTCACTTATTACTTCTAGGGATGGTAGAAAGTAGTCATCACAGACTATTGAAACAGCCAAAAGCATGTAGAAAATAAGCATGAAGTAAATGACCAGCCCTCCATCCTTCCTCTCCTGCACCGTGAAGAATCCTTCAGGAAACTCAGAGGCTTGTGGTGAGATGCAATCTGTTTCATTCTCTAAAATGGCAGAACACACACACATACACACATGCATACACACTCATTACTGACAAGATCTGCCACCCTAAATGATGGAGCAAGTCCACCACCCATGCTGAGGAGCTGGAGACTTCCCAGTTTACTCTGATAAAAAACAGCAGGCCTGTGATCATCACTGACTCACTTTGCCCTCTCACATGGATGTAGAGCCCCACCTTACCTCTGGAGTCAATCGCTGCTGGTTGATAATGAGTCGTGTCCACTGTGAGTTGAGACACAGATTCCCTGAGGCGTTGCTATGGTGATGTCTGTAGATTTCCCAGCCTTGAAGTTTGTGTGTGGCCTTCAGTCAGTGAGACGATCGCCAGCATCACATGATGTCTCTTTGTGTCTCTGTTGGAGATGTGAATATGGAAATAACACAAGGACAAACAAAACTGGAATTGAAAAGTTTTTAATTTTAATATTGAAGGATTCATTAAAAGCATAAAAGAAAATAAAAATGAATGAATAAATAAAAGAAAGCGAAGAAACAATGCCATTGAAGAGTGTTTAATTAGGTATACCGTCCAGAACAGCAGGAGCTTTAAACTCCTTCAGTCTTTAGTATTCCTCTCAAGTTTTAACGATGCTTTCATTGGTTATATATCAGCGTCTCTGGATTTGAATCGTTGCCTCTACTCAACTCTACACTTCTTTTCTTGTATTTCCTTTCAGACTTTGGCTGAATGGGAATCATTAGCGGAAGATAACTCCCAAACACATACAGTTTTCTCACAGATAATTCTGAACTGGCAGCTGTAGAAGGATGCATGAATGTGTGCAACTGTTCTAGCAACTCTTGAAAGCATAAAGTCGACCTGGCATTTCTAGATAATTAAAGAAACGATAAATTTGTTGTCTGTTTTCTTACACAAATGCAAATACAACCAAATTGTCATCCTAACCAGATGCCCAAACGACCTCAGTTGGCTCTTCTTGATGTGAATGAGACTCTCAGATGACTGAACCTTGTGGAGGAAACTCAATTCAGCCACTTGTATTCACGATTTCATTCTTTTAAACAACGCCCCCTTTGTTACCATAGGTCGAATATGATCTTTACACTTTTGACTCTGCTAAGCTCTGCTTTGGAATATATATGCTGCCATCAAATTCAATAAGAACAGATATTTTTCCCAAAATTTTGTCTTTTTAATATGCACAGTTAAATAAAGGGAGTTGAATAATTATCAGCTTGAAGCAAATTTCTTTTATTTACATTTCACACTAATGCAAGTTCACATGCACAGATCTTAATTGGCGAGCATGTCAATTTCTCCTCTGCAGTGTTGGCATCAGTAATGGCACAGGTCAATCAAATCGTGCACAGCCTTTCCAACAAATTCAATTCAATTCCACTAACTGGTTTAGGTTGTTCCTGCTCACAGTGACCCCAAGCTATCGACCTTTTTTCCTTCTAAAATCACATTGCAGTCTGACTATTGACTTTTGAGCAGGAAGCATAACTGTAAGAAGCACATTGTCTTTGCACAAATTCTTTCTATATTTATTTCATAAACATCAACAACCAGTGCAAACTGCTTGAAATTTCCCTTGAGCCTGTACTAAATTCAAAATAATTCTGAATCTCCAGCATTTTACAAACTTTGGAAAGTCTATACATATAACCATGGTTTAAAAAAAGTTGAAATAAAGCAGAGGAGAGAAGGAGACAAAGTCTAAAGGATGGAGAAGAATAACTGATATACATATAAATAATTACTATTGTAAGACTTGAAAGCTGAAGTAGCCTGGAAGACTACAAATTCTCAGGGATGGAAGAAAACTATGAACAAGGAACTGGAAGCAAGGAATCCAGACCTGACACTCCTTCAACTTCCATTTCTAGGTTTCATTTCATATTTAGCAACTTGATCTTGAACAAATGTGGCAATTCAGTCCTTTTGAAGATGGATCAGAGATATTATGAAAGTACTTAGGGCGGATTATGTTTGGATGAAATGCAACCAAATTATCACCATGGATTTTGAGTGTCTGTTTCATACCCCAATGAACAATTAAGGGAGGCAGTGCAGGGTTCAGTGTCCTGCTCATGGATGAGCTGGGGAAATCCACCAATCTTCGTTTCCACTGAATCACAGCCGCCCAAACTTGTATAATATTCCTAACTTTTGGAACTATCTAGCTGAAGCCTCAAACAGAGTGATCAGCACTATTGTGCACTTTCAGTTTTCTCTTACTTCTCATTAAATGGATGGATGCAACGTTGAGCACAAATCATTATTTATTACTGAAGGTGAAAGAAATGTTTTTCATCCAGTAAAAATCAGAAGGTGATATCAGGAGTTGAAAAATTGCTCAACGTGCAATCACATTTTAACTTTATAACTGAAACGTAGACATTAACATCTTAATAGCTGAAAAACTTAAATTGCATAAGGCTGTATTCAGGCTTTTTAGGCATGTTTCATTAAAAGTCTCATATTGTGCTCATGCTTATGATCCCTGTGCACCACAGTAGTTGTTTTACTTTGATGGTGGCTCAGACGCCGTCTCTTCTGTTTTCTGTGTGTGGAGCACATTTGGCCTCTCTCTCCTGCTGCTCTGCACTCACTCTGCTGTTATTGGTTACCTAAACTGTTCAGACACCTTAACACCAATTACCTGCCACAGTGACGGGATGTTTCTTTTGGAACGGAATTGAATCTAAGGATGACAAGGCAGATCCCGTGTGGGGATAGATAATGGGTTGGTTGATCTGGGTTTGGAGCTTAGAGGTGCCAATTTGCAGATACAATTAATAGCTGCGAAAGTCATTTTGAGGGGGAAAAAAAACAACTGGATAATCCTAGTTTGACTGCTCTTTCAAAACTTTTATTTATTGCTTAATCAGTTGTACAACTCCTAAAATGACAACTAGACAGCCTGAAAAATTAGGTATATGGCAGTTTAAGAGAATTTTGAACTTTTGGAAGTCAGGAAAAGAATAATTTGCATATTAAGATATAATCTATACTATTTGAGAGCTTTGGCTGCTACCTGCTGTCAAACTAAAGCGGTAGTCTACAATCCATCAAGGTCATGCAGAATTGATGTCCGGGGAAGCTTAAAAACTGTGCTTCAGCCCATATGACATTAGTATTTAGAAAGAAATACCAGTGGTATGACTTAAAATAGCACATCTGTCCCTTTAGTACCATGAGAACAGTCACAAGACTGAATAGAAGCTTAAATACAGCCACAGATTTGGAGCTTGTTGTCAAGACTGTATTCAAGAAGCACCATGTTTGGATACAGTCCCCCCCCCTCCCTGTCCTGACTGAGCATGACTAACAGGATCAGACCTACTGCTGAGACACAACAGGATGGTTTTTCTCAGGCTTCTCACTCTGACACAGTATCAACAATTTTAGCTGCTCCAAGGTACGAGCCATCACGCCCACTGTAGATAAACTGACTGTTTTAAGACATTAAAAAAAAAAAGAGGCAGATGTCTGTGGGCAAGAATGAGGAAAAATAGAATGTGGTGTAAAAAAAATTTAGGAAACAAATTGATTCCACTTTGGCAGTAGTGCCTACATTCAAACAAGCCACGCATGAATTCTGTAGTAATTATACACAATATGCTCAAAGCAACACAGACAACTATATTTCTTTCTATACCTCCATGAAGACTATGTACACATTATATTCCCTTTCTTGCTACAAATCAATGCCTAACCCTCACACTTTGCTTAACTATTACCTATTTCTAACCCTGATACCTGCTTTTGACCCTCAAAAATCACTGTTTGTGAGGACTTCAGTTTGGTTCCCATGGGGACAGATGTTTAGCTATTGTTACAGTGACTTAAGCCAGGTTTGCTGCAACAAGGACAGAAGGTGGACACAATGTCATGTTTTGTTTTTGGGAGGTTTTTAAGACCCAAACGCTTCAGAACTGGAATAACACAGGATAAACTGGAGACGAACAGGGAGTGACCAGTAAGACAAACAGTACGGACCACCAAACACAGAGCGAAAAGTAGGACCTTGTATAGAGACAGGGGCTGACGAGACACAGGTGAAACAGATCAGGGCATGAATGACATGAAGTCAAACAGAACATGAGACAAAGACAGAACTTAAAAGTAAAACAATTAGTAAAGTTAACAAATGAAATTGAAAAAGAGAGAAACAAGAACACCTAACACTGCCTGAACAAAACTCTATAATCTCAGTTTCATCATATATTCTAAAACACATTAGCCTTGTTGACTAATTTTACATGTATTTCAACTTAACAGTTTCCTGTTTTCTGTTCAGTTCAAACAAATTAGCTCCCTGCTATATTAAAGTTGAGGCTTTTAAGTTGTTTGGGACAAACAGAGCCATTGTTCTGTTTGCCATCTGTGGACAGTTTAAAGTCAGTGGTGGAGTCTCCTGAGACTCCGTGTGGGCACTGAAACAGATTCTGTTTGGATCCATGAACTGCAAACACATAGACTCTGTACTCTGACGTAGCAACTCCTGTATGACGGACAACATTTAAGCAGATATGGACAGGTTATTATGTCTGGAAATTCCACTTTTTTCACATTTTTGGGATCTGAGGACACTGGTTTTACTGGCGCATTGGAGTTGTTGTTCAGATGGATGAATAAGATGGTTTTAACTGGCATCAAGTGTTGTCTTTTCTTTTCTTTTCTTTTCTGTCTTCTTCCTTGGTATTGTATACTGCATGATTCAACCTGCCTGAGATCAAAAGTGTCATGTGGACATACTGGTTTCCTTTAAAACCGTGTGTACTGGCCTCTTACTACCTGCTCTGTTTCTAATTCTTTCCATGTCTTGTATTGCGCAAAATCACACAGATGAGGCAGGAAGCTTTATCCTGTTTGTTCAGCAAGAGACTGAGACATGCGAACCAGTTTTTCCTCAGAAACCGCCACTGGAAGTCATTGTGTGTGTGAGCTTGTACGAGTCTGTGTAGATGCAAGCATGAGTAAAAGGATTAGTCACTAACAGTGAGAAATTTTATGGGTTAATGAAAAAGTCACAGCTGTGTATGTCTAGAAACCAGCTGTTTCTCTTTACTTGTGCCTCAGCCTTGAAAAACCAGTGACAGAGGAAGCTTTGTTTTCCAGTCTTTCTAATTTGCGGTTCGCCTTCAAAGTAGACAATAATCAGTGAAAAGAGCGGGACTTTTTGCATTAGTTGGGTGAATTTTTGTATTGTCTTTATGTTTTAAACTAAAGCCACAGCAGGCGGAAAGCAAAGGATTAGCGTTAATAAAGTTCTTGATCCAAGCCTCCTACAATATTTTGTAAAATACACTTTTGAGTTCACGTTAGGTTGTATTTTATTGGTGTTTATAAATTAAAGTTCCAGTTCTAAAACTGCAATCGAAATTGCAATTTTACCAAAAACAATAAGGATGTCAAGTATTGACATCCAAGTACCATTGATACCACTTAACATTTATATTAAGTAATATTTATATTAATATTATATTATAACAGACTTAACATACTTAAAATACTTTAATACTTAAAATGTAGTCAAATGTAATGACAGTACATGGAATAAATGCATAAACAAGAGTGATGTACCATTAATTCATGTTTTTCAACTTCTTTCTGTCTAAAATCCTGCTCAAGTCTTGTTTTAACAGTTTTGTATTCATTTCCTGCTTCTCTGATTCCTTTTATGGTCTTTGTGCATCTTAAGGGAACTAAATTTTAAAAACTACACGTTGCTGCAACTGGACGAGGAGTTCTCCCGGGGACGGGGTCTAGATGTCGGGGCCCGAGCTTGGAAGGGAGGCAACGTGCTACTTTTCTTCTGTGACGTTGACATCTATTTCACCGCCGACTTCCTCAACACCTGCCGACTCAACACGCAGCCTGGTGAGAAGCTGCACACGCACTTACAAACCCCCTTCAACGTGATTATTTACCTTCAAAATTTGTGGAAGGCACTAAGGATCTATCTGAACTTTAATTTAAAGGTAGTGTATGTGATTTTTAAATGATTTCCCACAAGCATTTTTGTCACATTCAGTGAATTTCTTTTTATTAAAAGGTATTTTTGGCTCTAGTGGCCTTTATTAGGAGTAGCTGAAGAGGAAGGAGAAGGGGGAGACATGCAGCAAAGGGTCACAGGCTGGGAGTCGAACCTGTGACCGCTGCAGGAGGACTCGTAGCATCAGTACACAGGCTACTTGCTCTAACCACTACACCACCCAGCAGCCCGCAGTCAGTGAATTTCTCCAGACCAACTGCTGGTTCCCCATCTCATGAGTGCACTGTTAAAAAAAACAAAATCAAAAAAACAACAACGCAGTCTTCATACTCAGCTGGAACAAATCATAATCATTGCTCTTAGAGGGTTCTTTGATGTTTTGCTTCACATATCACCAGGTGTGATGTCAACCAGAAAGGCAGGGTAAGTACCCTGCCTTTAATATGCATTCAATATAAAAAAATAGGATCTTTTATAGATATATAGAATAATGACTGACATTGCATTAATGCATATTTCTATATCCATAGCACTGTCTAAAAATGTATTCAGAGTGTATTTAGGCATCACTGACAAAACATTTTTCGATGACGCAGCTTTCACCAATACCTCATGATTAGCAATTTCCCCACTATGACTGGCTCAAATATCTTGTGTTGACTAATGACAACTAAAATTAAAACTACATTCAAGAAATTGTGACTTTTAGTTATTACTAGTCCTAATTTAAATGCAGATTTCTGGAATTCACTGGTATTTGAACATCATGTTGACTCTTTTCTTTTTTTTTTAACGTCACTGTCCTTCTGGAGCCATGTACTTAAATGGTTTGTGCCTTAAAGTGATGCACCTAAAATTTTGATCAATCCTTTCAAAACCTTGAATGTTTCATTTCCTGGAAGAGGGAAGACATGCACTCTTGGGGTTAAGTGAGAGCGTCTTCCCCAGCTGGAGGTTTGTTCAAGTACCCCCACAGTTTTCTTTTATATAATATGAGCTTTGGCCGTTTCCTCTGCAGTGATGCAGCTGCTGTGCTGTAACTTAGAGGTGAAAGGAGGCGTAAGGAAAAGCTTTCAAGTTTCCAGTCTGTCTGATAACGATTCATAAATGTATGGCCATGTCAGCGGACAGCTTTTTAGCACTGCACCACATGGTGAAGCGTGCGATCTCTTGAAATGAAGTGAAGACTTTGTTCTCATTTCTCTTATGTCACTTATGCTTGCTTGGTTACCAGGGCAACATTTCTCACCTTTAACCAGTGGTGATGACAGAAATACTTCTGTGAAAGTGTTAAAGATTGTATTATTTAATTCAGAGGAGAGCAAGCATGTAACTGAGCACCCCACCCCCACCCCCCATACCCCCCACTGCCTACCTGCTTTTTTGAGAGCATTGTGCTTGACAGTCTCCCTACATCTACCTGGTTATTTGCTTTTAGAAGTCGACCAGACTCTGGCAGCTGGGCAGAGGCTTTGCTGCTCAGATGGGATTCACTGGAGAAAATATATATCCTCTGAAGATCACAGAGGAGGAAACTGCAGGAAGTTGCTGGAGATCAAGAGACCTGGGAGTCTTGCTCCTCGTGTTTCTTCTGTCAAATTAAAAATGGGCAAAGTTGTTTTTTTTTGTTTGTTTTTTTTGGGGTAGACATTTCAAATGGGATAAAATGAATTGGTCAAAAGTGCACATGTAGCCAAGTAGAAAAGAGGGTGGAGGATATTATTGGAATGGAAATCAGTTATTCCTCCAAAGGCTTCTGCCTGGCTATCAGACCTAATGATGTTTTTAAAGCTAGAAAAGATCAAGTACTTCCTTAAGGGGCACTCTAGCAAAAAATTCTACAAAACTTGGGACCCTATGTTGACATATTTTGATAGGCTAACTGCACTTCCTTCTGATTAAGGTATAGCGCAAATGAAACAGCAATGTGATGTGGCTGAGAATCCTGATTTTTATTTTTAATTATTTATTTATTCTTTCTTCCACTTATTTTTTATACTGTTTATTTTTTATTATTGTTATTTATTTTAGTTTACAATTTATTCAATGTTGTAATTATATTAACGATTTAGAATTTAATTTCATTTATTGTCATTAATTTTTGGCTACTTTAATGATTGTTAATGCTGGCATAGTTGGTTATGTGGGAAGGGGGGATATAAGGAGGGAACTTGTTGTAATATTTGTCAATCATTGTTTAAACTCTTTTAAAATACAATAAAAATACTTGACAAAAAAAAAAAAGAAAAAAAAAGTGCACATGTAATGTGAATCTGTCAGTCTGCCATATAACATGATTGAATCTGTGATCTCAGTATAGATATGTTAAAAGCAGCCCGTCCATGTGGGTCAAAGCACCACTGAATCATGTCACACTGCTGTGTCTCTACAGGTAAAAAGGTCTTCTATCCAGTGTTATTCAGCCAGTACAACCCCACACTGATCTATGGAGGTCCTGATCACATCCCATCTGTGGAGCAACAACTGGTAACACACAACAATCAAAAAATCATTGTCTTCTTTTCATTTGTCACTATTTGAAAAAATACTTCACTCAGTGAGAAGCCTCACTGCAGAGTGATGTATAATGAACTTCTTCGGCTTCTACAAGTACAACACATCCTGTGTGTGTGTTGAAATGATATATTTCTTGTAAAAAGTAAGTTCCCTAACACTATTTTCTCTGTAGGTGATCAAAAAAGACACAGGCTTCTGGAGAGACTTTGGCTTTGGCATGACTTGCCAGTACAGATCTGACTTCATCAACATAGGTATATTTACAGAACAACAGCATCGCTCTGCAATCTTATCCATCACAACATTTTAGCAGTGCAGGAATTCATAAACAGCTGCTTCTGAGGGTTGATGATGTGTTGGAGATTCGATAAAATGGTAAAAAATGGGTTTCCTGAAGTGCAGTAAAAATATGCACACCACTGTGCTAATGGTGCTGTAGCATAATTAGACATGAAAAACATCAAAGCTCAAATAGTTCAGTATTATATCATTTTTTTATAACAGGAAGGAGATTTTATTAACATAGCTGCATGAAACGACTCTGAGCAACAGCAGCATATATAAACATCTGTCCATGTCCTCTCCAGCTGTACACTGGGTGAAGAATATCAGCTCTCCAAGTAGGTTTACATAGTTTTGTTTCCCTCCAAAGTGATATCAATTAGAGGCCATGGTGGAATTCAGAGCATTTTATTTTGCTGGACCCACATACAAGCATGCAAACACACAAGCAATAACGGGAGTGCACAGGCGAATTCCTGACTGTGCTGGAGTGTAAATCACAGCCCCAAGAAAGCCAGCAGTTGGTTCAGTAATTACTGACCCGATGAGAGTTTCACCTGCATGTTTTATTGATGTCCGTATCCAGTGTAGCCTCCAGGAGTAGTTCATAAAAGTTTACCTATTCACACCTAAGACCTGAGGGTATTCTGTAAAACTCCACTAAAACCTCTATAAACCTGAAATAAAAATCATTTTAAGAGGTTAAACCTTCTTCTTCAGGATTTTTTTTTTTACTGATTTTGCCCTTGTGTTCAAAAGTTGTGTCTCCTAAAAGTGTCATGCAGCCTGAAAAGTAAATGTAAACATATGCTGCAGCAGGTCTACGTGGATTAAAGGGCTCTCATGTCTTTGTGGTAATCGTTAATAGCTTTAACCAGCAGCATAAAATAAATAGATGGAGTCACCATGACAGGGAGAACATGCAAACTCCACACAGAAAAACCATCTAGACCACAGTTTATTAGGAAGTTTTACTGAAGAAGCCAATCAAGGGAAAATTATTGGTATTTCCCAAAGATAAACATTTTACACAAAATTCCACTGGTTTTTAGCAGAGGGCCCCCTGCTGGCCATTAAACAGTATGGCGACGCTTCAGCATAAGAACATACTGTATAATTATACTGTATATTTGTTACATAGAAGCTTCTTGTCTCACAACGATTCCTTATCATCTCTACTCTGTTATAAGTGCACAAAAATCAAAAATCCTTCTTGGGGGCTCAAAACAACCAAAACAGAAATGCAGGCAGACAAAAAAAATAGTGAGCTTTTTCTGGCATCTAAATACACAGGTTTAGACATGTCACATCAAAAACTGCATCAGTTCAAAATGTTCTCGACGCCCCTGCAAGAAAAAAACAAAACAAATCTCACAGTGATTGTGATCACGTACTTCAAACTGTAGTTGTGAATCCTTATCACTGTCCTTCGAGAAAACGACCACAGCACTGATAGTATAAACTGGATTGAAAATATTTGTTTGTTTAGATGCTTTAAATGTCCATGTTACATAAGAACCTGGCCTGCGGTATCTTGGAATGTGATAATCTGTTGACATGGTCTTTTCAATCTGCTCTTTCAGGAGGTTTTGACATCAACATTAAAGGCTGGGGTGGTGAAGATGTCCACCTTTACAGGAAGTACTTGCACAGTAACCTTCTGGTAGTTCGGGCCCCGTCACGCGGCCTGTTCCACCTGTGGCACGAGAAGCACTGTGCTGATGAACTCCCTCCAGATCAGTACCGCATGTGCATGCAGTCCAAGGCCATGAACGAGGCCTCACACGGCCAGCTGGGGATGCTCTTCTTCAGGCACGAGATTGAAGCTCACCTCCTCAAGCAAAAACAACAGCAAAAGCCCAAGAAGACATGAAGACTGTTTGAATTCTAATGACTGCAAGGACCATATCCTGAACCATATCATACTAAAATGAATTCCTGGGAAACATGTCTACTACTTTCCTGAGAGAAAGAAGCAAAGGACAGCCTCTTGTATTCTGCAGTAAACATAAAGCTACAGCCAGAAGATGGTTATCTTGGAGACCATCAGGTTCTGTCAAATGTTGACATGAAAAAAAAGGAGAAAGAAAGAAAGAAAACTACCCAACATGGAATACTTTTAACTGAGGAAGTCAGAAAATAGAAATAGATGACCTTTGTTGCTACGGAAGAGCCAGTATAGTCATTTCCCTACGTTTTCTCGACTTTATGCTACACTAAGCGAACCGTAATTATACATTTTTTGTCTCATAACTATGAACATTGAGCAAAGTGTCAACCCTCTTATCTGACTCTCAACTAGAACCTGATTAGGTGTCTTTTCAAGATGTGAGACAAAGGAGAAAAAAAAGTGAGGAATTTATACATTTTAACACACCTGGTTACAGTTAATCAGAAAAAGACAGAACTGTTCAAAAACATGGATCCACACAAATGCAGTGGGCATTATTCAGCAGATGCCCTCTTAAGGCCTTTCTAAATAAAAACGAGTGGCCTAATTTTGAGCCATTAAATTTCTCCGAACCTTGTGCCTTATGTGGCTGAAAAGAAGTGGCCAATGAAAACTGAACCCCTCTAGAGGTTTTTATATGTGTGAAACAGAGCCATCTAGTGGACTGAGAGGGAACAGCATGCTGGTGAACTCTTTAAAACATCAAACGTTCTTGTAAATATTTTTACATAAATTATTAACCAGCAGTCTTATTATTTTATTTATGTTTTTGCTTTTTGTTATTGCTGCAAGTCTTAATTTTCTTTTCTTTTTACTTTTTGTCTGAACAGTATTACCAGCAGGCTTTTCACCTCTACTTTATAATGAAGTGAGAGTGTTGTTGAGTTCACAAATATGACCAAAAAGAAATTTATTTAGAGGAGAGGGTGGTTCTAATATGGAGATGAACGTGCTTGTGCCTGCAATGTCAGTAAATGTATGTTTATTTTTAAATCAACCAATTAGA
>JBAMYA010000018.1:4026429-4039327 GCA_037176975.1 Arrhamphus sclerolepis
TATATATACGCACACATATACATATATATGTAAATAGATAATATGTATTTATGTAGAGGGACTACTGTCCCTTTAAGAAAACTATGGTAACCATTGTTAACCAACTCCCCAGTCATCAGCCTTTTGTAATCCAAGGTAAAAGAAAGACCAATAATAAGTAACAGTTTTTAAGGAAGTTATATTTTAGTTATTTTGCACTTTTCTTAACATTATCAGCATATTGCATATCTGATAGATTCTTCACAATTGCTTCCAGTTGGAAACTTTAACTGCCATTCACCAAAACCGGAGCAGACCTATGATTTATAAGCCTGATTTATAGTCTTAGATTGCAGTTTTAAAAAAAGAAAACCTTTCCCTCTGAATTATGTAATTACTATGAATTATCACTCTGTAATGAGCAGCAGATTTTGTGTCTTTAAAGAATAGCTTTATTTTACCAGACATTTCATATTTTACAACATATTTGGTCTGTTTGTGCCTGAAAAAAAGTTTTTATGTAGCCTGTTAGAATTATGGCATAAAGCAAAAAGTGTGCTAACCAGATCCAGCCTCTGCCATTCAGATTTTAAAACAACACAATGAGCTGTGACATTTATATTGATGCATCAAGCTATTTGTAATAACAAATATAAGCTCTTTTAATGTGCCGGAGAAGATGCCAAAGCTACTCAATACTTACCCAGAGCCCTGCGTGCTCTCACAAAATGGCTTTCCTGAGTTGTTTTTGCTGTAAATGATACAAAATGAACTGTGGCATACAAAAAAATTACAAACCCCAGAAAGTAAGGTATAAAATCCTTTCTCTTCTTTTGCTGCTGAGCTGCAACTGTAGCCATAGTATGTCTAAATTAAAAACTATATAAACCTAAATAGAAAGTTGTGAGTTTTCCAACATATGTCTAGCTATTGAGCCTATTAAGCTTGCAGATACTGAAAGTGGGCTGTAACTGCTAGTGCAACTAACTACACTAATGCTAAAAGCTGCAAAGAGAGATTAAAGCGGGGGTGGAAGCATCTTTTAAGGTCTGGTGCTACCAAGAGTGGGGTGGGGGGGGTGGGGTGGGTGGGGGTGGTGGGGGGGGGGTGGGGGGGGTCACGAGTTGCGAGTCATTCCGTTTGACTTGAGCACACTCCTGCCTCAGGGTGCATCAAGGGGTGTAATTTCTCATCAGCGTAGCTGAACACAGTGATACCACAACTTCAGTAGGGGGAAATTTGTTTTCTCTTCAGCGGTAAGAGAATCAAGCAGAATGAATCTTGAAACTGCAGCCAGAGGCTTAGTTAAATAAAAATGTTTACTCATAACACCAACTGAAGGGAAAAAAGAGTTGACTGTCATGATAGCTGGTGGTCCATATCTATGGGAGTGTCGATAACGAGTGTTAATAATTGAGGATTAGACTGACAATTATCTATGCCACATTGATTTGTCTTTATCTGTATTGATATGACACTACAAAAAGCCACAGCCTACAACAGTCTCCTTGGTATTAATGTAATTACAGCTGTGTTGTGTGTCCTTTCTTTCATGGCAATCATGGAAATGACCAAAGCAAAGTAAAATATAGTAGGATATGTATACATATATGGGGGTCAAACACTTAATTTAACTTTCTCAGTACTTTTCTCTTCCCATCAGTCTCATACATTCTGAAAAGTTTATCTTGGTTTCATTTGTCGAAAGAATTTTACACAAATGAAGGAAGAATTCCAAAATAATTCCAGGACACGGAATATTATTTTAGATGTTTTCTGTAAAAATCTGGTCTGGTTTTCCTTTTCTTGAATATTGCCAGTGGTTTGCACCCTCTGTATTTACATTCATTTTCACAGCAATGCACCTACTTTCTCTGACCTCTGTTGAAGTTGTGAATGGATTTTTCTTCTCCAAGAAAAGCATACTGTGTTTATCCACTTTAGCTGCCTTCTATGGACTTTGATGTCACTGGGGCTTTTTTTCTTTTTAAGAATGTACAAGACATTTGATTTGGAAAAAAACTTTTTGCTATGTATCTCTCTCATAGATTTAGATTATATCCTCCACCTGCACTGAGAACTCTTTGGACTCCATTCAAACAGCTTGAACATCTGATATCAACTTCAAATTTTTCTTTTCTTTTCTTTTTACATTTCGAACTGTTCTGTATATCTATATCATTAAGTTTTGGAACATTATTATATTGCTAAAAAATGATTATTTGGTTTTATAAATCAACAAATAACAGTAAACAAATAAATACATAAACTAATCATATTATAATAATAATGAATAAAATAAAATGAAACAAAATACATGCATGATATAAATATATATTTATATGAATATAAATAAATAAGATATGTGTATGATGATAAAGTTTATTATGATGAATAATGCACATCACTCCTTTTTAATTTTATTTTCATCACTTTGCATTTGTGGACATGAAAATTGGTCAGTGATATTCAGAAACAAGTAAACAAAGTGAAAATACATCATAAATGCTAGGTTGCTTTTGTGTATGAAATGTGCTACACAAATGTCTACTGATGGCTTTGCTTTGACACGTCCATGCTCCTCCACAGTCACGTGACAGATTAGGGGGCGTGTCTGAGAGTGGATGTCGGGGTGTCGGAACTTGTTTGGACATGTTGGGCCCGGGTTTGCCCCGACTCTCTGTCCATCCTGAGCAGCTGTGTTCTTTGCACTCCACATCATGAAGACGGTAGACATTAAATAACAGTCTGTCTCCACTGCAGACACAAAGAACCTGCTGCACAGCTTGGTAAGTTGCTCAATCCGTACCCCTCTCAAAAAGAAAAAAAAAGAAAGGAAAAGAAAAAAGAAAAATGCAGTCACTGCTTCAGGCTTAATAAAGTTGCTCGTGTTTTTCTGCTGTGATGGATGATTTTGAAGTGAGACAATGTGACCTGTTTGTTGTTGTCAGCTTGCAAACAGTAGTGGGTTCATTGCGCCCCTTTGTGGTGTTGACTGGTTGTGGTTTACTGGATAGATTGCTGATCATTTCACAGGAAATATGTGTCAGTGCGTAAACTTCCTAGATGTCAAGAGTTTAATATTAAATACAGCTTTAAAGTTGTTAAGTGTTTGTCTTTCAGTGACATTTTCAAACCTCAACTCAGATTTATGGTTATTCCCTGTAGATCATGACATTTAAATTGAATACATTGATTTTTGTTTCTGAATGTCTTTTCTTCCATTCTAGCTCCCTTATCACATCACTTTTTTTTTTATTTATAGAAGTGAAGGACACGACTTTAGTACCGGCATGCATATTCATGTTGACAGCCCTTGGGTTGATTTTAGTTTTTCTGCGCTCCTCATGGTAGCCATCTGAATTATGCTCATCCAGTTTCAGTGTAAGCTTTTTTTTTCTAGATTCTGCCAGCTGTGGTTCCAGTGTTGGTTAGTTTGGTGAGTGTGCACTTTTACTTACACTTAAGACTACAGCCAACCTACAGATGATCTGAATAAGATAAAAACCTCTGTCAGCACCCAGATTTAGATAATTATGTAAGTCTGGGGCATGATTGAGACCACTTTATTTCTTCTGGCCTTTTGGATTTGCATCTGTTATGGAATTGAACTATGTTGGCCACCTTCTTGTTTCTATTATCTTATGTGGATCTTATTTCCTCTACAGATTTTTTTTACCATGTTTTTAAACTGCTTATATAAGTGATTATTATCAGCTGTTATTCAACTTGTTCACTTATGTGTCATAACCCTTCATGTGTATTGCCTCATTCAGTACCACAAATAGCCACTAGATGTCAGTATTTTTCAACAAAGTCTCTGGATATATTCAAAATGTGTTATTCAATTCAATATGTTTGGGGCAGAATCTTCATCCTACACAGAAATCAATCATCATTTTTCAGATTTCTATTTGATATGATGTCTATCCACTTCAGTTTGTTTCTTAATTTCTGCTGGGCATTATATTTTGTTTCTTTTTTAGGAATGTAGAGTTTATAAGAGCTCCATGGTTCCTGTTATCATAAACTGTGAGCTGCAGCTGAGCAAAGAGTACATACCAGGCTCTCTTTTATTTGCAGATTTTTTTTGGTGCTGTTAAAATATAAAAAAAATAAATGACAATTAAAATGCCTAGATAATATAGTATTTTTTTTGTGTGCATGTCGGTTAATTGAGGTAGAGGAGCAACTTGGCAAGAAACTCCATCTCATTTGTCATTGGAAGCCTCTGTGTGTGTTGTGTGCTTTCACTTGTGTGTAAGAAGATACAACGGAAACTTGACAAAGTCCTGTTCCATCTCAGTTGTCACTGGCCTATAGTTTTTCTAAGCAAAAAACAACAGCAAAAAAAGAAAAACAAACCAAAACCCATAAAGCCAACAATTAATTTGTCTTTGTGTTTGGTAAAATCAGCAGTAGACGTGAGCTTTAGATGCTTTAAGCATGACGACTCACGAGGTAAAGCAGTAATACTTGTCAGTTTGCTTTACACATTTCACATAACAATGACTTGGCAGCAGAAAAAGAGGAAGAAAACAAGTCGAGCTCGTTAGTCTGGCTTTGTGCCGCTATCATTACACCAGTAAGTCAGGAGTTTTTCTGAGTTTCACTTTATGGCTCTGAGTTACTGATCTATGAAGAAACTATTCTTATCATCTGCTTATCACTTCCTTTTCTTCTAGAATGCTGTTCCTTGGCTCTCTGCTCTTGTGTTTTTGTGTACTTCAACTTGTTGAGTAGCAGCACCCTGCCCTCTCTGTGGATTGCTCTGCGTTCAAGGTTCAGGAAGATAACGAGAGGTGAGCGGCTGACGCAGAACTCGCGTTGTGTTACCAAAGGATCATATTACTGGAGATAGCAGGTTGGGTGAAACTGTAGCTGTACTCTGGTCGCTGTCACTCGAAACAAAACCAGGAACTGGGACTAATAAAGGAGTTTTAGAGAAGCAAAAGAAGCTAAAAGAGTGCTTCCTGCTGTTTTTTAAGGAGCAAGCTGCCATGGGTAAGAAGACACCGCTCTGCCTGCCGCTGTTGCTATGTTTGTTGGTGTTTGTTCACCGTTCAGCTGCCTTTATGTTTTGGACTGCTGTGGTGGAAAAAAGCTATACTGACAGCAACAATGACACTGTGGACAAATACTGCGAGTGTGGGGTGTACGGCCGTAACTCTCCCCTGAACAAAGCCTCGGGCATTGTTACACTTCCCAAGGGGGACCCTAAAGGCTGTGGCCCAGATCCTGTGTATGGCCGCAATTCCAGCTCCCCACCCTGGATAGCCATGGTGAAAAGGGGCAACTGCACCTTCAGTGAGAAGATCAATGCCGCCAAAAGTCAAGGAGCAGCTGGTGTGGTGGTCTATAATGTGGATGGCAGCGGAAACAGCACTACTCATATGGCACACTCAGAGGCAGGTGGCATTGTGGCCATCATGATTGGCAACATTCAGGGCATGGAGATCGTCAGGTTAGTGAAAAATGGAACGGACGTGCAGTTGCTTATTGATGTGGGCAGCCCTCACGGACCCTGGATGGATTCATACTGGCTCTACTTCCTCTCCATAGCGTTCTTCATCGTCACAGCAGCCTCAATCGCCTACTTTGTGTTTGTTTCTGCGAACCGCCTCTACAGTCTGAGTAGGCACAGGCGCGCAGAGAAGAGGCTGAAGTCTGAGGCCAAGAAAGCAATTGCACAGCTTCAAGTGCGCAAGCTGAAACGAGAGGACGAAGAAATCAACTCTGACTCTCACATGTGTGCCGTGTGCATTGAATCCTACAAGGCAGGGGAAGTGGTGACTGTGCTAACATGTGACCACATCTTTCATAAAGCCTGCATTGAACCCTGGCTGCTGGAAAGAAGAACCTGCCCCATGTGTAAGTGTGACATCCTGAAGGCCCTGGGAGTTGAGGAGGACGTGAAAGAGAACACCTCTGCACCGCCACCACCAGATGTCACTGTGATCACAGTGACAGGAGGAGACACCATGTATGAAGTCCCTCTGAACATCCCAGCCAGCTCCGACCCAGAGCGACATCCCTATGACAACAGGGCCTTTGAGGGCGACGTGGAGGCTGCGAGGGGATGAGAGGCAGCTTGAAACAAAACAACAACAATCCAAGACACAGTTAAAATCTCTCCTTCAAATAGATATTTTTCTTATAGACACTGAACAGGACATTAGAATCACACTTCTCATGCTCCAGTTGGAGAAAATAATCTTCCAAAGCAAGCATGTTGGATTAATTTAAACAGAAAAAAATAAATCCAAGAATTTGATTCAGTGGACTGTGGGGAATTAATATGATGTTCTTTATTTGTTGGGACAACTGTGTAAACAGTGGGTGTGCTCATAAAGTTAGCTTTAAATGCTTAGGATGTTTTCTTAAAAAAAAACAAAACAATTGTGGAGTGACATCAGTGTCAAATTCCAGTTTTGCATTGCAAACACGGCTCACACTGGTTAGAGAGAAAGTGCAATGAACATCGAACTGGGGCCAAATCTCTTGCGGCAGCTTGCATCACTCACAGTCCCGCACAATGAACCACTGCTTTTTATGGAAAAGATAATTCTGATCATTTGATGTTTTTCTTGTTTCTGATTTCTCAACTCGAGTGTGTTTTTCCACTTTTCTGTGAGCTTGTGTCAGGCTGTCAGGCTGGATTTGCTGACACACCCTGTTGAACACACCCATGACAGGAACTACGCACGCATTTTATTACCATGAGCAAATAAAAATCACCTGGAGGAGTTAAAAAAAAAACTTCATCCAGAGAAACATGTTGAAACAGTGACTGCTGAGAGCTAGGGAGGCATGCAGTGATATGACAGTGAAATGAATGTAATCAGAATTGCAGAGTCACTTAAAAAAAAAGATTTTCTTGTTTGTTAGATGGGGACAATTTTGTGCATTATATCTACTAAAATAAGTTAGTCGATCATTGAGCTGTCTTTGTTAAAACTTAATATATATTTTTCTTTTTTCCCCCCACATCTAAGCAACTTATTTCCATTTACATTCAAAGCACAAGTTGTTGAATATGTCTTCCAAGTTTTACCTTTAAATTATTTGGAATGGAGTTTATTCGGTCTCTATAGTCTACCTCTGAACTATTATCTAATGTGCATGGTGTAATTTAGAAACATGTTTAAACTCTTGCAATTCCAAGATTAAGTGTGTCCCTCAAAAAATTATAAACCTAAAGAATTGTCTCACTTCTTTGTTTTCTGGTGGCGATAGGCTCATAATGGTACTTAGTATATTTTGTTCTATTAAATCTTTGTTTCACAGATTCCAGGAGTCTTAAATTGTAATGTAAAAATAAATGTGACTTTTCTGTATTCAATCACATTGATGCTTATTATAATACAATAAATCCCTCAAAATGAGGCCAACTTTACAAGCATGCATGCTCATAAGAATCCTGTTTCTGCATGAGTGTGTGGGGAGTGTGACTGTACAGTCACATGACTCAGGTGTGTGTGATTAAGTCGCCTCTCACTTTCACAGTTCTGGTCTTATTCCCAAAGATTGCTGGCGAGGAGTAAAGCAATAATTACTTCTGCACAGGTGGGAGCCAGCGTTTGCTTTAGTTGGATAATCATACGACACAAGTATGAGGCCTGAGCAAACAGGCAGAAGTATGCAGCTGTATGTCGATGAAGAGAAAAGGCAACTTTCGTAACATTTCTGTAGTGCTTCAGAACCACATCCACAGTAAAGTATGTGCAAATTCATTTTATGCCTTCATTTTCTACGAGGGTTTTTGATCAGATACTTTGCATTCATCTCCTGTTCTCTCCAACTTTTCTGAGTTGTGACCTCTTAAATTAGTTTTGTAGCACAAACTTTGGCTGGCTTGAACATAAAACGAACAAGCGTTTAATTAAGTGTATGTTCATCTTTTAATACCCAGAAGAGGGGAAAATGTTTCTTTTCAAAGAAAGTTCAACAGAAAGCAAAGGCATCTTAAATAGAATTTCCTGGGAAATCTTCAGTAGTAACAATGATTTCAAAGTATGTTGTTACACATTGATTGTCATTTATTTTCTCTAATGTTATATTCCGTGCCTCTGGGTCTTGCCTTGTTCTGAAGCCCTCCGGCGGTAGCTCATATGGTATGCTCAGCTGTGCTGATTTGATGCATAATGGAAAGACTCTTCAGTTTTTCCACCTATTAAATGATGTGTTGCACATCCCAGGGAGGTTAGATCAAGTTAAGTTGTCACAGTGGAGGGTTGTTGAGGTTAACAGGTAGTGTAAGGTGTTTCCAGTGACAACACTGCAGTCTAAAGCCCAGGGCGAGCTGAGGTGTGTCTTTCGTTTCATGGTGTTTCTTTCCTTCCTCTGAAGCCAGCGTGTACTTAATTCTCTGCTCTGAGCTCAGCCTTCATGGGTCAGATGGTTATAGTGGTGGAACAGTAAGACGTAGAATCAATACTGAACAAACCGGCTGGGCCGGGGACGACTGGCGAGCCCTGAATTTAGAGGCACGCATTGCTCAGTAGCGGCGCTCCTCTGATTTATTGCAGTTGTTAAGGAGAAAATTGAGTCAGAAGGTTTTCATTTAATGGCAAACTAGTCTCTGGCTGTACTCTAATGCCACACTTGACCTTCAGTTTCAGATAGGAACCAAACAGAGGAATTATAGTGGTCTGAGGGCTTATCAGTCCCCGCACAGTATAATCACAGTGTCTCATGTTTTCTGTGAAAACAAATAAAATTCACAGGAGACTTGCAACTATATGGTAAATATAAGAACTAGGGCTGTGTTTGTAGTTAAATAAACATGAAGACATTTAGGTGTGTGCTACTCTTGGCATCTGCCTGTAACTGGGAATGTTTGTGACTGTCCTGCAGCACCACTTGGTGGATAAATTTAGTACTCGCATTGGGTTAATTCCTGGCATTGTCATAGTCCTTTCTTGTTTTCTTTCTTTTTTTTTTGCCTTTGGGTACTTTAGGGGAATTTCTTGTCTGAGCAAAATGTAAAGTAGTAATAAATCCTGCCAAAATCAAACTGAGTACTACACTTGTCTTATATTTTCATGGACCATTTGAGGTTGTCTACTGGTCCTCTTCATATTTGGTTCATTTTAAGTCTTTATTGAGTCTTCAGGTCACTCTCTTTTTCTTTCTCTTTTGATCTGCGTCGTCTTTCTTCTCTGCTGTGCAGCTTTAGCAGAGCAAAAAAAAAGCCTTTCTAATTAAATTATGCTAGATCTCGTCTCTGGCTCTCTTGTTCCAGACTGAGTAATTATCTTAATGAAGGAGAGAAATTAGATTACAAAAGTGCTGTAAAAAACAAATGGATCAATTTACTCGGGGACTATGCAGCAACATTAAAAAAAAAACAAAAAACAAAACAACATATTTCTTATTTTCTGCTTACACAGACCGACAGCTCACAGGCCCAAGTGAGTGCAAATCTTGGTTACTGCTCCCCCTGTTAGGTTCACTCTCAGATGTGAGACAGACTCCTCTTAGAGAAAAAATAGCTGTAATTTAGGGTCATGCAATTCAAATGTGGCCTGCAGAATAGTTTAGAAATATTATCAGTTTAATCAGAAAGACTTAACATGTGCATGCATCTGAAGTGTCCAGCACAGCAGCAGTATACCAGAGGTTTGCCCAGGGAGACTTATGGCCTCTGCTTAATGCTTCCTTCCCATTGTTGCTCCTTTACCATATCAGATACTGTTGAGTGCACCGGACCAAACAAATCCCATCCTGTGCCATTGTTGTTACTTCCCCATCCTGTCCTGTCCTTTGACATATTCCCTTGCTCACCCTTTCTGTTGCTCTTTTTTTTTTCCCCTGCTGACAGCAAAAAAGCAGGCATGTGAGGTTAAATAAAAATAGAGGATGTCTGAGGAAGAGACACCTCTTCCCTTTTGACTCAGTGGAAGGAAGTATTGTCACATGGTAACATTAATGTGTTGTTTGCAAAAAAAGAAAAAAAAGAAAAGAAAACAAAAGAAAAAAAGTTAGTTCTTTTGCTGTATTTGGGCATCATTCTTCTATATTTTGACCAATCATTGTTCTGAAATGCTGAATCTGGCTTGGTACTGATACAGAGCAGGGCATAAGAATGACAAGTCTGCCACCTACTGGAGAAAAAATATTCTGCATTTTTTACGAGCTGAAAAATCAAAGAAAAGAAAAGAAAGAAAGAAAAGAAACATCCTTATTCGTGATATTCTACATAAG
Organism: Arrhamphus sclerolepis; assembly: GCA_037176975.1. Taxonomy (NCBI): domain Eukaryota; kingdom Metazoa; phylum Chordata; class Actinopteri; order Beloniformes; family Hemiramphidae; genus Arrhamphus; species Arrhamphus sclerolepis. The sequence goes on from JBAMYA010000018.1 coordinate 4,036,615, forward strand.
CTGTGGGTTCTCATGAATTCTGAGTCTTCTTCATAGAAGCACAATGAAAGTTTGAGAAGCCTTCAGATTGTTGTAGATTTCTATATAATTTCACATGACCTACAATATAATCAGACTAAAAAAACTGTAAATGTATTAAAAAAAAGCCATTTATAATAAATTAAAATTGTATAGGCAGAATAAATGACTGGTTCTGTAAATATTAGATAGTGCTGCGCATTCGCGCAGACGTTTTAGTCTTTAGTTTACTGGACTACTTACTTATATTATATTATATTATATTATATTATATTATGTTATCACATCATATATTATATTATTATGATGCACTTCCTTTTAGAATTCATTTCATGCAACAATGTGCTCACATTTCTTGGTAGAATTTGCAGGTAGTCGCTTGGATTCATTCTTCCATTAACAATGCAACCATGACATGGTCCATATGCAGTAAGACCAAATCATGATACTACCACCACCATGTTGGGACGTGTTGCTGGAATGCAGTGTTCGTCCCTTTCTGCTACTTATTTTAGGGAAACTTTCTTGTTCTCATCTGTCCACATATTTTTCCAGCAGCGTTTTGACAGCAGACAGGTTTTTCAAAAAGTAAAAAAAAAAAAAAGTGGCTCTTCCTGCCAATGCCTGTTGTACAGTATTCTCCAGACCCTTCTGGTGGACCCATGTCATCTACAGCCATTAGTTGCGTTACCCACTACAACTATTTCCTTTTTTTAAATTTATTATTTTTTTTAAAACAAATTCCCCAGAATTCTTATTTGATGTCGCATGTCATGCAGCCACAAGCATGTGCTGTGAAGATCAGCCTTTGATAAAACAGCCACTCACACTTGATTGACACCTCAATGATTCAAAATTTCTGACTTCTTCAGCTTTTAGATTTGACTGACAACTCTGGAGGTTTGCATGCATTTATCACCCACAGATATGAAATATTATCTCATTTCCTCCAGTAAAGAAATGACTAAGTGTACATTTTTAGCTCCAGTGTGTTTGTATGTAGATTTGCAAAAGGGAGCGGGTTGGTAAAGCTAATGTGTTTCACATAATAGAGATGATTTTTTTTTAAATGGCTTTTAGATGATAATTTGTGTGGAGGTACCAAATATTCTTCATCTCTGCTGATTTTTCAACACAAAGAGTTGCTACTTATGTTAGAATGTTAGAACAAGATTTTATTAATTCTTTAATGCAGTCCCACTTAGAATTTACACAAAGTAATAACAATCACTATCCCTCTTTCTTCTTGTTGTGTGGTGTGGGTTACATCTGGTAATCTCTTCTGCTGGTGTGGATTCCAAACATTCTCAACATTTGTGTTATAACCTCAGTCCTCATCAAACACATATTTTGCACACACTTCAGAGGAGGAGGGGAAGAGAAACAGAAACACAGATAAAAAGAGATGTCCTACGTGGCTCTAGAGAAACGTCTTTAAAGCAGGTAAACCTCAGTCCCCCACATTAGAGGTGATGTGTCAGCAGTGAACCTGCACCTGTCTCGATCTGGACCTGTACTTATCATTCCATTTTGCACAGTATAAACCCAGCCTATGCAAATCCCGAGTGTCTTTCCCATCATTAGCCTTATTTGTATATACCTCATGAAAATGAATTGTCAGCAGTGCTCAGCTGCAGCACTCAACTACTGAGCTGTATGTCATCAAAAGCAGGAAAAATAGCCTCATTTCTCACTCTGAATGCTGATAGTCAGAGGTAAGGATTCAGGCAAAGTTTCCTCTTCATAGCAACTGCCACTCAGCTCAGTTTGACAGCATGGATCAATGATCGTGCTGCTTGTCATCAGCTTCTGCCATTTTCTGTTATTTTATTCATGGACATCCTACCGGAGGCTCACTTTTCACAAATGCCAATAGTTTGTTAAAATGAGTGTGTTTGTGTGGGTGTGTATGTGCGCCGCAGTCTTTCCCAGCAGTCCATCCATCCAGCCTGATTAACTTCTTGTGTGTCCTCTTGCCTGTAGCGATAAATTAATGACCCATTTGTTTAACTGCAAAGAGCCAGCAGGACAGAGCGAAAAAGCAAAAGAGTGATTGCGTGGGGATCGTAAGGGTAATGTTTATCTTAGGACTCAGCTATAATGGAGAGAGCAGGTGGGACTGAGTTCTAGGAAGAGATAAAATTGACATCAGTTGCAAAATGATAATCATGATAATAGTAATTAGTGTGCCTGAGTCCTAAGGTGTTGCCGACGAATCGGCTGCTGTGTCCCCCCAATAGCCTGAATGAGTTCTCTTCTTCTTTCGAGGTGTGTGTATGTGTGTGCATCCTTCCATCCATCACAAGTGTAGGTTAGTATATCTGTTGTGACACTTCAGAAGCAGTAGGTTCTTCTTTGTCCCTCTTGTGTGTCCTCAGTGTGTTGTCCCAAAATGCTGCACACATTGTCAAAAGTCACTGGTTTGCTTTGACCATCTGTCGCAGGCCTGCCTGGGCTTCCCTACACAGTTTGTCCACAAGCTGTGGCTGCCATTTGGTTCCCCCATGAAAAGTCACTTGATGGGGTTTGTCCTATTTTTCGACCGGCAAGGGTAAGTGCTAGGACATGCCTCAACTTATGTATGTGTGTATATATATATATATATATATATATATATATATATATATATATATATATACACATGTGTGTGTATATGGAGGAATATATATTTGTACTTTTTTATGTATCCTTTCAA
>JBAMYA010000018.1:4064989-4103710 GCA_037176975.1 Arrhamphus sclerolepis
AGTCGCTGGCCTGAAAGTCCGCTACAGTTGCGGAATACAGTTTCCCTTCTAAAGAAAAAAACAAACAAAAAAAAAGATGAAGCAGAGTTATAAGAATCACGGGTATAGTACTCCTCGATGTTTTCTTTCTCGTCTTTCATAACATTTAATTGGCTGAGTTGGTATTGCTGCAGGCTTTTTTTTTTTTTTACTGTGCCAAAGACGCAGAGGTGATAATGAGAGCATAAGCAGGAACACATTAGTTCTTCTTCAGAAAGACTAACTGCGTGTAGGCAGGTGTGTACTTGACCCATACCAGCAAACAGGGCAACGTTGGTTTGCTTGGAGTCAAATGGGCACCGTGCCAGACCACTGATCTCTTCCCCATCAAACTCGAGGTTATCCAGCTGAAGGGAGCAAAAACAATCACCCACACATTAGAGCAGTTTTGTCAAGAGATGCAACGAAAACCCACACTAAAGCACCAGCATAAATCAGTCAAATGCCTCTGGCTAAATGTATTTCCAAAGAAGCTGAAATAAAGAATGTTTTACCCAAGCTATGAATTACATATCAACAGATTTTGAGTGTTTTTTTTTTTTTGTATTTATAAGTTTGTGCCATGACCACAGCTACTGACCCTGTAGTATCTGCACATGGGGTTAAAGCTATTGGTGCCACAGATAAACACAAGGTCATCATTTCTGGGAACCAGCACTTTAATGAAGTTGTGGCACTCATCCTGGAAGCAGAAACACAACATGAGATGATGTTTTGAGAGGCTCACAGTTTCTGCATGTGATATTTTATACATACTCTGTGTTTTCCCTTTACTGCACACATGTCTCTGTCAAGCGGGCCTGATCGCCATGTTAACTTCTGTTAAAAAAAAAAAAAGAAAAGACAAAAGAAAAGAAAGACATTTTTGTCAAAGATAATACAGACCCTCACTCATGCACGCACAGACCTCTCCTTTTCCAATCTCCGATTTTACAATCTGTTCAGTTTGTGATGAATAGCTCTCTCTTTTTTTCTTCTTCTACTGAGCCCTTTTAGGGTTTATGGATTAAGAAAGCAGTTTGTGATGAGAATCTTACCCGGTAAGGAATGATCTCGTTTCTGTAGGATTCTCTCAGACTGACTAGGTACACCTGATCTCTGTGGACAGACAACAACAGAATACACAGCTCAGTTAGAAGCACAACAAAGAACACATTCTTGGGGCTTTATCTTGGGATTTTAGTGTCCAATTAAATTGTGTGTGTCTGTGTGTGTATGTTTATCTAGCAGCACCTAAAGCCTAAAACTACCTCTTTAAACCCATTCACTATGCAGTTTAAGGAATTCTTATTTTTTGCATTCTCAAAGTCTGTCTGCATGATGCTCAGCAGCTTAATTTCTTTTTTGTTTATTTTATTTACCTTTTTTTTTTTTTTTTAAAGTCATGCATATTCAAATTTGTCCAGCTCTTAGAGAACACGCATGTGCCTAGTCTTTTTTGGAAAACATGCAGACTGCCAAGAATAGATTCTACCTGATAAAGAAACATGCAGTGGTGTTTTCCGGGGCTCCAGGGGAGTGAGTTTTATACTCTTGATGTCCAAGTGATTTCCTGCTTCAATATTAGTGCGAGCAGCCAGATTAATCCCACTGCCCATAAATACCAAAAAGACATGTAAAGATGCCAAGAATTGCCTGACAGCACATCAGGTCGGCATGATAGACACCTTTACTGGATCAATACTGGCCATATGCATCAGACATAGGCCTAGAAGCCACAGATCCAATAACACTAAGTGCTTTTTTACCCCTATGCCTCTGTTTAGCTGCCAAACAGTGACTGAGTATATTGGTGTGGGAGATGTGTGAAAGAGAATGACGACAGATGGAGATAGAAACTGTGTACGTATGTCTTAAATTTACCTGCCAGCGATGAACAGCGTGTCCTGTATCCTGGTCATCAACTGAAAGTCAAGGCGATGTTGGGACTCGTTGCCAGAGGGCCTGCCTCTGAACACAGGGTATCTTCGGGAAACTGCAGAGGTATCACACACATAAACATACTATTAAAAGGGACATGAATGTGTTGCTGGACCTCTTAAAACGTAGAGAAAAAGCTGTAACATTGACTTCAAAAGAAGAGTGGAGTGTGGACGCTGAACCAGCTGCTTTGAACAGAGCTGAGGAGCTGTTGTTGAAAAGAGTGTTTTAGTGGTGTATCTGTACTATTTAACTGTGGTGTTTGACTAAAGCATGTAGCAGGACATTTCATTAAGACATCAGGAAATTGTGTTAACTTCTGAAAAAAGGGCATATCTCCTTTAATGAGAAACTAATGGAAGAAGTAGAACGTCTAGTGCGGATAAAGCTCACTCAGCTGTTGCTTCACTTAAGTTAATTATACTAATTAAAAATAAATTAGCTGTAGAGGTTTGCGGTAGAGGTATGGGTACAGCATTCTAATAGTATACCCTCTACGATAAATTGGCGTCACTGTGTTGTTCGTGTGTTAAATATTACCTGCTGATGTCAGCACATCTCTGCTGTTCCAGTACATCAAAGAAATGGAAATGAAATCCACTTAATGCTACAAGTAACCATACAGTAGGTTGCTTTTATGAGTATGAATCTAGCATGTTGCTGTCTGAGATGCTGACACCACAAGAACAAGGAGGCTGCAGGCATTTTGTCTTAATTCTGTGGATAACAATAACTGGGGTGTGTAAAAAGTGCAAAAGAGGGCTGTAATGTCAACCCTTTCTTCTGTTGGGCTCATTTGCGTTTATACTCACAGTGTGTGTCAATGACATCAAGGGGCACAGTGTCCTCTGGGAAGCTGACTGCGAGGAGAGTGTGTGAAGCTGTCAGCAACAGCAGCAGAAGCTCAGTGAGCAGAAGCGCAGCTCTCTGGCCCATGGCTGCTCACAGACGACACTTCCTGTTTCACACTGGTGGAGATGTTACCTGGAGACGCACACAAAAATGCCTGCTTTTATTGTTAGGCTCGTAAGAAATGTTATGGTATATCTGCCACACTGCGGTTAATGCTGATCCCAGGAGCCAAATCCAAATCCTGCATTAAGAGAGAGTTTAACAGTAATGCGGTGATGCACACATAACATCCTCTTTGATTTATTGATGACTGGGCTCTCAGTGGCAGTGCCTGGCATTTCCCCTCTGCCTCTCCCTGCATCTGCTGTCTAAGGGAAGGTCAGCCAACTGACCGGTGGGGTGCCGCGGTGTGTGTTGGATGCAGCGGAAGTCCTCCCTGTTAGGAGCGTGGCAGGCCTGTTGTCCCAGTACATCTGTGCTTTGATTGGTTTTACTGGGCCATGATCAACATTAATCATCACAACTTCATCACCATCAGCAGCGTAGCCTCTGCTCTGACCTTAGCAGAGCTCTATCAGCGCTCCGTTGGCTGGCCTTGCTCCAGCCAACATGGAGTCGCTGCTCTTTGTTGCAGCACTGTAATTCATGTGTATTTGCATCATGACTTCCCGCGCGTGTACATTTGTTTGAACTGTGAAGTAATTTTGTGGATTATGGTTTGTGCAGCGTCTAATTGCAGACATGATCCACCAACAGCTTCATTGGCATTAATGTATTGATGGAGTTCCAGGGGTTTGGCGCGCAAGTTACTGATTGAAGGAAAACTTAACAGACAGCCCCTGTCTGTGCATATTAATGACTGGCGTAAATTCATATATTTATAAGGCAAACAAATTATTCATGCAGGCAAAGCTTGAACGGATACAAACAATTTACTGGGAGACGTCACGCTGGCAGAGGGATGGATTAGCTGGGAGCACACTGGGATGCACACACACACACACAACGTTGCACATAATCGCTCTTTCAAATGGGATAATGCAAAGACTGGTGTGTGCTCGTGTATGTGTGTGTGGCCGACCACATGAACACACTCACACACAAAGTATTGACTAATTTTTCAATTAGCCCCAAAGCACACCTGCTCCAGTGCCGTCTGTGAGCCCGGCCTGCCAAGCCATTAGCGCATTGATTGATCCACACAGGAAACATGGCCGATCAGCAAACCAGGAAATACAGTCTGTGGGCTTTAACATCACTGTAGCAGTGTAAATCTATATCTGAACATTTCATTTTGTTCTAAATTGTGCCATCTTTTTTTTTGGAAAAGCCCTGCACCTTTAGCATGCTTCTAAGTTTGAAACACTACGTAAGACTATGACACACACATGGTTAATCAGGGAACTTGTTTGAGCACACACTCAAAGTAGCAAACAAGAGCATATGAGGTGTTTACATGACAGCAACAATCTGTCAGCCTTTTGTCATCTGTCGGTAACATAAAACACATCCTTTTTACAAACATGTTGATATAATACATGACGATTTTTTTCCCAAGCCCTAATAAAGATGAAAGGGAGAGCTCTTAAAATCAAATCAGAGCAATGTTTTTCAGTCATCAAATGTGTGTAATCAAGGCTATTCAGTACTCCGTACTATAGTGAGCTCTTTGAAAGAGGACTGTCATTAAGACTGAGTAATGCAAGGCCTGGATGAGACGACGCTTCAGCTCCATTAGACTGCATAGTAGTTAAATTAGGGGTTTAATGTCTTGACAAAATGGGAAGATTACAAGGGCCTGAAGGTTGTTCTCCTTTCCTACATTCTTACACTAATTATGTAGGATCACAAACTCTACTCTAAACACAAATGAATCCTTGGGTACAAACAATCCGCAGATCTATGCACACAGACTCCCAGATCTATACAGAGCACCTGTCAGTAACTTACTCTAAATGAACAATGACAACCCTGCTCTAAAAGGAGAGGTGTTGGTTTTCCTTAAAAGCCTCATTTATTTATTTATTTTTTACTACCTGGTTTGGATGCTCTTGCATCAAGAAAAGTGCTATTTTAAAACCTAAGCAATAAATTGATGTGTTTCATTGAGAAGCCTGGGACAAGAATAGATACCAAACGCTCAGCAAAAGTAAAAAGAACAAAAGCAAAACAACCACAACAAAGAAAAAACAAAACAAAAATAAACAAACCTAGGAGGAATGAAAAGTAAATAAAAACAGCTCCACAGTTTTACCATATAGGGCTATCATGCAGACTGCAGGCTGTACTCCAAACTTGGCAGCATTTGCAGGTAAATTATTTCTTTGTCAGAATTTATGATTCTTTTCCTGTACCGCCTCTTTAGAAACACTCATATTCACACCACTTTTTTGCTCTCAATCTCCTTCCATGAACAATTCAGGAGAAAACGCTCCAAGCAGATGGAGAGACTCACCCTCGATTCCCCATAATTCCTTGCATGTAAGCAGCCGTGCAGCAGCGGCATGGATTTGCCACATAAACATTAATGTAAAAGAGTAACAGAAGACATCCAGGGGTCAATGATCTTAAATTACTTCTCAATCTCTTGCGAGCCCAGTTTGTTTTCCGTTGACTATTCTTTTGCACTCTCTGGTTCCTGCCCTCCAGTGTGTGTGTGTGAGACTGTGTGTGTGTGCATGCATGCACATATAGGCCTCAACAAGTCAAGAGACGCTGGGCTTGTCACGCAACACAGTGCCATTCAGCTTTGCCTCACTGAAGCTCTGTTATTACAGGCTTTTCAGCATCCTACAACCACGCACTTTCACTGCTGATGTTGTTGGCTTGGACCCATGGTGTTAAACACAGGCAGGGGAGGGGCGGAGGGGGATCTGGTGGATTTCTATTTCTGCTGATGGTGGGTGTAGAGGTCTGTAGCCAAATTCTGGTAGTGACAGCCCAAGCTTTAATGTTAAAAGCTTAAATGACAGATTAACACTTCACTCCTCTTAGCTGTGCTTAAATTGGCATGTAAGCCAAAACCTCTCCTTCATTGTACCATTGGACGGTGTGTTTTTACAGGGAGGTCCTACTGGGAGGAATTGGGGATAATAAAGGGATGGCAAACAACAGCAGAGCGTGAGGTTTCGTAAACCGCCTTTGAATGTGTTGGGTGGATTTAATCTGAGCAGAACAATTGCTGCTGCTTAAGGCAACTTGGGTTGTCACCTTGCGCCACGCTGAGCTGTAAACCTAACAACATAAGAAACCAGATAACCCAGGAGTTCAGTTTCAGGGACGTCAGTCCTCACACTTGCGCGTACAGCGTGCTTCCTGTAACATGGTTGTCACAGCTCTATGTGGATTTGAGAAATTAATCCAGATGTCACATCTGAGGGTGAGTCAGCCAGATGGATTAGAGCAGCTACCACACAGGCCCAGAAATTATAGCTATTCCCTTTTCCACCTGAGTAATAAGCAGCATCCTTAATTGCATGCTATTTATATAAGGATCACTTCTGAAGGGCTTGGATGGACTTGTTGCTTTAGAGGTTTGGCAGATAGGGTAGGTTGTGCCACCTTAAAGCCGTGCTTCCCTCATTTTCTTCTCTACCTTGACTAGCGGGGGTGAAACAGGAGAAATGGGAGGACTACTGTTCCCTGCTAATCTGCAGTAGTAGGCACAAAAGCTCTGAGCTGCAGGTGTGACCAAGAAACAAAAGGAGCTTTGGGCAACTCAACACAATAGAGCCCCACCCCCCTGACTGGTGGACCCATGTTCGGTAGAACTGTTTTGGGGGCTCCTAAAAGGGACCATTCAGGGAACAAAGCAAACTAGATAAACACGCTGACTCCAAATGTGTCCACAGTGTCCAACTTTTAACAGTTAAGTGCTGAACAGTCAGATTTTTGACCAGTAGTGTGGGGAAACCAGAAGGCTGTAAAGCGTTAACACTGATCACTGTATGGTTTAATGACGGTTGTTCCAGGGTTACAGCTGGCTGTAGTGGGGGGGTTAACGGTGGTCGTTCTGGTCACTGAGTTCTGACCCTGTGGCCAGTGAGGCGAAGTGAGACGCACAGGCCAGCTGTGCTGTCAAAGGAAACCTAAGGCTTGTTCTGATGTTTGAGGGGGCTGTAGCGTGGTTTACCTGCCAGCAGTTAATTCTCAGCAGTTTCTGCAGTCTCTGTGGCAGAACTCAGACAATTCAGATTTCCAAGATGTGCACATGTAGATTTATCTCTATCTCTGTCAAAGGACTGCCCTGGTCTGAAAACATAAAATCAATATCTGAAACAAATAGTGATACAAATATGAGTACAAAATGATGTCAGCAGCTTTTGGGTTGACATATAATTCGTCTAAACATTTTTTCCCCAGTTAGCTGCTATTTCTTCATTCCCTGTGAAATGTTCCAAGTTTTGCATGCGGTTCTGCTCCTGTCCCTGCCCCAAAGGCTTTCATTGTGCAGAACAGAGCAGAAAGGCATTCAAGTTTCGGCCGTGTTAAATCTTTTCATACCCCTTTAGTTAACACGTAAGACTAATACAAAAGACAACAAAGACGCGGGGGACAGCGGCGGAGCGACGACAGTGATGGGGCTGCGTTCATCTGCCTCCACGGCTCCTAATTCATGCGCAGGGATGGGCTTCTCTGCCTCCAAAGAGGTTAGAGGCGCGTCGCTTTTTTTTTTTTACTGTCCAATTTATGGATACCATAATGAAACGGGGGGTGGGGGTGCATTAAAAAGATTAAACAACCTGTAAAGGAACAGAAAACAACCTCCGTGTGAACTGTCCGCCCTGCTATTGTTTAACAGCCTGCTGTGTTTACGCACCGTCCAATTATGCGCAGGTCACCTTTATTTAAAGTTCTGTACAGTCACAATGACAGAAAACACTGTAATTCATCTACAGAGGGATTCATCGCAGACAAAATAAGAACAAATACTCAAATAGAGGTGCGTTTGTAATCTAAAGTGTTCGGAAATAATGAGAAAGCTTTAAAGGACCACTGACGCGGTTTTAGTTTTACTGTCTATCTGGATCATTTTCTCAATTTTCTTACAAAGGAATGTCAGCATTCTACTGGAGTCAAGCATAGATTATGTTAAAGTAGTAATAAAGAACCTTTATGAACCCATGGTCCTCCGCTGGATACTACAACACGCTGAATGAATCCTAAAAGGACAGAAAGATTTCACACAGGACACCCACCTTAATTCGAGCATGAACTGGACAATCCGACTGAAAAGCATATTCCTCTGATAATCCATTTGCGAGAAAAAAACCCAGCGTGTAATATTCCTGTCATTTCGAGCTCCATCCGGACGCCACTTTAGTGTCTTATCCACTTGAGCACAGATTTCAGCTCTGCTCGCAGCGCGCAGGAGCGTTGTGACTGGGTCCCCGGGCCCCTGGCGCTCTGGTGAGTGATCTTCAAAGCTCCACCGCGATCACAGAGCCCTCCCCTCCCTCACAACACCAACACAACACACCAGCCCCTTCCACTACGATTAACTTTGGAAACGAAGGGGAAAAGACACAGGGCATGAACGCCGCGCTGTCTTTATACGCCTCTCTCTGACTTGCACAATCATTGATTTATAATAAGAGAGGGCGCACGCAGGACGGGGAGATATCGCCTCTCCGTCGGGAAAAAAAAGATAGCCAGATTTAAACTAAACTCCTCTCTCTTTATGTTATCATGATAGATTGTTATCATACAACTTTGATTTCTTTTGAGAAGTAAATACAGCCCAAGATAATAAAGAATTCCGGTAGTTTCAACGAGTTTTAATTGTCATCAGTACTGAGGAAAAATAACGCTTTCGAGCTCAAGGGATTCGTTTTGGCAGCCCTAAAATAAATGGAAGAATATCACTCTAGACTGAAGCATAGTCTATGTAAAAATAGTCCTTATTTGAACTATTTTTGATCTGCAAGCATCAGTTTTGCAGAGCAGCGTAGCGACGTGGTCAGGAGAAATATTTCCCAGTAAAGACTTCCCTCTAGTTTTCCTCTCCACTTTCACTGCACATTACGGCGCAACAAAGTGAATCCACTCTGCTGCAAGAGAACTCACCTCATCTGAATGGATTTGTTTTTGTATCCTTTTAGTGCGCTGCAGTAATCCAAAAGAAATATCTCGCGCGTCGCAGAGAAATCAACTTCTCCTGGCTGGGAGAAAAACAAACTAACGCACGCAAATGGTGTAATTCGACCCGTGCTAAGTCAATCCATACAGTGCGAGGACCGCAGCCTACCAATAAGCAGCGCTCTTGCTCCAGTCCCTCCCCCCATCATCATCCATCTCTCCTCTGTTGGTTTGGGCTTCTCTGCTTCCTTCCTTTCTCTCTCCCAAAGCCTGCTGAGAAGAAAAAAAAGGCGCCCCTCTCCCCACTCAGCTTTTTCTCCCGTGTGTGTGTGTGTGTGACCCCATATTGCCCCCCCACCTCCCTCACCTCCCTATGTTAAGTCCCATCCCCCAACAACACAGTCAGAAAGAGAAAAGTGTCTAGTTTAAATCATTTCAGTTGAGTTCTGGCAAGTCAGCTGCTCAGTCAAGCACAGCTTTGGACCTATCCTGTATCTGATTTTGATGTTTAAAAACGTGGACAAATTGACAAAACAAGGTCAAAGCGCAGAGTGAAAGTTTTATCCAAAGTGATTTTCGATATCGGCTAGTAAAGATGTTTTACTTGAACATTTCTTTCCTGGGTGCAGCCAACACACTCAGCTCTGCTGCTCATCCCACAAATGCGCTAATTAATAGTCATGTTTTGCTTCCTGCTGGTGTTTTACCATATGTTTTACAAGTTACTATGATATAAATAGGCTATGAACAATATAATCTAAGCACAAAGAGTTGGGAAATTTGTATTTGATCGATTTCTTTCTTTGTTGTAACAATGCTTATTGGCAACAAATCTTAGATCATTGGAAAGCCTGATTATTTCCCTTTTAAATGGTGAAGACATACGTACAAATAACTCACTTTTAGTTAAGGCGACAAACTATAAACACAATTTCCCCCTATATTGGAATGCAAAATTGTTAATTTCTTGGCCAGTGCACACATTTACATGAGACATCCTACATGTTTACGTAAACATCAGTGTATCTCTGAGAGAATCTTCCCGTTTTCATGTGAAGCTGAAGTCGTCATTGAACGTGACAGGTCATTCTGGCCAGGTCTGCAGAGCCGGACAAAGGAAGGCCATTTGCAACCCGTTAGAGGAGCAGGTTAACAGATGTGTGAGAATCTCCCCCGCGTGAACATCCTCACCCACTTGCACACACGCTGCTGACAGCCCCCATTATAAGAGCTCTGAAAGTGGGATCTGCATCTCAATGCTTGTATAGGAAACATTGTTGATCTGCATGATCCTGATTTGGCACTTCTTGCGTGTCTTTGTCCAAGCAAGTACCACCCTCTTCCTCTCGCTCTTCTCTCTCTCTCTTATTTTTTAACTTATCAATTACTCCTTTCTTCATTTCACAGAAGCTTTCACTTTCTTCAAGCAGCATATTATAATTTTTGTTTAGGTTACCCCGACAGACATACTTAATGTTGTTGTTTATGCGACTTTCAGTTCCCATCTCCTCGTTTCTCACTGGTAAATTTAACCTCTTAGCGTCTCTGTCAGACCTGGTTACTTCTCTGTGTCGTCCTGGAGTCATGTGGGGACTGAATCAGCATGAGATTCTACATAGGAGAGGAGGATATATCAGATGACCAGATCAATGTGTCTCAGGTTCGCTCTGCAGGCCATGAGTGTCAGAGAATATGAATAAATACATAGATCTGTGAGTGTGTTTTGATTAATTGGCCTATTGATTGGTCTTTTAATTCCAACGAATAGACTGTTTTATTGGTTGTGTAATAACAATATGACAGCATTTCAATAGATTTTGACAGCTTCATCTTTATAGCCATGAATACTTACATCTGACTGTGTTCTAGTCTATTAGCAGTTCTACACCAACTTTATAAAAAAATAATTTACATACAGTTTATAGGGATGATTATGTCAATAAAAAATAGCAAATAAAAAAAAAGGTGCATTAGTATCTTAATCTGCCAGTGAATTCTAATGTCTAATCTTTCATGTAAAAAACATGAAACACTACTTGTTGGTGCTCAAATGATTGTATGCAGACAGAAGTACAAACATATTTGTCATATAGGGGAAGAAGGAGGTATAGTATGTCCTGATGGTCAATGAGATCATAAATAAAGACAACAATCCTATGATGCTTTAGTTTGAATTTACAACAGGTTGATGAGGTTTATGGGACACATTAAACAGCACTTAAGTCAGCAGAACTGTGGTAGATACTAAAAACGAAACTAAACATGGTCTAACTATATAAACACTTTCCTATCTTTTAATGTTTCTTATCTGTTGCTCTGCCACACATAAATATATAAATTAGTAAGAAAAAATAGAAACAAGAGGACTGAAGGATATTTCTGCCAAAACATGACACTAATGTAAAATTATTGTTTATATTGGCACTTAAGAGTCTTTGCAGCTTTTTTTTCCTTTTAATTCTGCTATTGATGCTACATCAAAATTCCAATTGGGATTCAGGATTTCAAAGGGGAAAAAAAGAAAACCAAACAACAAATCGAATTCCCTAGTCAGGATTTAACACTGCATCATTAACTTCCTAAGTTACTGTAATTCTACTTATGAAAAATTTATGTCAATAGGAAAATGCAGCAGGATTTTAAATTAGAAGAGTTGATGTAAAGATGGGGTGGATAGGACTGTGATGGATCAGAATCCTTTAAATTGGAGAAAAAGAGACAAGGTTGTGTTAAGTCAGAGTTTTTTCTGGTTGGTAGTTACTCCAGACATCCTATTTACGTACTCTCAAGCATAGAAAACCTTTTTTTTTTGGTTTCAAAATAAACACAATGTGTCCCCGGGAGACTGGGAGGTTTAGATTGATGTAGAGAATGGACAGATGAATTTGTCAATGTTGAGAGATGGAGAGATGGATGGTGGGAGAGCTGAGTTATGTGCATGGAGGGTGGAGGGGGTGGACAGAAGACAGAAGGCCTATTTGACTCCCAAAGCATGATAAGCTCCCTAAGGGACCCTGCTGTGTGTAGGTCAATCCCAGGGGGTGTGTGCAGGCGGGCCCAAGGGTGCAGAGGAGAATATGTGGGTTTGGTCTTAAACTGGATGTACAAGAGATGTGCACTTCCCTCCAGTCCGTTATTTACTGCCTGAAATGCTGCTACAGATGGCCGTGTGTCAAGACTGGGGGTTGTACGCTTAAGGATGGGGCTGAGGCCAGAGGGAGGGTAGATCTTTTGATTTTTTTAGTGTGACTGGTTCCATTTCCCACCAGCTAATCAAAGGATTTGAGATTATAAAAATACGGACAAAGCTAAATGGATAAATAATACAAGCTACAGCAGTTAAACAAGCTGAAAAGAGAGACAGAAAACAAAGACAGTAGTGCAGTGACTAGAAGAAAGGCTTGTGTACTTCTTGGCTAGGCATCAAGTCTTCTGTCAGATGGCCGTCTCTCACTGTGGAGGCAGTCTGGACTGACTCTACATGGTGACCTCTGATTGATTAAGAGGCCATTTCTGGCTCTTGGCTGGTCCGGGGCACCATTTGTCACCTGACTGTGCAGCCCTGTTGAGAGGCTTCATGTCCCAGAATCTACATGCAGACCTCTCTCTCCAAATCCCAGAGTCAGCCTGATCCATGTGGGCCACCCGTGTCAAAAAGCTTCTCGCTTATGCTCAGCCTTTTGGATTAGACTTAACACCAAATGCCAAAGTAAAACATATACTAAACTGAAACACTTTCTCTGCAAGTAATATCTCATTGTGTTTGTCTCAGTGGATCAATTTCTAAAAGCTGATTTAAACTTAAATTCGGTTAACTTTTGAGGAGAGACAGACAGCAGCTACTGCTACTGCATACCAATACTGTTTGTTGTGTAAAGTGCTGTATATTATTATGCCAGTCTGAAAGGTAAGTTTGGCCACATGATATTCTTTCTATACAATATACCATTTCCAATAAGTGTTTACTCATAATTTACTTAAATAATAAAGGTATTTATAATAGTATGCTTGCCAATCCTTAACCTTTCACTCTGATTAAATGTTGCTGATAAGTAGAAGGTCACTCATCAGACTTCTCAAAATAGTCCAGTCTCCTGACATAATATCTTGGCATATCTTGACTTTTTGACCGCAGAGAGTAATAATCAACACAAGTATTCTTTTGCAGTATTTCATTTTGCAACCCTTACAGATGTCAACCACTGCACTTTTTAACTTCATCTTCATAAGGTCTACAGTATGTAGTAAAATTCTTTAATAACTTCCCCTTTAAAAAAAATAAAAATAAAATAAAATAAAGTATATATTACATATGACATAATTTCCCATTAAGCATTTTGTGACACAGAAACAAAAATAAGTTCAAAAGTATTTAATAGAATTATGTAGTCACTTAGGCCACTATTTTTTTTTAAGTCTTATCAGTAATATATTTGCTCATTTTTCATCTATGAAAATCCAATTTGAAGGGCATTGAAGGACTTGATACATACCTTACATGTGAAAGGTTAAAAGTTACATTTGTGGAGCACCTCCAGTGTAGATCTATTTGGTATCACAGCTACTTCACAACACATCTGGATTCTTGTTCACTGGTGATAGTCAGGTTCGGTATTCCTTTGAAACTTCCTGCCCTTTTCCAGATAGTCCCAAATGAGAACTTCCAGATGGTTTTTTGTGACAAACCATCTGGCACATCAGGCTAGCACTACAGCGCTTGAAGTGTAGGCACTAAACTTTAATTACTTTCGCAGGTATTCAGCTGGTTGGAGTTTGCAATTTGTCACTTCACTTAAGTTTTCATGAAACTGCCCCGTAGATTACATGCAATCTGGTTGAGTGATCATCAGTAAACATCACTAAAAATGATGTAATCGGACTGTATTCATTTGCATGTATTTTGTATCTTGGACTCCATAATGTCTGGCAGTGTGGATGTAGAACAGCTTAAAAAGCACTGCAACCTAAATTACTAATAATACACAGTCAATGTGATGTGGGCTTATTGAACAGGCAAAACAAACACAAACTAATCGTGACACTTTGCAAGACAACAGTGTGCATGAATCAGTATTGTATCTCAATAGTTGATAGTACGGTCTCCTAGACCACAAAAGCTATAATGCCTTTCCCACAAATGTGAAAAAAAAAATTGTTACAGACAAAAACGACCAGCTTCACTGCATTAACATTATTTATACTTACTAACACTAAAATTGAGCAGGAATGGAACAGTTCATAACCTTGTCAGAGTTATTGCTGCTCTTCAGAAGAGCTGTGTTTCACAGATTGTGGAACTGTTAACAATGCCATCGAATAAACTTCATCACCTGCTTTAATAGAATATTCTTCTTTAGCTAAGGTCAGATGGAGTGGCAAGGTTTATAGCCAGCGGTTTAATGCTCTGATGGGAGGTGGGATTGAAACTTACATCTGCAATTTGAGGTGAAATGACCTGTGCTCACTCTTCCCATATTGCTCAAACAGCTATTTGATGACATCATATGGAGGAAGAGAGGAGTGCAAAACTGTTTTGACATAACTTGTTTTCTGCTCTAAATTTAAGAAAATTACAAGCTGAAGCTCGCCTTGATCCAACCCTGATGACTGATACATTCACTCAAAGAAATGCACAGAAATGGTATTCAATTCTGATAACCACAATTACATTTAATTCTATTTATCTTTTTTTTTTGCATGCAGAAATGAGAATGCAAATCATATTCATAGCCAGTGCTATGGGTAATCTGCAGCCTCAGAAAACCTGCTGCTGCTATATCAGTGAAATGGCGATGATTGAGTGGCACGCATGGCATTTTTGACTCATTATTTATTGATCCCACATCGTTTCCTGTCTAAATGTTTTAATCTGTATGGCCATCAAAGTGCTCGCACAGGAGAACTATATGAAGTGTTCCAGGACATGAGCTCATGGTGACACAGTTGTCCTGTGTCTTACGTGTAAAATGAATGATGAGGTGCTTATAATGCAAGACCACCTTGACACCATTAGGACAATGTTTCTACCAATTAAGATGGCCTATGCCTAACACTGCCATTCGTTGTGCGTAGGAGGTAGCCCAGTGTTCGGGGGCAAAAGTTTTATTACTTCTGATGATGATAATAAATGTTTCCTCCCACACACTGTGCCCTTCATTACAGCATTGATCTCCTAACATCTCAGTTTAAATCCATCACTGTACCTCCGTTAATGAATGCTCCCAACACAGCAGCAAACCATTTGGCTGATCCAAGACCCTCTCACGTCCTCAGTAATGAAGTTAATGAGAAGTTAACATTTTTAGAAATGAAAGCTATGACTTTATTTTAAGGTGAAACAGAGCAGAAGATGCATTTGGCAGGTTGAGATTGCAAAGAAAGAATTAAAAAGGTTTCTCCATTCATTTACTAAGAGGCAGAGATGTTTTCCTGTGGCTGATCTGGCTGGGATTCATACATATGCAAACATGCAGACAGTCTCACACATGCAGACAGGTGCGGTGTTTAGTCCAGACTGTACCACGAACAGCTGCGTGAAGGAGCCTACACTGAGCATGCTGGGAGGTAACTGCAGCATTCTGTGATCTTACCACCAGACGCTGCATTTGACATGCACACAGGGGGCAGCTGCAAGGTGCCACTCAAATGCCCCAAAGCCAACTGCGCCCCCCCAAAAACAAAGCAAGATCCATCTGCCTCATCTTCTCTGAAAAACCTCAACACCAGGCAATATATTGCAAATGTGTAGCTGTAACTTGCCACGATCGGTCTGCCACCCACGACCTGTCAAAGAGGACCTTCACATTGGCCATATTTTGGCTTTCTATGCTTTTTACTCTATGTAGTGTTATAATGAGGAATTGTCATCTTAGATTTGACTAGAGGCAACAAAAATTAGGTAATGGTGTGTTGTAGTAATCCTATCCTTTCAAACATTTGCTCTCTATAACAGTGAAATTTTATTTTATGTATTTTCTTTTGTGACCAAGTCTCAGTGTCCCACTTAATTTGCAGAAAGACTGAAGTTGAAAGGTGTCACTGATCTGAACTAGATAGGCAAGCAAAAACCATGTGTTGTTTTAGGCAAACTTCATTGGTACAGTGGCCCCAATTGCTCACTCAATGCTGTTTGAAGATAGCAAGATAAAAAATAATCTGTTATTCTCAGTGCATTGCATGCAGAAAAATGTAAATTTCAGTTATTATCATGCCAAGACACTCAACTGTTGGCACTTTGTCACTTTTTTTTTTTTGCCAAAGTTAGTCTTTCCATTTCACAGCTGTTGACATCTTCTGATGCAGTCTGCATTTTAGCCATCTACAACGAATAACAATCTGTTAATACAGGCATATACAGGGAAACATACTGTATGGATGGTAGCTCACTGAAAGATGACATAATCCATAAGTCATAAACATGGTGTTTACTGGTTACAGATAGTCTATCTGTCTACTTTCATATTCTGAACCTGATTTTGGCTTTAACACATGAAAAGATTTGAAGTGTTGAGGTAATTTGCATGAAATGTTGACAAATTATTTTGATGACGTGTTGTTATGATGAAAACATATCTGCTGAACCAACCACAGGAGTTGTGCATGTTCATTAGTTAGGAGATCATAAAACCTCCAAGAATTCGACCAACCAGAAAGCACCCAAGGCAAATTGCTCGTTTTCAGGGAAAGCCTCTCCTTGTGGTTCCCCGTCTTTGTTGTTCTGAAATAGTTAGAAGCTCTTTCAGTGATACCCCATGCAAAGATACTCAAGAGTTACCAGATATTAAAATCCGATGGCTGCAAATAAACATAATGGAGCCACTTTAACTACAATTGTTGATCCAAATATTTACTGACCCTTAAACCCACCTCAGTCACAAGTCCCAACCATGTTCCATATCCCATTCCCGCTGTCAGTCACCAGTTAAGTCCTCCTTGGCTCGCTAAGACTATTTGGGATTTAAAGGAAAAGCCTTTTATCCTGGACTTTCTCTACAAACCGGGTGAAGCAAATATCTCATGTCAGCAAAATGCCATAAATGCTACAAATGGCATCTTTTCTGCCTC
This sequence comes from Arrhamphus sclerolepis, assembly GCA_037176975.1. Classification (NCBI taxonomy): domain Eukaryota; kingdom Metazoa; phylum Chordata; class Actinopteri; order Beloniformes; family Hemiramphidae; genus Arrhamphus; species Arrhamphus sclerolepis. The sequence continues at coordinate 4,081,943 of JBAMYA010000018.1, forward strand.
TCAGAGATGGCAAACAACATTTCTGGCTGAGAAAATGCAACATGCACTGTGGTTGTCAGGAGGTAAATTAACCACTGGAAGAACTGTTGAGCAAACAGTTACTATATTAAGTTTATAGAATTGATGTAGATGTATTGTTTTTTTTTTTTTTACAGATATTTTCATATACCTGCAAATTTTTCTACCTTCTTGAGTGTATACAAAAATCAGACTGGTGGGATGAGATTCTACATGCTGATTAACCTTTAGGTCAATTGTAAAGGCTAATCTGGGGAATTAAGTTTCCAGATCTCAGGAATGCCGTGGGCTTCTAGATGTAGACCAGGTGTCCACACACACACCCAGGAGGAGGGGGAGTGTGTTTGTGAGTGTCTTTGTCTGGTTGTTTGTGAGTGCAAATGACAGGAATAGCCTTGGCTGCATGACAATGGCAAATGGTGGGTTTTGCAAGGAGGACCAGTATGCTGGAATTCACTGGACCGTCCATAGCACTTATCACATTTACATCAACTGTTCATGTGAATGCAGATACTCTCAGCTGCAGAGCAAATGGTTATGCATACACCCACATCATACTATGCATCCCTCATGCCAGCCACTCAGTCACCATGGCCTCTGCCCACTGTATCAGCTCCATTCCCCCCTCCCTCCCTCCCTCCCTCCCACTAAAACTCCTGCCTGATCCAGCATGCACAGAAAGAATCTGGTAAATTTGCGAAATACATGATGACTGATATGCAGTATCATTATTCCCAGGAAAATTGCGTAAACAACAATGACTTTCCGTTGGATCACTGTTGATTGACATACCAGAGTTGGATCCTGCTCTAAGTCCAGCTGGTTATGCCAAACCTTTGAGTCCAACTGTGACAATTAAGAGATAGTACCAGTGTCACATGTCTCTTTAATAAAGGTGGCATTAGGACAGACAGGAGGAATGGGAGCAGCTGGAGAAGGTAATCTCTCCAGGTCAGCCACAAGACAAGCTCTAGCAGGCCCCACTAACTCCAGCGTAATTAACACACACCAACAGGGAAATCTTTCCTACTCAGATCCATATTGCCGCACACACCCAGTTCTCTAACCAGCTGTTTCAGGGTTAATATTTTCCTGCTTAAACACTTGGGGGTTTGACCAGCTCCAACATGCTTCAACTCTCTCCTTTCCAGCTTCTGTCACGCCTCTTCAGGGAATCAAGAAACAGATAAGTTTGATCGTTTAGATAAAATGAAAAACGATGAGAGTTTTAGGCCAAATGGTCTTAATAATGTGCCAAACTGTATTATTTCGCAAACCCTCTAAAGTCAGGCACATGGACTTTCGGCTATCCATCCATCCATTTCCTGAACCTGCTTCATTCTTATTCAGGGTTACAGGGGTCTTCTGGGGCCTATCGTAGCTCTCACGGGGCAAAAGGCAGAGTATCATGGACAGACAGACAGTCTATTACAAGAAAACCGTTAAGTTACTTGATGAAAAAGATATAAACTTGCAAAGAAGGATCCACTGATTGCTCTGCTGGTGACCAGAACAAGGTGACTTTAAGCTTGACAATCACAGGCTATGACCGATGGCTGGCAGAGTTCTTAAGGAATCTGATACCCTTCTAGTCAAACAAATGCACCATCTGCATAGCAAGAGTCTTAAGCTATGTCTCAGTTCTGAAGGATGAAGTCCATGAAGGTGTGTTCTTCAAAGACCACAAAAGCCAAATCAAGCATAAGGAAAAGGAGATGACCTAGCCTTCAGAAATCATCCCATTTCCTCCACCAGCATCCACCTATTCACCTTCTTATTTTACTTGATATAGTTTGTTAGAGGAAGTAAGACCATCCATCCACTGCCAGCTGGGTAATGAATCTAGGAATATGCTAGGTTGTGAAGGATGAACCTGATGTAGCCTTTTCAGACTGAAAAAAACAAACAAACCAGTGGCATATTTGTAGACATCATTAAATAGATTCACATTCAAATAAAACATTTGAAGGATGCAGCTCCTGAATCAGGAAATCACAGATGAATCACAAAAGGTTACTGATATAAAGTGGGTTTTCTGGCATCGCTGACAGGTCGCTCAGTAGGTGAGCTACCTGTAACCCACCACTGAGTAATATAGACCACAGTTTTCCATAAATGCAAACTGGCATGAAGTTGCATAACAATTACAAGATACATGAGTAAGTGCTTTAACTGTAGAGATGGGATGACCTCTTTTATGAGTCATGTTGGGCACACCTGTAGCAACATGATGATTACTCACACTGATTTCCCATTTAATTTATGTACACAGATATGACCTCAACAGATGAATTAATGATCCTTGTCAAAATATTTAGTGCCTTTATATATATTAAGATATATCAGGAATAAATCAGGTAAAGGGTCAATTTACTGTAACATTTTAGTGTTATTTTAATTGTATGAATACAGGACTTGTGTGCAGAAACCTGGAGCACTTTACATTTTGTGAGATGGAGAAAGTGTTGTAACCTGCTGCAGTTTGAAGAAAATGTGAAATCAACTATCACCAAAATGGCAAGAATACATGGTCAACCTATAGCTGCCAGAAGTAAGAAATTGAGAAGTGAATTTTTGGTGGAGAAAGTAATTAAGTTAAAAGATAATTAAAAAATACAATCTTGTCTTTTTAACTGCAGTCCACGATTTCTGTTAGTTCTGAAAATATTCTCAGAGAATCGGCACAATAGAGCTCAGAAAATGAGGTTGTAAACTTGTTGTTTTTCTTTTGTTGTTGTTTCTTTTAGTTCTGGTTAGATACTGCTCTTGTGCAAGTCGATGACTTTTTGTTCATGTTGTAGCATGTCATATCTTGCATATATTTTGAATATGCCCTCGGCCGTGTACTGTGACCAAGCACACCTCCTTGCAAGGAGGTGCCCCTACATATCAGACAGGCTTCTTCTCTGTCCACTTTTAAAACATGTCTTAAAACCTAATTTTACTCACTGGCTTTCAACCCAGCATGAGACACTGATTTGATTTTACTTGTTTTTACTTGTTTTGTTTGGGATATTAATTAATTAATTTATCTTTTTTTTTAGTCTCTTTTTATTCCTGTTTTAGCTGTATTTTATTGTCTTACCTGTTTCTGTGTCTTATGTTTGAAAATTCTACTCCCCATGCACAGCACTTTTGTTTCTTTGTGGTTGTGTGAAAGTGCTTTATAAATAAAGATGGTATGGTATGGTATGGATATGTTCTGTGCTTGGGCACAGTACGGAGCAGTCACAGTGGCCAAATAATTCAAATTTTAGGAGTCATTTATGCTTGGGCATAATGATTGCCTAGTGTGAATGCATCCTTTTATAGTCATTTAAGACGTTTATCACTGCACTTAACTGGGCCTGCAACACCACGTCTATCCGAGACTTTCACCCTAACACCACAGACCATGAGTAATGTAAAACACACTGTTACAAATACTCGGAGATGGTTGTTTGTGGTGGCAGGATGGAGATACTGCAGCCCTGCCGTCCGAACCGCATATATGCTCCTCCACACCGTCACTCAAACAATCCCCCCTCTTCCTACGCATGCCCTTCTTCTAGAGTGTCTTTTGCTGAATGACGGTAGGGAAGCGTTGGAGGCGTGATGGTATCAGGTGTCATTTTAAAAAAGCAGTTGTCAGGGCTGGCTGAAAATGGAGCATGACTTTATTCAGCCTAAATTGTATCCTGGTGAAAACAGTGTGTCCTCTCGGTGCCCTCCCTGCAGTGGAGTGGCCATTTCTGTGTAGCTCTAAGAGTCAGTTTAATGGAACTCTATTAAGTGCTCTGTTTTTATGGGATTGATTTCTCCTTCCTCTTGCGCCAAATGAATACTTCAATAGATTTCTTTGCTCCTTCTGGATGCCAGCTGCTACTGAATAAAAATAAGGTCTTATGTCTCCCACAGGTAGATTGTATTTAAATGAAGCAAAACTAGCTCATTTTTCTGTTCAGTCATTTGGCTTTAGCAGCCCCACAAAACTCAAAACTCACACAATTCACCTCAACTGCAGTGATTTTTTTTTTTCTTCTCTACTAGCCTTTCACACAAGTGTGCATGTATGCATACGTATCCACCTGGTGTGGATTAGAAGAGAGGAAACAGAGTGAACAAGCAATGTTTCGGAGTCAAAACAACAGAGTTGGACTTGACCTTTGGCCTTTGTGGCCATACATCTTTTGATAACATCAGGCAGTTCCATAAAAATGTTCCAGTCAGTAGAGGCCATTATCTGGACCCCAGAAAGACAGAGTGACAGACTTTTTACACACAAGAAACTCCCTATCTGTGACAATGCACACTCTATTCAAAAGGATTTCAAGTCAGATAGTGATGACTGGAAAGTATAAGGGTATATGGTAATTAATGGCTTCCATTAGAGGGAAAACCCTTCCTCTGCACTTTTCCTGGTAGATGCTGTGCTGAAGTAGCTTACCTCTGTGTTTCTGTCCTACTTGGGGCTATAGACAAGTGGCCTCCTGCATGTTAAATAAAGCCACTCCCCCACCGCCGACACCACCATCTCTCTGGTCCCCATACCTCAACTTCAATCAAGTTTTTTTCTCTTTCTCTGCTCTTTCCTCCCTCTTTCTTCATCCAGGCATTGTTAATGGGATCTTTCTTTACGCTCTACATAATATCACATTTTCTCCCGGTTTGTGGTGAAAAACAGGAAATATTCCCTAGATGAAGGCCGCACAGTGAACGCTGTTGAATATTGCATCTGTAGATGCTGGATGTGAGCTTGTGTGTGCCGATTCAGTGCTGCTGAGGGATATTAATTTTATCTCCCGTTGGGCCGGTGGCTGTGTCGTGGACCAAGTAGAGTCATTTACCAAAGGTTATAGCTGCAGTCATGGATACCAGCGGCAGATAATAAGTCACGCCAATGAGCCTTATCCTCAGCAACCATGTTTTATATTCAGAGATTCTCTCCATTTTTCAGTTTCCTTTTTCTGGTGTCCTTCTCTTCATCTGTCTCAATTTTTACCTCTTTATCTTTCAGAGTCTTCCTTCTTGTTTCATCCCTAAAGTCCCAATAATTTGTAAATCTGTTGCTTGATAGTAAAAAACAAAACAAAACTGAGCAGCATATAGCTGTCAGGGAGGTGTAATGTGCTGCCATTTTCTGTGGACCATAGTATCAACTATACTGTATGACACTATGCTGATGTGGAAATGACACAGCAGCTCTGAACAAGGGCTTTCAAAACAATCATCTGTACGTCACAAGCGAGGATGCTGCTGGCCGCTGCCCTGGTCTTTCTCATTTCTCTAAGAGGCAAATGTTGCTGACTTGCTGCTTTCTCTCAGCACCAGCCTTGTCCTTGTTATAGGTGGAGCTGAATGGGAGCCTTTTTTTGTTACAGCATGTCCTTGTGTTTGGAGCCTGATAGCTACAACAACAGGTATTGTGTGACAGCGAGGTTAGCACAGTTAGGTTTAGTTTAGCTCTGTCACGCAACAGAATTTAGGATGGGAGATGAGGAAAAGTATATAGATTCATGCCAGCTATATGTTGCTTATAACAGCCAGACTCAAACTCTGTGTCAGTTGGAATTCAGAATAAAATGTATATGAGAGAACAATGAAGTCAGAAAGTTGTTTACTTGCAATCCCTTTGATGGCTGCTTGGGACTAGCTCCAATCGACTCCTATTCAAAAAATGCCAACTTTTCTCATAAAAAGTTGATAGATTCTTCCCTTAAGGCACAATAGAGTAATTAACTAAATTCATTCTTTCTGATCAATGTGCTGCTGATCCTTTTGAAAATAATTCCAAATTTAAATAGATTTTGTGCCTTAAAGACACATACTATTTTCGAAATGGATTTCAAATATCATTCTCCAACTTTTGCAAAAAAATATATTGTTAACTTCAATTCTGAAAAGACACTGAAAGTGACAGATAAATCCAAGACTCAGGGCTTCAGAAACCAGTGTATGATAGTGGTTATGACCACTTCTTTGATACGGCATGCACATAGTCAGCTTGTAGAGTTGTGTTCAAAATGTATTTTTTTTTTTTTTTTTTTTTTAAGCAAGTAAAGCTAAGAATGCTTATAATAATTTTTATTTTATTTTATTTTTTTAAATAAAAGTTATTCATGTGCGATGTTCCCAAATGCACTGGGAACACTGCATGAATTTCAAATCAAAACACAAAGAAAATTGATCAAATTTGTTATTACTTTACATAAAGTGAAGAAAAGCGAATAGCAGACTGTCCAAAAATACCAGTGTGAAGTTCAGTTAGTGAGATTATTGATGTCTTATTTATGTATAATAAGAGGTGTCGATGTTTATTGAAGTATGAAGGCAGCAAATGTTGTACATGCTGGTTACAGGGCATTTCTCTCTGAAAATCTGATTAAAATAGATTATTCCAGACATTTAAAAGAACAGCATACTTTGATTAAAAAGTTGATTGGAGAGGGGAAAATATGTAAGGGGAGAGGCCACAGTACAGTGAAGACAGTAAAGCATGGTGGAGCAAGCTTCATGATATGGGGATGTTTCTTAAATTATGGTTTCAGGTCTATTTATGGTTATCAAGGATCATGGATCAGTTTGAATACATAAAAATACTTAAAGAGGTCATGTTACCTCATTCCGAAGAGGAAATGCCCATAAAATGGGTGTTTCAACAAGACAATGACCATAAACACACCACTAAGCAGCAGCATCTTGGTTCTTGTTATGAAGTGGTCGGTGGTCAGGTTCCTCCCACAGTCCAAAGACATGTATGTTAGGTTAATTGGTGTTCCTAAATTGTCTCTAAGTGTGAGTGAGCGTGTGAATGGTTGTATGTCTCCATGTGGCCTACGATGAATTGGCGACCTGTCCAGGGTGTACCCCTGCCTTTCGCCCAAAGTGAGCTGGGATAGACTCCAGCAGACCCCCATGACCATGCACAGGAAATGGCGGGTATAGATGATGGATGGATGGACTGTATTTGATTCTAATAGACAGATCCCTGACTATGTCTTATGATTATAACCATGTCTATGATTATAGAAATGTGAGTTTTAGCATATGTATATCAACTGCTAATCAAGCACCATTTGGTCTGGTGTAATTTGTGGAACAACTGTCATTTTATCTACATTACATCTGCAGTGGCAAGAAAGAATATGTGGACCTGTTGAATTTTATTGATTTTCTCCATTAATTTGTCATAAAACATGATCTGATCTTTAAACCACAGTAGTAGATGTGCTAAATGTGCAAAAGTGGATAACACACACACAAAAAAACCCATTTGGATTTCTTGTGGCTTCATTGAGCACAAACATTCATAGTACTGGGGGACAAAGCAAGTGTATCCATACACTAAATTACTTTAACTATAGCTAATTGGAGTGAGTAGTTTGCACATCTGTAGTCCATTTAATGAAATAAGTTGCAGTGCGGTTTAGAGCTCTTTTGATTGATAAAAGAGACTCAAACATTTGAAGCTTGTTGTTCATAAGAAGCATCTGCTGATGTGAACCATGCATTACAAAAAGGAAGTCTGAAGACATGCGATCAACGGTAGTTGATCTGCATTAGGCTGGAAAGGAATACAAAGTATCCGTATCAGTCCGCAGTGAGGGAGACTGTTTGTAAATGGAAGCAATTCAGCACCTTTTCCCACTGTGAAGTGCAGCAGTCAAGATGACTCCAGAAACACAACTCTGAATCTTCAATGAGGAAAAGAAACAACCACAAGTAATGGCTAAAGGCTGGAAGACATTTATGTGAGCCTACCATGCTGAAGTCATTGAACAGGGAGGTTGTAAATGGCACAAAACTCCCAGGGAAAGATTCTACTCTCCAAAAGAAACATTGCAGCATGCCCAAAGCTGGCAAAAGACCATCTTGAGACCATCATGCCAATGCACAATGCTAGGAAAATGTTATGTGGAATGTTTTGTGTAATATGTGGAAATTAAGCAAAAGTCACATTCTTTGGGAAGAATACTCAGTGCCATATAGAGAGCAAAAAGAGAACAGCTTATCAACATCAAAACATCATGCTGGAAGAGAAGTATGGTGGAGGATGCATCATGATCTGGGAATCCGTGTTATTTGTGAAAATACACTTGTCAGTACGATGTATGAAATACCTAATAGTATGCTTCTAAAAACATTTCCTACCTTTGAGCAGAAACTTCAGACTGGTTATGTTTTATAGAACTTTAAACCTAAAAAGAGAGAAAGCTTTATTCCTGTAGGTCCCAAATTGTTGAATGCTTTGAAAAAACCCATTTTGTTTGTGTTTTATTATGATGGATCGTGGCACCTTCAACAATCTTCTAGTCATGGGTGTATCTGTGAAAGACCTGTAGAGTCCTGATAAATGAATCCATCTTGTGCGTATTCCTCTGCCTCTGTGTACATATCGTCAACACTAATTCTTTAATGAGCAGCTTGTCTGTTTTTGTGTTTGCGCTTCTGTTTGTCAGTCTGTCTAAGTGTACATGCAGGGGCTTGACTGATTCGTGGCAAATCCATAGATTTGAGTGAGACATATGTGGGTGAAAAGTGAACTCTGGGCATGTGCATGAAAAAAAGGTCCTGACTTTATTCGTGTGAATCAGTCTCTTGCCCAAGGGGGTCTGAGTTGTGGTTTCAATCTTTTGAACAGAAGGGGTGATTAGGCATGAAAAGCAGACAGAGCTATGTGTCAGTAGCATGACTTGCCTTATGTGAGTATGGGGTGAATGTCTTCTGTGGTGGCTGGAGTTCCCCTAGATCAAGCATATGCTGTTTTCAGATGACTGTTTTTAGCAGCTGCTGTCGGGCTGCACTCTGGAATTGAAAGGCAAAGACTGGAGGCAAGAAGGAGGAGATCTAAAGACCAGAATCTAAATAAAACAAAAAAAAAAAAAAAAGAAAGAGAAAGAAGATGCCAATAATTCAAGCCATTCTGTTTAGAGTAGAGGCTTTTGACTATGTGAGACAACATTGCTGCTTCAGCATGCCAGCGCATGAGGCTGCAGCCCTGACACACCTGCTTGAGTCAGCTGAGTCAGGACTTGTGTGACGGGACCAATATGGGTGTGTACATCATCATTTATGAGACACTGAAATGAATATGGGATTAGAAGGGCTTCCTCCTCCTCACTTGCGTGCTCCTTCTTTGTCTTTGCCCCCTACGCTGTTGTTGTGTCTCCCCTCCTTTTCATGTCATAACAGCCTGTGTTTTTGAAGGCTCTGTGGGAGGAAATCAGCCCTCCTCTCTGTTTGTGTCCCAACAACAACTTGCTGGCCAAGTGAAGTCATGGCCGCACTGAAAAAACTGCATCTCACATCGTTCTTATCTTTCTCCTCTGCCTCCCTCCATCCTCTGTCTCTGTGATGTGATTCACTCACTGCTCTCTGCTCAGTTATTGTACAATAATCTGTGGCATCACATTTTACATGGTCTTCACAAACGAAAGCACCCATTTGCAGTTTGAATCTGAAGATTTAAAATGCATAACCGCCAGAGATGTTGGGGAGGTTAATCGTGTTGGGAGTCCTTGAGTGCTCCCACATTTTTTTCTGCACATCCTCTGCTCATCTAAAATCATTTAGCGCTTGTTTTGTTTCCTCTTTTTTCCCCCTGCTTGTGTGTGATGTAGGAAATGTAGGAGATGTTTGCCTTTTCAGGCGGGTTCCGTTGTCTTTTGTGTTTCTTGTCTGAAAGAGCATGTCAGCCAGGCGGGGCAGCTCAGAGAGGATATGTGTGTGAGAAAAAGAGAGTGTGTGTGCTGAATGAAATGTAAAAAGCACTACGCCTGCCTGCACGCACACACAACAGCCTTTGGCCTAATGGGAGCTGACACTCTGACAGGCTCTCTGAGCTCTTTATCTGGGCCTCTCGCCTCAGAATATGTGTCTATGTATGCGCATTCGTGCCCCGTGTGCCTCTGCCTGTGTGTGTTTGCATGCGTGTGCATGTGTGACCCCAGCGGTGGTAGTCGCCAGGTCCCTAGAGAGTTCTTTAACCTCCTAACAGAGTCAGACTCATTTACATTGAAATGGGAGAGTGGCAGGGCCTCTACGGATTGTTTGCTTTTGCTCTATAGAAAAGCCCCAACTCCGCCTCTCCCTCTTGCACACAAGTGCTTGCAGGTGTGCACGCGCAGACACAAACACACACACACACATGCGAGCACACACGAGCACACATACACTAGATACATGGGAATTTGCTCTGGTACAACTCACAGACTTGGTTTTTCAATCTGTAGGGCTGTTATGCCCTTTTTTTATAGACTGAAATTGTGTTTGTGTGTATGTATATATGTGTGAGTTAGGGTCAGATTAGGCAGCAGGACTGGGTCTACGGGATGAGGATCATGTGGCTATGAGCTGAGTGTTTTTCCACCCCTGACTACAGTTCTCTTTCCTCCTAATGACTGCTGAACATAACTGATCTGAAATTCACCAGGTTTCCATTAACTAACTGGTCCCACACTCTTCCTTTAGAGGGAGGGGAGCTTTAAATCTGCACTTGTGTCTGTGGTGGCTCAAGGCAGAGGTTTCTCAAAGTAGGTGGTGGCTGCCAAAAACAGAGCAGGTCTAATTATAGCAAGCAGCAAGTAAGTAGGAAGGACCCTTTGATGATACATACATTTTCTTTCCTGTCAAGGAGGTACTGTGTTGAGGAGGGGAGCTTCTGTCTCTTCCCTTTGCTCAAGTCTGTTTCACCACCTCTTTCTTATAGTAGGAACTTTGCCCTCTTTGCAAGTTTAATTCAGTGTTTCCACCACTATCTCAATTCTTATCTTTCCGTAAGGACTTTCTATAAAAAGGGAGCAGACTGCACTGTTTGAAGTCAAGTGGCTGGGTAAAGAGCAAATAGGGCTGATGTTTTCCACCTGTCTTGTTCTCTGTACTCTAATTTCTGCCTGATAAATGTTCACTTACAGCAGCGGTTCTTCTCTGTAACAGTAGCCTCCGGCGTCTGAGTGGGCACAAATGTTTCTGTTAAAGATTACAGAAGAATGCATGGTAGAATCTATATTAAGCCACCTGTATGTTTTTCATATTTGCAAGTATGCAGATGGTGCCTATGATGTTTCATACAATGACGTAAAGTAATCAATGGATGACTAAATCTCAGGACGTGATGGATTCAGAGATTTAGACTTGAGTGGGGGTACATATCGGAAGACTTTGACTCTTTGACCCCCTGGTTCCTGCAGTGAAGGGGGAAAAGAACTGGAAAATAAAGGTTTGGTTGGGAGGGTTTTAAGAGCTGAGACAAATGGAGAACAAAGGAATTAGACATGCTTATATAGTCAAGTATGGGAAACTGAAATCAGGCATACTTTTTGTTCTTGAATCTCAGTTTAACAACTCTAGATTAAATGGCACAGAATAGTAGATTAAAAAGAATTGTACTTTTTCTTTAAAGAAATGCAGCGTGTAATCAACATCCATCCATCCGTCCAGCCATCCATCCAGCATCGGTGACCCTGACACATTCCTAACTCAACTGAGATATAATCTTTCCAGTGACTTCTGGGTATACCTTGAGGTTGAAAACCCTCTCTGGGAAGACATCCTGCTGCCATCCTAACAAAATGCCCAAACCATGTTAACTGGATCATTTTGATGAGGATAACCCCTAAGCCTCTCTCCCTGTCACAGAGGGTTAACCCTGCCACCCTTTGGGGAAATTCCTTTTCAGCAGTATGTATTCACATTTTCATATTTTTTTGGTCACTACCAGTTTATGAACATATGCTGGAGTGTAAATTTGACTGGCAAATAGTGTGCTTTGCTCTCAGGTCTCGTCCTCGTTCTCTTCAATGTAGACAGTATGTCAATCCACCTGTCAGTCTACTGCTGACCCCATTTGAGAACAAGATCCTCAGATTCTTGAGCTCCTTCAATTGTGCAGTAGTTCCTTCCCAACTCAGAGAGGACAATCCAGCCTTGTCTGACTGTGGACCAAGGCCTCATATTTAGAGGTGCTGATTCTCATCCAAGATGCTTCACACTCGGCAGCAAACCACCCTAGTAACTCAAGAAAGAAAGACAACAGGACCACGTGTTATACGGTGACAGTTTACATCAATGGTTCCATGCCCTGCAGAGGAATGCCCATGTGTGGCTAGCCAGAATTTTAAACCACAGTTATAGGATGCAACAAGTAATTTTAGGTACTGCTATTCATGTTTCAGCTGCACACCACTTCCCTTTCCTGCTGGGGATGAGTCATTATATATATGTGTGTGCGTGTGTTGTGAGTCCAGTCACCGCAGCTACAGCAATCCACTTTATGCCTCCTTTTTGATGAGATCCAGATGGAAATTTCAGCGGATTACCCACTCTGCTAACCATTATAGTTACAGAAATGTTCCTAAAACATTTTCTTCTTTTTGTGCCCAAAGATAGTTTTATCCTGGAAGAGACATTTTTAAGGTGAGTCATTTTTGTAATTTATATACTCATGATTGCAGTGAAAAAACTGAATCTATATATGCTCTATTTTATTATTATGCTTGAATTATAAACGACACGATAGACTGATTATACTCATTGACTTCAAGAGAATAAGAAGAAATGTTTCTTTTCAGACACTGCAATATGTCTCATTTACACCACCACAAACCACATCAAAAGAATCTCTTTGTAGCCACAAAATTTGGTTGTGAAAAACTCATTTTTGGAGCTTTGCATTGCTTGCCCACACAGGAACACACACAATCACTCTGTATAGGAAAAATAGAGTCAAACAAAGTGTTTTGAACTGTGACAAACAAACCCACTGGGGCCCAAGCAAGAAAGCGTTCAGGTTTGGCCAAGTGGTCCACCACTCATCCCATCCATCAGCTCCCTCTGGGTATGTGAAACAGATCCAGGGTCAACTTACCATTCACAAAAAACCCATACACATACAGCTCAAGATGTTGTTCCAGTAGTGTGGTGATAGATCTCTTCCGAGTTTGTGTTCAGACTTCCTGCTTGATGGTTATCTTTACTGCTCAGGTAAAGCAACATCAGCACATGAAGACAGGTTGTAAAAAAGACAGGAAAAGGAAAAAAGGAAGCTATACTATTTATGTATTTGTGTAAATATATGAGACAGAAATGATGAAGGGGTGTTGCTCTGGGTCAGAGCAGTTATTGTTGGAAAAATGTGAAAAAAAAACTTGTGCCTTGCAAGAATACAGCCTTGGCCAAGAAGAAAAATGAAAAAATGTCATTCATGCATCCATGCATCAATCCACCTTCATACTCTGCTACAACTCCCCCAGTGCCTGCTGGAAGTCTCCTCTTGATTAAGCCAGGAGGTTCACATCATTTTCAAAAAGCAAAGCTGGAGTCCTAAGCCAACCTGCTGGAAACCTTCCAGTTCTGTTCCCAAAGGTTGTAAATACATTTGGTGAGAAAGGCCAGCCCTGGCAGAGTACATCAACTACCAGAAACTTGGTTGATTTAGTGCCAGCAACGTGAACCAGGCTGTCACTTCTGTTGTTCAAGGACCAAATGTCCCTCAGTAAAGGGCCAGTTACTCCATATTCCTGAAGCTTCTACCACAGCAGCAATGCCTTTTTTTCTAACCTGCTCAATGAAATATGCTGTACTTACCATTCATAGGATTATTTGGTATTTAATGCCTTTACAAAATGAATCCTAAGAATAATTTAAGTAATGTATTGATTGGCTTTATGTGTATTACATCACATTTATTTGCTTCCATGTATTGTTGGTATCACTGGCCAGCTCACTGCTATCATGCTCCATGACATTTTCCTCCTATGAGATGATTATATTTTATATTGTATGCTTATAATAACATAATAATTTTAATGGTGCTACAGCTCTGTGCTATGTGGCTAAAAATGAGCTATTTTTTAGTAACATTTTTATACAAATTGTTTTTTTGTAATCTATGTATTTTTCAAGTTATATATGTATATGTTATATATATTTATTTATATAAATCTATGCATTTCTCATTTGATTTAAAAGTTTAAGTCAGTATTGCATTCTTCTGTTGCCTACAGAGCAGCGTGCATCAATTGTGACAGATTAAACCAAAAAAAGAAGACTTGATCAATGTGTTAACTTTCAGTTTTAATTTAAGAGGTTTTTATTTATTCATTTCTTTTAAATATGGTATTTACTATTAAAAGTCCCGCATTATGATTTCCTGATTTTCAAATTTTCAAAATTGACTTAAACTGTAAAGCCAGTTTTCAGGCAGTCATTTTAAGATGTCCGTGTTTGATTAAAGGGACACTGTTAGATTTTCTCCCATCTAGCCGTGAGGTTGTATATTGCAACCATTCTTTATCCTGCTTCTTTTCCCAGGACTCATTTCCGTCTACGGTAGCCAAGAGATGTCACTGAGGCTGATCCAGGAAACAGAGAGGTCGTCGACCAACACAACTTCTAGTAGTATTCTCTCAGTTGATGAGGTTCGTTTTGTGAAATAGTTGCTGTTTTCATTTAGTAATTTAGACTGAAAAATCTTGTATATGTTCATTACAAGACAACTTATTCTGTTGTCTTTTTGATTTTTCGATCAATTACTTCAATGATAATATCAACCAGCAACAACTGAAAATGAAGACAAGCTACCCTAGCGACATAGCTACTGATCTACGTAGCCACTATATTATATTTATAGTTCGGGTAGAAGCTCATGGAGCTCAGGAGGTGGTGGGTTCCCCGAGGTTGGGCGGCGAGAGATGAGCGTGGGAACCCGGCAAGAACCCCCTGCAGACCCACAGCACAACCCCGCTCCAATCCTCAACTGAGGGCCGCCCACCACCACCAGAGACCACCAACGAGAGCGCACGTGTAACTCGGTCAACACGGAGATGTGGGAGTTCACCGCTAGCAAGTGCTTCTTCTAATACCTTGTAGCATTGGCAGGGAAATGCTCTTTCTAGAATCTGACATCCATTTTAGAAGAATCCGCTGCTGAGACAGGGAGAAGGAGAGGAAGAAGACCGCAAGGTAGGGGCAGTGGATTGGTCAGAGCTGGGCGAGATTTTGTAGCCAACTACCAGCAGCGTTAGCCGAAACGCAAAACGCAAAGCTGTATTTTCCTGGATGTTCCCTGCCGTGGACCGTAGTTTCAAGGTGTTGGTGCAACATGGCGATCACCATTGAATACGCCAATGCAATGTATATATAAAGGGCAAATTCAAGACCTCCCAGAACACTGTGATTTGTTGATGGAAGTAATTCTAATTAATAAGGTCACACTTTTGAATGAAACAGTTCACTTTTGTTAATAGGCAACATGTAACATTACGCAGTGTCCCTTTAAGTAGTAAATAAAAATAACATGTGATTGGTTTATGAAAGTGAACAATAAGAGCAGATTGAACAGGAAGCAGCGGGAAGGTCACACAAACATGGTGCTCACTGGAGCACACAGAAATGAACACTTTGTGCTAACATACCCAGACTGTTGTAGAGTCACGATTGAAGTACAATTACTCCGTTGAATTACTCCATACTCTTGATCATTATGAATATGATCAAAATTACATAATATTGCACCAGGTTAAGTATTCCCATTATCATAGTTTCAAAAAAATATTTTGACAAAGTATTAGCCTATAACTTTATCCTGCAGATGCTTTGCCAAACTTTCACTACAGCCATGATGAATTGCCCCTAGTTTGTGGACCTTTCTACCTTCAGTTTTGTCTTCTGTAACCTTAAAAAAAAAAAGTGAAACATCTGTATTCATGAAGGTGTTACATTCATGATGTTAAAAACATTTAGCTTTAATTTAAGAGGTTTTACAAAAATAGGCCATTTATCTTTAGGAATTACATCCATTCTAGGCAAAGTACCTCAATTTTCAGTATTTTAAAAGTATTTGGACAAAATGGTATAATTGTAACATTACTTCAAAATCCTTTGCAGGCACTGGTTTCCTGAAGATGGGAGCTCATGGACATTACCTCCCTGATCACTTTGTTTGAGGGCTTTTCTGTCTTCAGTAACTTGAAAGTATATAAAGTCCATATCCACATTTATGAAGATGGAAAAGGTAGATACCTTTTCCAGAGTTTTCTTAACTTCTGTTGACATTGTGAACATATTCTTCATCAAGGGAAAGATTCTGTGATCCTCCAGTCTAGTTGTCATATGCTTTTTGAGGTACCCACTACTTCCTTTCCTCTCAAAAATCTGCCAGAATGTTGATTTGGCCAGACCAAATCAATATCTCTCTTACAGATTCATAAGATTTATGAGACATAATTTTCACTTTAATGATGGCTTCCTTCACTTACATTGAGATCTCCTGGGACTTCATATTGGTAGCTCCAGTCAAACAGCTGCCAAACACCAAGCTTTGTATCTTCAAAGCTGATACAAACTCCAGGCCTTTTATCTGACTGTACCTAGCCAAAAATAGGGTATTTTGATTAAAATGACTATAATTCCTAAATGGTAGATGTCACATATTTAGATGTCATATTTTCGAACCCTCTTTATTTAGAGCTGAAACTCTATACTTTGATTACATGTTGTTTTATTTAAAATCCATTGTGGTGGCGAATAAAGGTCAATCATAAAGGAAAAAAAACAACTAAAATGGATTGTAAATGGCTTACATTTATACAGTGTTTTTCAACTGTATTTCTACAGCGCCAAAGTGCTTTACACTGTTGGTGGAGCTGCCATACAACAGTGCTGGCCAGACAACTGTGAACAACCGGGAATTCAGTGTCTTGTCCAAGGACACTTTGGTGAGCACAGGACACAAAAACAAAAATGTTGTCATTATCTAAATCAGGGGTGGGACACTGTGGCCATATATACTCTTAAAAAGTCCTCTGAGGGCCACACTCAATTCTTTTTAGACTGATTTTGACCACTTATGTTGTGTTCACTGACCCCAATCCTGGCTCGGATACATGCCACAATGTCAATTTTATCACAGAAATATGATTGGTTGTCAATATTTTTTATTAATTTGTTTGAAGTTGAGTGGCAGGCTGGATAAAAGGGTTCTGAGGGCCATATCTGACTCTCCAGAGGCCGGAGGTTCCCCACCCCTGATTTAAATACTTCTAGACTTGACTGTATTGTTGCACTGTCACTGAATCAATGTTTTGCTGTTGTGTGCACACTGCATTACCTTACCTAATCTACATAGAAGTCTTCATTCATTCAAAGGAATATGTAATGAATGAGTTTCCAGTGTGTCTCTAAGTGTTTGTGAGCCAACTGTATTGTGTGGCACTGTGGCTTCTGAGCAGAATTTTATACCCATTGAAAAGAAAACTCAGGCTAAATGCCAACTGCTGTAGAGCTCTTTCCAAGAGCACCAAGGGTGAGTAAATACTTGGAGAATACACATCTCCCATCTCGTCTCATGTTCAAAAAACAAACTTTTTGTCTGTTGTTTAGATAACAAGAGGACAAACAGAACAAGGTAAAAGTGCCATCATTTTGGCATAATCACAAATGATAGTTCAATTTACAGTGAGGGAACTGAGCTAAAGAGAAAAATGAAAGCAAAATATAAATCGGCCTTTAATCTCTCTTTTTTTTCACAGGCAGACTATGTGCTTATCTCTAGCTCCGTTTCACCTCTCCGTGCCTTTTACTGCCTACTAAAAACTGCAGCTGCAAACTTTGCTTAAACCACTTAACAGTGGTGACCTGAAATCTCAGAAGGCATGCAGCCAGTGTGTGTTGAGTTGCTGCATGAATTTGTGTTTATTTTCTTTTTTAGTTTTTATTTCATTTTTTTGTCAGACTTCACTTGTACTGAATAATTTACTGGTAGACCTATATATGGCGATACCAACACTGGGTTCTGTATTTTTAGCTCGCTAAAGGATTTATGTAAGGCTCTTTATATAATCACAAGGTTTGATGGTGCATTTTGCTGTTAAAGCTCACTCATGATGAGCACATATAGAGATAGTGGACACCTTATTCATTATTTGCGGCAGACAAGTGTAAATATACACACATCCTTGGCCACCTATCAGCACGATTTATGTTGTTAGACGTGGGAGGGGTCAACATAATGTGCTTTTTGTGCATTAGTGGCAGCACAATTCTGTGTCAAATTTATGTGTTTTACATTTTTGGAAACTTATCATCCCCCCCCCCCTCCCCCTCCCCCTCCCCTCCCACACACACACACACACACACACACACACACACACACAAACTCACAAACACAGCAGTAACGTCACACCTTGATCTCTCCTGTGCTGATGAGAATGAGTCACCAGCCAGCGTGAACAGAACAGCCAGAACAGAGGCTGTGTAGTAATTATTAGTAAACACATTTATCTTCCCGATGCTCTTTTTGTGAAAAGGGTCTTAAATCTGCATGTGCTGGCATCCAGCAGCTTCTTATCGTTGACTAAATGGAAGTCGTGGTGACAACCACTATTAAGCAGGACAGCATAGGATGGGAGAGGGTCACACACATTGTAATTACTTAGTCAACTCACCAAAGATGATAACACTTAAATACAAGCTGTAGCCCATAAACACACAGCACTGAGATAAATGTGTGCATCACTAAAGACAAAAAGTTTCAGACTTGTCCTAATTGTGATAGTGAGGATGTTTGTGACAATTGTTGTGTCAGAATTGGGATTACATACTCTGCAACATGTTGAATATAAAAATATTTCTTATTAACCTGCCAAAAAAAAAAAAAAAAAAGGAGTTCACTGTTCAACTTAAGAAATAAGCAATAATTGTCATGGATTTAATTAAAATATGGTCTGAACGCCAGACTTTCAGTGGGGCACTGGGCATCTTGTGACACCTTATACTCGGCTCCCGCTGTTGTTTGCTGTTCAGCGATGAAGGTGAAAATATTGAAAGTTATCTCGAGAGTGAGGCATTATTGCAGCTTGGGTCCAGGCAGGCCCTCAGAGCCAAAACAACAGTCTTGGCTCGAACGTCCTTTGAAAACAAACTTGAACTCTCTCTGGCACAGGACGTTTATTTATCCCACAGATACAGGCTCCGTTGCTCAGGGCTGCCTGTCCCAGCCATACCCCATATTTCATATTTTCACTCTGGTTACGCTGAGTCTGACAGTCCTGTTCATACTGAAGTACTTTGTGTCTGCCTGTGTGTGTGTGTGTGTGAGAGAGTGTTTGTGAGGGTGCCTGTACTGTATGTGTGTGATAAATCTGTGATAGTACAGCTCTGCCTAGGGCAGTCCTTGAGAAACAGCTACTTTGTTCAATGATTGAACTGTCTTTTCTTTCTGTCTCATCACCTTCCCTGCACTTTTTCTCTCACTGTTTCTCAACACTTTGTTTTAAAACTGGCACGACATTCTGATTGTAAATAAGTACTATACCATACCTGCTCAGACATATTGATCTCACACACATCTTTCAAAGGGCAAAAGTAGATTGTAACCAATGGCGACCAAAATACTGGAAGTGTTTTCCAGAGTTTATGAGCTATGCGTGTGTGTTTGTGGTGTGTGAATGTTTTCCTCTGGGCCCAATATTTTCTGTACAATATTTACACCCGGAGTTGACTGATAACATAATTAAGGTCGAGTAGTGATCTGTGGCGGCTGTGTTCCCACCAAGCCTACCAGTAAATAAAACTCTGGCCCAAGAGGCTATCCTGTGACACAACATATATTCAGCTGAATGACATATGTACCCAAACACACAAAGATATAACTGAGGAACTTCATGTCACAGAGCCAAAATGCAGCTGGTGCTGTGATGTTGGGGTGAAAATACATTGCTGATACAATGTGACACGTGCACTCTGATAATGTCTGTTTATATCATAATACATGTCCTTTTTATGTCGGGAGAAATGGAATTTGGGAAGTCAAGAAAGTCACTGATGAATGACAGATGATTAATTATTACATTATGCACATTTTAGCCACATTTGGATGACAGTTACAAACTATTCACTAGCTGAATATAATCCAATAACTAAAATGCAGGAAGTTGGGAGGCCAGAGTAATCTAACATAATGTCCTTTTATTTGTATATAAAGAAATCCAAGAGTGAATGAGACCTGTTTCAGAAAGGAAGTTCAACAAACTCAGAGTTGAGTAGAAACCCCAGTTTTGAAACAGGAAACTCAGAGCTTCCCATTTCAGGTCAACTCTAAGTTGAATTTTTGTTTTATTTAAACTCAGAGGATGACTCTGAGTTCCCAGTTCTGAGACCATGAAAAGACATCATTGAGGCTCCATTACTATGATTAATCATGGCAACACCAAGTAAATGGAGGAGATCCTCCTACTCTTCTTTGATGAAATAGAGCTTTCATTGCGGTCACATTCTAAATTTGAGCACATCTTTCAGCAGAAAAATAAAATGGCTGCAGCGGAGAGGGAAATAGAGTTGATGTGTGAGAAATTATAGAGCGACTGAATGCATGATTTAAATGTTTAATATCTCTTATTATGCCAGTGATAAGTGATGGAATGTCAATGTATAAGTAGCTAAGACTGACCTTTCATGCGGGTGAAATTTTGCTGGTGGTAACATGAAGTACAAAAACACAATTCTGACAAATCACACAAGTGTAACATGCTCGCGTTTGTCTTTATGAAGAAATTTGACATCAGCAAATAAATAACCTGCTGAAAAAATAAATGTATTAAACAAACCAGCGTGTTTGGAGTGAATACTTTTCGGGTCAGCTATACATACTCAGATTCCTTGAAGCAAATGCAGACCAGTGCAGCTTCTATAAACAATAAAAGGACCCATCATTGTTCAGATGTCTCTAAAATGCACACTATAGAATTGATTGCATGATGAATTTCAACCTGTTTCAGCTTTATGAAGAAGAGGGCGAATGTGGAACATAAGCTGCTTTTCAATGGGTTATGTTCACAGAGTTAGTTACCACAGCAACAGGACTCTGAGTATAAGTGCCTCAGTTTCTGAAATGGGTTTATCCTTTCTTCTGGATTTTTGATTACATTGTCTATTGAAATGGAAATTTTCCTCATTCCAGGTTCAACATACTCAGTGTTTCCACTGCTTACAACTAAATACACAAAATCAAATCAGAAACTCCAAAAACAAGGAAAAGACACTTTCCAAGTAAAACAGGAAGTAAAGCAGAGGACAAAGGGGCCAACTGCACTGTCAATAGCTCAGCTGACGTTTGGAGTCTAACTTGGTGTTAAGCTTATGTTTGATGTAAGAAAGTTAAATACCACTATACATTGATGTTTGTTTCTATAGTTTAACCTGCCATTGAATTTTTGATTGATCTTTATTGCTGTACCCTCAAAAAATTCACATCAACTATTAGAGGTCTCTTTCCTGCATGTTTGATTAAATCTGGTAAAAGTAAGCTTTAAGACTGACCTGATACTCAGTGGATTTTACAAGCAATTTTAGGGTTGCAAAAAAAATCCCACAGTTGAAAGAAAATCACAAGGAGTTTTGTTTGAGCTGTTGTTCTCCAGTCATGAGGTGTAAGCTGGTAAATATAAAATTATTTGATTTGATAAGTCTTTACACTTGTGTCATGCAAAACATTTGGTTTCATTGCACGGTTTGTGTCAGTGACCAATTAGGAGCATTGTTATCTCTTTGTTTGTACTATGTGAGATGGTGTCACATGTTCTAAAAGGATCTTTCAAGCTTAAAAAAATACAGAAAACTGACTTCTAAAATTCTTTCTAAAGTTGTTGCAAGTCTTGTGTACAGTCATCAGAAGTAATCTCTTAAAATATCCACTCTCATTTAGGTCCAGACAGGGTGTTGACTGGAAATTAGGGACCAACAGAAAAATACATATTTATATTGTAATATTTACTC
>JBAMYA010000018.1:4103810-4114490 GCA_037176975.1 Arrhamphus sclerolepis
TATTTACTCACCAAAATTATTGCACAGTGTGGGAAGACACACGCGTGTTGCCTATGATGATGCTAATCTTGTCCCAGTAATTATATTCATTTTTCTGCATTAAAGTCTTTGTCTCTTTATTAAATAACATTATCATGTAGCATAGCTCATCAAGACTTTAGGGATGCTTTTTCATGTCTTGTCACACTGTTTAAACTGGCATTTAAAGTGTAAATGAGCGGCAATAATTATGATTCAAAGTGGAATTCAAGTTGATTTGGTTGAGATGTGGTTGAGATATCGTCACATCAGGTCCCATTCAAACAATTTATTGATAACAAGATTCAATAAATGTCCATGTATTGCAGCAATCAATTATTGTTTGGTTGATTTGAAATCAATGTTATACCTAAGGCAGTTGATTTTATGGAGGCTGTTCTAAGCCTCTAAGGCTAAACTGTAAAAGATAAAATAACAAATCAAGACTGAAATAAGAGTCAGAACAAACCAAGATGACAAATGCAATTGCTTGGTCAATGTTATTCTTATCCATCTATTATCAAAAACATCACCTGCGTTGCTTATCACATCCTGAAACATTACAAAATGTAGAACATAAAGGTTTATTGATTTATTTAATTAAAAAAAGAAAAAGGAAATAATCTGCAGAGAGTTTAATTGCTGGAATAGACTTCTGATCTGTAACTGTAGGATGCGATAATGACATCCTTGGCAAGTCTAAGTCATCATGAATCTATAAATATGTGTGCTGTGTCTGTGGTCTCATATTTGATAGACTAATGACTCCCAGAAGGATGAGGATTTCAACTCGTATTACAGAAATGTCACACAAAGCGAACCTTAATTAAGTACCTCATTGATATAGTTTGACATCAAAAATGTTTTATCTTCATCTTTTTGGATCCTTGTAAGAAAAGAGTCAGGAAAATACACGAGTCCTTGAATCTTCTATCGAAAGAGTGCCAAGACTCTAGAGCTGGGGTAAAGGTTTACATTTTAACAAGACATCACCCTGAAACATACTGTCAAGAAAATACAGGAAGAACTTAAAGCTCAGTGAAAATATTGGAGTCTGAGCTGAACCCTAAAAAATATAAAAGACAAAACAACATCATTTAAGTTTGCTTTGTCATTGTAGGGTTTTGTTTGTGAATTAGGATAAGTAGCGTTAACCTCTACCCCTGATCAGAACAAAAAAAAGTTAATTCAATCCATTTAAAAAATAATCCGAAACATAAGGAATTATATTCAGTTTGAAAGCATTTAAAGCAGATCATTCCAGACTAAATTGGAGGAGCATGTCACAGGAAAGTTCATGTGCCAGCCCAGAGTGTATGTAACAAGGAGGTGCACAGTTAACACCCCTCTCGTACACCCACAAGTAAACAAACAAGTTCTGTGATGTTACCCACACGTCTCTGAAGAGTGGTTTTGAAGATCGGTTGTGGCTGCTCTGGTCAACAGCATTTAGGTAGGAGCTAACTCCACCCAATGCTGATTAATCAAAAAATGTGCAAATGAGCAGAATGAACAAGCCTGGCAGGTGGTTGGAAGAGCCAAACTTACCTCAGTTACCACAACCACACTAACTATTTTAGTTCATACTAACCTATGATTCTAATTATAACAAAACTCTATATTTATTTTGAATGAATGTTCCATCTCCCTTTCAGATGTCTGAACAAGATAATTATATTATTTTACTGTTTTGATTCTTTGACACTGGAGACTCTGAGCATGTTAGCCTCACATTCACATCTCCATCAACAGATCACACCACCATTATATCACATGTTATTCACCTTCTACAAAAAGGTATATCCATCCTCCTACACTGTTTCTTTATGTAGAACTTAACTGCCAACATGGATTGGCAGCCACCATAAATCCACATCTTTATCTTCAAAGTAAAAGACCCTTTATCACAGGATCAAGACTGACCAGCCAACTGCTCTCAGACTTGAGAGAAGATTAAAAGCACTTTCAAACTAAACACAAAACCTCCACATCTCAGTAAGACAGACATGTGGGATGGGAGTGTGGGCAGAGCTCTGTGAACTCTCAGCTGGGAGAGAAAGGGAAACTAGGCCACAGTGGGCAGAAGGGTTGTATTGTCCACTCTCCTTTTTTACCCAAAGGGATGATTTTACTTATGAGGCCACTGACAGGACCTGATTGAATTATTAAGGTAGTAATCCATGGATATATAACGCCACAAAGTACTGAAAGTGATTCACTTGTACTTAGTAGCCATTTTCCCACTGTGGATCCAGACTGGGTCAAGGCTGAAACACAAGTCTTAATCTCCCCTGGCCTCTATATGAAAGCAGAAAAATCATTCCTGTTCCCACTGTCAGGCTGATAACCCTGCCGTGGTGCCCCTATGACCCACCCTCAATGTTGCTTTGTGGTGGAAACGGCACACCACCCATTGTGGGACATCTATAGTGTGTGGGTGACAAATGATGAATAAATCTTTTGGGTGAACGAACTCAACAGAATCACTTACTGAAATGATCCATTCACTTCACAGTTCAGCTGAGTTTGGCTGTGAACAAGGCATTTAGCAGAGACTGCAAAGACTGAGCAAATGTGATTGTTTCTCTGCAAACAAATGACTTTTGTGAGCCAGTATCCGTGTGTCCCTTGAGCTAACAGCTAATGTAGTTCGAGGACAGAACTTTGTTTACACTTATAAAGTCACAGATACACACCTACAGTTCCCTTAAGTTTTAACCAACCTTCTCAATTAACAAACAATTTGACAATTAAGCTGGACTGTAATTTCTTCTTAACTCACTGGTGCAGCAACAGCTTTGTTAGGTTTGGTGTTCAGTTCCAAAAAGTGTACTAAAATAGCATACAACTGAACAACGGTCATATTGTACTATATTGTACTGTTATACTACACACTATAAGTCAATAGAGAATGTCTTGAAACTTGAGTGATGATCAGTGGCAAAAGAGTCAGACTTATCAAGTCCAAGAGCAATGAACTGTAGACCAGTGGACAAGGTTTAAATAATGATTTCAAACCAGAGTTCATATGCAATATTCACCAAGAAAACTGATATAATGTCAAGATTTTTCAGTGCAATCTTTGTCAAAGCAACAGCACAGGTGGCAGCTGAGAATCATGAGCCCAACCATGTGAAAAAGTAAACCATATTTCACTAGTGTGGTATTACGTATGAGGTCATATGAAAACAAAACAGAGAAACTAAGAAAACAAATAAAATAAATACATAAGGCAAATAAAACCATATGTCACATTGCACTGTTTAACTGAGTATTATTTACAAAAATGAAGGCAAAATGAAAAAAACAAAACAAAACAAAAAACAAACAAAAAAATAACAGTGGGCAAAAAACAAAGGAAACTCTTACTGATTCCATGGGAATGAAAAGGACAAAAAGCAGCCAGGTTCTGCTGAGCAGCTGTGTCCACATCTATAAAAGATTTTGGTTTGCTGGTCTGGAGCATTCAGATGAATATTAACACAACACCAAAGAGGAAAAACATCTGCAATGTTCTCAGAGGACCAATTATTGCTGCTCATCAATCTGGGAATGGTTATCAGGCTACTTCCAAACAATTTGGAGTTCATCATTCTTCTGTGAGAAAGAGTATTCATGAGCACAAAACAGTCAGGATAATTGCAAATCATCCTTCATAGTCCTCAGTTCACATATTAAAGGTTCATGGCAGTACAATAACGTTATAATGGTTTTCTTTTACATTCTTTTCAGTATTTCTGAAAAATACTGGAAGAGTGGAAGAGTGGATTTAGATATATAATTAGCTAACATCCTGGATCAAGATTAGGTTATTTCAGGAAATGTTTAATTAAAGCCACATTAAATGCATGTGGTATATAGCTTGTCAATAAATCAGACTCAGATCAAATATGGAAGTGTCTATTAAGATAAATTACTCCTTGAACAGATTAGGTGGGATTTGGTCAAATGGACAAGCTGATCATTTAAATGATGCACAAATATATACCCAGAAACCTCAGTGAACTGAAGCAACATAGTAAAGAGGAATGGGCCAAAATTCCTCCACAATGATGTGAGAGATCGATAATGTCATATAGAAAACCATTATTTCAAATTATTGCTGCCAAAAGTTCTTCTATGAGCTATTGAATCATGTTCTTTGCTTTTCACCAACCGCTTCAGTTTTTTTGGCTTAGTTTTTGTTAAATAAATGATATGTGATATGTCATGTGCTGTTGTTCATCTGAGGTTGGATGAATCGACTTTTAAGACTTGGAAAGGTCCGGTTGATTTGGCTTTTATAACTGAGATATATAAAACCTTAGACTTGACAGAGGATGTACTTGTACCTGTACGAATCACAGCCATCACTTGATAAAGAGAGGGTCAAGACACAAATAATCTAAAGGTTTGAACCTCTGCTTCCCTGAACTCTCACATAAAATTTGAATATGCTGAAACATAATTTTACTGACACATACATGTTGGGTGTTAATTTAGATAACTGATAGAAATTTCATTCAGGTGGTTATCTGTGTTTGGTCAAGGAAGAATTTGATGGCTGCAAGAAGGTTTGTTTTTGCTTTTATTACAACTTGGCACTGTGTACTGTATGAACAGACATAAATCAGTATTTCTGTTAAGCTTTGTCCACTCATGCAGAAATGCAACACAGATGTTTTACCATAAAACAGCACTTGTGAGAGAATGCTAGTTTCATGTGTAAAAATGTCAAAAAGAAAAGAAAGAAAGGAGAAAAAAATGCACTGTTCCCTATTGACAAGAAACAATATCAAGCCAAAAAAAAAAAAAAAAAAAAGTTTCTTTTTGATGCCAAAATCTATGCCAAGCATGCATTCAGAGGGCATTAATCATTCGTGCTTGGGAGCATGGCTAAAATTAGCTCATATGTAAACATCTATGATTGACATAAAGATAACCCGCTGAAGCAGGTGGGAAAAAGGAATAAAAAAAAAATCTGGCAAGGAACCAGAGAGGCCAACCTACTCCAAATATAGTTTCTAGCCTGGTTGATTGACAGGATGACGAGTTCTGCTTCAAGTACTGGTTACAACACTGTTGATACTATTAGGCTTAATACTTGAAATCAACTTGCATTTTGAGTTCTCTGATCACATATGATTTCCACGTATATAAGCAAATAAATTGTAGCTTATATTGCACACAAAAGGTAATGTGCAAAACAAAAAAAAACAAAAAAACAACAACAAACAAACAAAAAAATCCTGAATCATGTTGAGTAACCTCGACTGATAGTCCTGGCTTGGATATCATTTTATGGACTCTGGAAATCTGGTAGAAGATTACAAAGAATATTCAAAGCTTCAATTGGAAGGTAAAGCGTTAGGAATTATAGGAGCCAAGTAAGTATTAATTAATTAACTATTATTATTACTATTTTTGTGTTCAATTTTCCAAGTAGTGTGTGGCTAAGAATTACATTATAGCAGAGTTGACCAAGTTCTAGTTGCAAAGCCAGAAAATGATTCTTTGAAAACCTCAGATTAGATGTGCTGCTAGCTGTTAACTGAAATATTAATTCATAATAATTTGCCTTGCTATCATATCTAAACTGTGTAGCAACATAGCCATTGATAAAAAGTGAACAGTAGCTACCATGTGTAGCTCTGACATAACGTGACATAAAGTGACTAAAAATAGATAGAACTGTTACGGTAAAATCAGATTAGTGTGGACTTTCTTATTGTGAGTAACAGTCAGGTTGGAATCTGAAGTCATGGTATATGAGCTCTCTCCATCTTTTGAGCTGAAATTCCAGTGGGGACATGAAAACCAGTTAAACTTCTGGCTAGGATCTCGGTAATTCTGACTTCTGAGTACAAACTGATCACACTCTAAACCATGCGCTTCTTATCCCATAAACGTTTAACTCCAGTTTGCTGTAAAAGCAGGTTACTAGAAGCTATTACCCTGTATGCGTTCAGTCTCAAACCAACAAGAGTCAAGAATATGTGATGAAAGGAAATGTGTGACATGGTGACTGATGTGACATTAGCTACAAGAGTACTAGCAGTTCGCACCACATTTATACCATCACAACTTCTAAATAAGTAGTTGATTGTTTCAGACTGATGATGTAAGTAATACTAAGAACATCCATGTAATTTTACATGGCTGTTAGGTTACTGTGGGAGGCCATTTTTTTTCAACTGGTTTTATGATGTCACGACTCAATTTATAGCATTGCCACTCAGCCAAAGTATTCATCATATTGTTGATCTTTTAACAACCAAAGTGAACCCCAGCGATTGAGTGTTGTCTGCTTGTGGCCAGGCATATATTTTATTATATTGTCATTTTCATATTTTTCATGTATTTTGAAGCTAGCCTGTTGGCAAAAGCAAATTGAAAATGTATATCCTGGTACTAAAACTGAAAACCAGATATTCACATAATGAACAAATATACAGGTATCTGAATACTCCAAGAATATTCCAATCTAGTTCTAATGAGAAACATTATTGTAGATTCAAATGTATTGTTTTTTCTTGTGTGGAAATCTACATTCACCCATGTCTAAATGATGCCACATACCCCAATATTGTCCAAATCAGACAAATTTTCACTTTACCTTTGATTGTGTGTTTTTGGGAGCAGCTGGATTAAATCACCACAAAACTACAATCTATTTCTGTTCAAATAAAACTTAAACATCACTATAGGGTCTCTTGTACCAACAAACTCAATAATCACTGACAGCATATAAAGTATTCCCTGTACTCACCTGAGCATTGTCTGCCAAGTACAGTACAATGAACAACATACTGATATATATAAATGTAAGGAAGGAAAGAAAGCTTGACTGCACATCCTCGCCAGCTAATCAAGGTGTGAAATAAGTGTGGATCTCAGATTACATGGTTTGGAAACAGACTGTTGACACAGACAAATCCCGATCATGCCAAAACGAAGAGAGGTGGTTCCCAAATTTCACTCAGTGATACAGTACACAGTTTGAACACAATGTTAATCCCATTCAGTCTATAAAAAACATCAGCCACCTCTTTAGGAACAAGAAGATTTTGATGGCTGCAATAAATAAATAAATGAAATAAAATACTCATATGCGATCTTCCAAGAAACAATATATACAAAATCTAAGCCATGTTGTTGTATAAAGACACTTAGAACTAATATCATTCTAAGTACAGAATAATATTTTTACTTATCATAGCTGTCAGTTAATTAAACAAGGCCTCTCTTTTTGTTTTGCCTCCTTGTCAAATACTTACTTACTTAATTAAATAGAATAGAAATAGAAATTTGAATCCTTTGGGGATTATATAAGTTTTATGTAAAGTCCAAGAATCAAGGAAACAAAAGTTGCATTTGTAATCTAATTACAGTTTCACACCTCCTTAATGAAGCCCTCAAGTTAGTCTCAACAATACCATGTGTCCACTGCATTGTTAGCCTTCAGAAGTCAACCATTGCCTTTCTAAACTAAAAACAAAAGATGAACCAATTGAAAACAGTCATTCTGTAGTTTTGAAGGAGGCCTTCTGTTTGCACATCAAGTTCTGTGAGAGTTGTCTAGAGTTCAATTCACAGAGTCTGGGGGTCTTTCATCTCCCCGGGCCTATCACTCTCCACTGGGAAAAGGGAGCTAAGGGACCCTCCACTCACAGAGCCCCAGCCTGGCGTCTCTGCCCTCAAACTCCTCCTACTCCTGCCTGCTCAGTGTCCCCTCTCAAAGGACTCTTTCAGTATTGTGTTGAGGCCCTGTTCCAGGTCAATGGGAGCCCAGAGATTTAGAGTTGCGGTCTGAGGGAGAGCAAATGGTTTGTTTGGTGAGCGGCCCAAAGCAGCTTTAGAACTTCCAGCAGACCAAAGGAATTACTGACTTAAGTATTTAGTGTTACTGCAGCAAGACTAATATGAATGTGATGACAGAGGCGCTGGCCTAGAGCGGCATTCGACCATTTCGTCAGGAGCAGAGGTTGGTTGTAGGTCCTCTAGCAAAAGTTCAAATATTTCTCATTGATATTGCAAAACTCGTTCGACACGTCTCAACAAAATGCCACAAAATGTCTAAGATATATTAAAGCTGGTGGCACCTGCTGTGGCATTTTCAGAAACACAATTATACCGACCTGGACAGGACTGACATTTAAAAGGAACACATTTGCACCCATCAGTGGGATTATTGCAACAAATCCAGTTTAATAGACATACCAATATAACCAGCACTGAGTAAAAAAAAACAAAAGAAAAACCTATCACATTTTTCACAACAGTAAGGCTTCCTCTAGTCCATACTTTCTTTGATCTGTGTCTGCATCTGCATGTGCAAGATCATGTCCTTGTGCAGGGTGTGTTTTGTCATGTCCTCCGTCTACCCTGAGTGGCGGCTCAGCTTCTTTTATGAGACATCACCACTGTACTCCATCTCTCACTGTTCCTGCTCAGGCCTTTGTGTGAGTCCCAGCCGCTGACTGGGCTGTATAATGTGACTGATGTCCTCTGAGCAATCTGCTGTTGGGACAAGGACGTGCTCAGGTGATCCAGAGGCTGATTGGCGCCTGGCTAATGGAGAGGACACGGTGACCTCTGAGGCTGCCAAACCTGCCTGTTAATTATGCATTGGGACACTCGTCTGTTGCTGGAGCTATCCTG
The DNA here is from genome assembly GCA_037176975.1 of Arrhamphus sclerolepis. NCBI lineage: Eukaryota > Metazoa > Chordata > Actinopteri > Beloniformes > Hemiramphidae > Arrhamphus > Arrhamphus sclerolepis. Next base: position 4,112,469 of record JBAMYA010000018.1, read on the forward strand.
CCACTGCCGCCTGTGAGGCATTTAGACATGCACCGTCAAGGAGCAGCATCACATGCTAAGCAGTCTCTGGGCATTTGTGGATGCACATGCATGTATTTACAGGCATATGTGTGAGAAGTTTGGACCATCTGGTCTCAGGCTACATTGTCTCTCTCTGTGCATACATTAAAAATGGGAATACAAGTGAAGTGTAAAGATGTTAAAAAGTCCACATTTTTTCCAAATTTGGGTGAAAATGTGAGCCAGCTTTCTTTCCTTCTATTTTTCTTTCCTTCTGTCCTTTCTTTCTTTCGCCCATAGCCCTTATGGAAGCGTAAACAAGTATTGATTAGTTTTTACTCTTTTATCTCACCCTCCCCTCATAATCCTACCTCATTTCTCTTTAATTGGGCCTCTGTACTTTATCCACCCCTTCACCTTTGCCTTTCTTCAATATCTCGTTTTGTCTTTCTTTTATTTTTACTTGAGATGGTCTGCTGGATAAACTGATTATTTGCCATTTTATCTTCTGCTATGATCAGAGAGGTGTCAAGCAGCTGTGTTCTGCTGTATCACATGTCGTACTAGGTATGTATGTGTTTGTGTGTGTGTGTGTGTGTGTGTGTGTGTGTGTGTGTGTGTGCGTGTTCTTGTATGTGTGGCCAATTTGGTTATTACATTATTAGAAGCTCTGCCTGCCAACACTGTTAGTTTTAGACAGACAAAAAGCCTTGTTTTGGATGAGCCGTGCTTATTGTTCATGCTGACACCACTTTTATGACAGAATGACTAATGAGTACACTGTACTTGTGCGTATGCGTGTGTGGCATAAACACAGACAAAAACAACAAGCATCGGCAGCATTCTAAGTGAAATTTATGATTTGAAGAGGAGTGCAGTATTTCTATGAGGGGGGTAACTGAAGGGCTGTATCCTTACACCTTTGAAGCTTTTAGTTGGAGATGTTTTTAATGTCACTGCAAAAAATAATAAACAATAGCTAGATTATGGGTTGTTGTTGCAAAGCTCAGAAAAAGAGTGTTCATATTTGCGTTTTGTTTGAGTTATGAAACAATAACAGTTTTTTAAGCAATCACTCAGCCATAAACATTGAAGACGAGCTGTCCGCTTGAATTAACAAAGTAGAGATGTATGCATTATTGACAGACCTTAATTCTTCATCAATATTACAAGTAACACATGACATCATCAACATCTGTCAAAGCTGTGGCACCGAACAGCACAAATACAGATAATAGTATAGAAGAACAAAAAGCATCAAATGTGACTTGAAACAGCTCAGTGTCCTACTTTTTAATTTTTAAACTCTAGATAGAGCACAGCATCTAAAAAAAACAACACATCAAACATACATTTAATTGTAAAATTTCAAAATGTAAACAATTCTAACTGGCATAAAATGATTTACAGCTTTAAAAACGGATCTAATGATAAAAGGAATTGTGTAATGTTTATAAAACTATTCTGTTTTGAGATTGATTTATTTATTTTTTTTAATGCAGCACAAAATATTAGTGAGAAAAAGGATTAATGTGACCAACATCAGCGTGACAAATGAAATGAATGGTGACTGATATCATTGAGAAACAAATGAATGAATAAAGTTTGTTAGAAATAGAATTTCTTGAAATAATAGTTTGAAACCTGTGTATTTACTTCCCTGAGACTCCTCTTAACTAGTCATAGTTGTAGTTAACCGTTTTCACAGATGCTGGTACACACGCATGGTGCGGCCTCAGTGGACACCAGATTATGTTTTATAATTTTTCAGTTAATTTGGTTTGTGTTCACAAGTTTTGCTTTTTATTCTAGCCAAATGCTGCACCACTGGTCACATGGCAAAGCTCAGCTCTGGCAGAGACTCATGTGTCATGGAGCATGGCGATATAACTGGGTATTTTAGAGAGAAGGTTCACTTATTTCCTGTATTGTTTGTACCACTCTGGGTAAACAGCTGCATACACTTTGTAACAGAAGAGCAGCTGCGACTGCTAGCATTACATTATTTTACCATTTACGTAC